>CM027126.1:32427667-32866212 GCA_015476505.1 Urochloa ruziziensis | reverse complement strand
GCGAATTTGGTATATTGTTAGCATGACGCAAATGTTTTCACTTCTGCAACGGTATGACAGGCACTACATGATATGCATCTAACATTTTCCGAGGGTTTTTATCTAAGCGGACGATGGTTAATGTTCTTCTTCACAATTCCTGTTAAGGTCAAAAGTTTATAGGCGAACTAAACATAGCTCAGCCCGTAAGGGTCCTTATGATGGAACTTACCTACCAAGATTTAAGTCCCCGACTTGGCCATTGGTGCTTGCATTTTTCTGGTTTTATTTCAGGATTAACCGGCGTTATTCTTTCAGTGGTAGGCGATGTGCCCGTCGATAGCGATGCGCCAGTGGTGACTTCGTCAATCTCGAGGATTAAGCCGATCAGTCTTTCGGATGTGCTCATAAGGGTAGGGTTGCGTGCGTGTGTTCGTAAAGGTGAGTGTGTGTGCTTCTGTAATGTGTGATTCAAAAAAAGTCAAAAGTTTATAGTCTAATTTAGGCATTCCTAATAAGTAGTATCGTTGGTGTGTACCCGCGGCGCGCGGTGACGTTCAGGTTGGACAGCCATATGACGCCCGCCGGCGTATCCTCCGCGGGGGCGACCATCTCCGACGTCAGCACCTCCACCTTCGCCACCATTGCCTCCGGTCCTCGAATCTAGCTGGGGCGCTCTCGTGGTGCTGAGCGGCAGCTGGCGATGGTTTCTTTGGGAGCATCTCTGCAGTTCAAAATAGAAGTGCAGTGACAGTGAGCTAGTGTCGAGCATCTCCAGCAGACACTCTAAATTTCACCCTCCGTATCTCTATTTGACTATCCACTTTAAAAGATTCTACCTCCATGTTACTCAGCGCTCCAGCAGACTAGCCAAATCTCACCCTCTAAATTTTATTAACTTATATTTTATTAGATGGACGCATGTTAGTCCCTCATCTCATTTCCTATTTCCCTCTCCATCACCACAGGCTGGTGGATGGCCATCGGCAAAGGACTGGCCAAATTTGGCCTGGTTTGAGCCTCATTTGGCCATGCTACAGGGATAGCTATTAGGATGATCATACTACTATAGGCCAATTTTCTCAGGTAGAAACCAAATTTAACTATGGTGAGTCAGATGGACGTTCCGCTGGAGATGCTCTGGACTGAGAGCGCACGCGGTTGGTGACGACTGAGGAGTGACGAGTGATGGGTGATTACTAAATGACAGACTCGCCGTTGAGTATTGACGAATATGTTGGGATTTAGGATGGCTGATTGGTTATTTGACGGGAACGGAAGTAAAATGCAGTTAAAGACGGCTGAAGAATTGGCGAAATGATTGGATGATTCAGTGTTGGTCGAGTGTCTATTTGAGGACACCTTTTTATGCGCGTATAGACAGTACGGGAGCAGTACTGGTCCGTTCTTGTCAGTAATTTTGATTGGTGAGAAAAACAATTCTTGAGGAAAATTTAGCTCTTTATTTTGAAAAAAAAATTATCACAACTTGACCAATCCTCCAGTGGTAGATTGGTCATCTGCACATCTTCACGTCCTAATTAATCTTCACCTAACGTCCTAATTTTTTTTGAAACGACCTAACGCCCTAATTAATCTTAATTTGTTTTTTGTTTTGTTCGAGGTCAAGTCACACTATAAGTTCTGTTAATCATATGTACTCCAGTACGACTGTACAAGTACGAGTACAGGACTACAGGCTGTGCATGTGCATCAGTGTATGGCGAGTTCGTTCTGAAGGTCTGGATACTAGAGGAACGTGTATTCAGACCCGAGATTGGTGAATGTGGTATAGCACAAATGCACAATAACGAAGCAATATATTCATTACTAGATTAGTGACTTTTGTCTAGAGTTTTCATCAGGTGGCCGACGGTGACTAGTCATTTTTTTTTCTCTTGACCATCGTGTCGTCGCTAAAAGTGGGTCGGCAAATGGTTTCTAGGTGATTCGATTTTATTGTCGGCAACACACAGATGCAATGACTTAATTACCCTCGGCAATCGTCACGAATGATAGTACTAAGTATTCTTCCCGTCGGCCGCTTACAAAACATTGTCGGCAATTCTCGCAAATCTTGTAGTGATTTCGGTCAGCGGCGTAGCTAGGATTTCAACATAGAGTATGGCCCATTAAATATCTAATACGCAACTCGGTATACAATTATAAAAAATGCTAACCAATTCGGTATGCAACTATGAATTTTTTCACTGCAATTCGACATGCAAAAGTGGAAAATAACCAAAAATATACTACAAATATATTACAAAGATCTTTAATAAATAAGTTCAGAACCTACAATCCTACATAACTATGAGCTATAGGATTGTGAAGTTAACGAGGTGCAGGAAGTGCTCCAAGAGCCTCTAGCCGTCTATACACAGCAATATCCAAATCCCAAACTCAAGAAACAAACAAATAAATACACTTCACCTTGGAGACATGCTATAGACCTATAGTGCTGCTGGCCGCGTGCTGTAGTATAAAGTTATCGATGCCTTTTTCTACCACTAAAATACTACATGCAGCTGGTAATTTTAGGTCATGCCAGTGCCCACCTGACATACCCATTGGCTACGCCCCTGATTTCGGTATAGTTTCCTGGCATTCTTTCACCGTTACACACCTCTCCTAAAGTCGAGAGTCGAGACGACTGAAAATGCAAGTCATGTGGAGAAGCTTACAGTGTGGATGGTGATTCGACTGAGAAGAACAATGTCACAAGCCACCAAGAGGTTATTGGGTTTCAGTTCTACGGTCCTAGGATCGCTGGATCGGTGAGATGGCCTTGTGAAATGGCCAGCACTAAGGAACGGCTGGCGGGTCGGCAAGGCGGCAGTGACGCCAGTTGCAACTTCCCTAAAAGGTAGAAAAAACGCTACCTGCTGCAAGACTCTCTGCTGGATGCTAAAACACCGAAGAACCGACACTGCCAATTCCGTTCTGCCTTTGAAAATCACAGCAGTCAAAATCATTGCCAAACTTTTTTATTTTTTAAACGTAAAAAATCTGTATCAACCAAACCATAACGACTTTGCTGTACGCCTATGGCTATCTGCTACGAGTCAAGTGTGTAGCTCCTATTTTTCAGTAAAATCGTAGTCCTCTTTCATGCAGGATGTCATAGCTTACGATCAGAGATTCAGAGTGTATCAAGCTCACTTGGAAATCCCCTCTGTTTTTAGTTTTTTATATAAAAAAAGTAACGGATTGCTTCGTGGCAAGGACATCGCACCAGGTTCCGTTGAAAAAGAAGAAGCGTATACTCGTATGGGTGCAGCTTTCTTAGGTAGATGAACGTGACCCCATAATGTCTTGTGTTTGGTGGGAGGAAGTGTGTGCCGGATGATTATACTTAGGGCACTTCCTCTGTTTCAAATTAGAAGCCGTTTTGGCTTTTCTAGGTTCATAGATTTTGCTATGAATCCAAACATAGCGTTTATCTAAGTGCATAACAAAGATTATAAATCTAATAAAGCCAAAACGATCTATAATTTGAAACGGAAGTAGTTAGCAATGACTAATATATGCACACTCATGACTACTTATGATACTGAAGTGTCATAACTACTTTCCAGCCATTGCATAACATGCCCTATCTTTCCAAACATCCGGTGCACGGCGCTCTCATTTATTTGTTCGTGTAGTTTGTTTTTGTTGATCAAGTCTGCTCTTCATCGAGAACGTAACTGAGCACATCTGTCCAGATGAGGGCATGGTTTCATACGACAGTGTACCCTAACCCTACCTAGAAAATGAAAGGAAATCGGAAACTTGCATGCACCAATCGATACGTTTGGTGGAGTTGCTAAATCTGCTCGCGTCCATCTGTTGACTGCCCCATATGTTCATTGCCCATGAGACACGGGCACCAGGCCGCCGGAATTTGCAGTCAAAAAGCAAGGACAAAATTTCTCGGCTTCACTGAGCTACCGGTAATATTCAAGTCTCATCAGCCGCACATTCCCTTCTCAAATGCAGGGACGACAGAAATTCTAAAGCCTGAAATAATGATCAACGCCAGAAGGAAAGCTGTGCTTTTGTTCTTTTATGTTTACGGCTAGCTGTGCTTTTATTCGAGAAGAAGCTAGGGAAAGGTTCAAGGATGGAAAGGAACTTGATCTCTGCTTTTTTTATAAAGGTGCAGATTGGAGGAGTTGGTGAGGATACTTGTCTGACAGAGAAAGGCTAAGGGCCCTGTTAACTGGAAGCTAGGGCCGCCTAGTGTCCTGGTCTCTCGAGGAATTCTAACTAAACAATGCAATCTGAGCTCTGCATACACGGCCTTAGCCTTCTTTTTGAGTCCTTCACTCTGTGGTAAAAGTTGTAGTATCTGAATGTACAACCAACACAACACACTCAACACCCCACACACGCGAACTCACACCCCTAAGAAGCACACTAGACCTACAACCTCTACACACCTAACGCCTGTAGAGAGAGAGCGAAGGCCGGACCCTTCACCTGCGACGAGCACGTCATCCCATTGTGGTCCAAAGGCGCTGGAGGAAAACCTGAAAAAATGGGGACATGCCCCGGTGGGACGCACTGGGTTCGAACCCAGGCGGGTGGCGTGCACTCCGGCACTGCCTACCACTGAGCTACGAGCTCGTTCCCCACGGCCTTAGCCTTCTAAAGACGTGTTTGATCGAGAAAAAAGGATGAAAAGTATGAATAAATATTGTTTTTATGGAACATATATAAAGATATAAATAAACTGACACGGTTGGATAACTTTTCATAAAAATAGGACGCTTTTTTTTATCTAAACAAGGCATAGTTTTCTAGCTCTAGCTCGTGCACGTCTGGTCATAGATTCAACTAGAACATACTGGATTCAAATCCAAACACAGACCACACCATTTTAAAGTTTATGGAGCCATCTGCATGCTTCTATAAGGATTATAAAATTAATCAAAGAAATCACACAGTGCTCTGTCGACATTGGTTGGCGACGATTGCGCGCATGGCCGAAAAGGGTGAGGCGAGCCGAGACCCCTCCTGCCTGTGCCTCCTCTCCCACGGTTCGTTCACTAACTGCCACCACACACACGGACACACCTCACTGGCTGCTAGCTCTTGCGTGCTGACCCGCAATGGGCGAACTTGATTTCAGTCTAGCAACTTGATTTATTGAGTTCATTCTAGACAACTTTTAATTCAATTTTCAAGTTTTTCACAACTTGCAAGGAAGCAAGGCTACTAGTAGTTCTGGAATTGAAACGGTACAAGGCTTTGGTGTAATATCGGGTTTCTGAGGGAAAAAAGAACTTTATTACCAAACTGAGATATAATCAAGGATCACCGGCTTCAGTGCTTGGCATGATGCGCACATTGTACGACCTTGGCCCTCGCACTTTCCACGCTGCTCGTGCATGATGTCTCCCTGCTACTCGGATTATATTCCAATGGAATTATGGAATGATCAATTAAAGAATACAAAATTAAAAGCACGCATCAAAGCAAAGCACACTACTCAACTGATCGTCCATCCAGAGCCACTAGACAAACAATCCAAAAGTAATTGCTCCTTTCTAATACAACCGGCAAACTCTCGTATCTGTTTCATTTAAAAAAAAGATTCTAAACATTTAGCTATATATACATATCCATGTCCATTTTTTCTAGAACCATCCAATGAACATTTAAAAAAACAATTCATAGAGCTAAATAACGAGAAAGTGCTCGGTTGGCATGCTTGGCCACAGTTAGCGCCGCGTGCATATTCAGATAATTTTATGAAGTTTTCATAAGCTAGCTTTCGGTTCTAAGGTCATGACCCTGAACCTAAAGCCCTCCGCAGGCCACACAGGCAAGCACTTGGTGGATTGACACGTGGCTAGGGTGAATGATATCCGTACAAAAGGATTACCACAAAATTTGCAAAATCAGCATATATAGTTGCACTGCACCGAAAGCAAATATGCTCATTATCCTACGGGCTACACTTCTCTAAAGGCCTACTTCTAATTAAAGTGGTAAACTGGTAATCCATAGATGATGGGCATATGTAGGTAGTTAGGTACAGTGCTGGTAGATGACCATCAGAGTCGAAGCAACAGCTTGCTCTGTTCGCTTGGCTTATAATCCCAGAGAAGAAGGGAAACCTCTTCCCCCCGAAACCTCTTCCCTCCCGAAACCTAGCCGCCGCCGGCTCCACTCCCGCCGCGCCGCCGCCTGAGCGGGTCGCCGGGAGCCCGCGTGGCCCGCGGTGAGGGCGGCAGCGGGGCCTCTCTCCTGAGCACCGGTGAGAGCGGCCGTCTGCTCTCCCGGGTGCTCACTCGCCGGAGCGGGCCGCCCCCGCGGCGGCGGCGGTGGAGCTCCTCAGATCCGGGGCCGCCATGGCCGGATCTGAGGGGGGCGTGGTAGGGGCGCGCGTCGGGCGTGGGTTTGGGCGGCGGTGCCGGGCGGCGCTGGGCGGCAGCAGCGGCGGCTGTGCGGGCATGGACGGCCCCGGGGACGGCGCGGCGCGGGCGTGCGGCGGCGCGTGGCGGCAAGCTGCAGTGCGCGGCGGCGCTCGTGCGGCGGTGGCGCGCTAGGGTTTGCGTAGGGAGGTGGCGGCTGCCGGTGAAGTGGCGCCGACGGTGGCTGCTGCCGGGCTGCCGATGGCTGCAGCTTCTGTGGGCCGTACGGCCCGGTGAAGGTGGGGCCAGAGGTGGTCTACACGAGGGCGGCATGAGGTGAAGGGAGTTGGCTGCATCTTTCCTTCCTCTCCCCTCATCGACGACTCCGGTCCGGCACCGCCGTGGTGGTGGGGTTGAGAGGCTGACGGGGCATGCTGGTGGCGCGGCGGTAGCGCTTCAGGCTGCGTCGGGCTTTCTTCCGGTTGAGGTGATGCGGATGCGAAGGGAAGCGGGCTTGGTCAGGAGCGTGCGGCTGGAGTGGTACTGATTCAGACGAAAGTCTTCACTGATTTCATTGTCAGTGGCAATGGTGGCGGTGCCCTTGTGGCGCCGTGCTCCCCGCTGGGGGCACCATTGTGAGGCACCACGTTCCTAACGCACGGGGTTCTCTACGGTGTGAACCCTGTTCATCTTTGGACGTGCGACGGCGGCGCCATTGGCGTCGTGCCCTTCTTGGAGGCGCCGCATTTGAGACCCGTCTTGACTAGGCAGTGTTGGTTGGTTGGTGGTGTCGGCCGCGCGTAACGGCAGAGGAGGTGCGCAGGGTCCGTGTTGGCAGGATGGTGCAGAGGATCCATGGGTGTTGGAGGTTTTGAGCTGGCTTGCATGATGCTGTGGTGATCCCGACGACAGTTGGTCAGAGGTGTTGCTTTCTTAGCAGTTTCAGATATTTGAGTCCTTGGCAGAGGAGTGAGGCGGTGGGTGAGGCAAGGCCCCCACGCAGAGTGGCCACGATCAGTGGTTTTCATCGGTGCTGTGACGAAAGTATTTCTGCTGACGATCCGCTGGGACAGGGAGATCGATGATCGTGTATGTGGCTTGAGGGTGATACTCTCATGGTGGAGGTGTCTTGAGTTGCCACTCAAGATTGCAGCGGGCCGCGGGTGTGGCACAACGTTGGCAACGACGGCGCAGTCCGTGGTGGCTTCTTTGGACTCCTCTCCCAGTTTGTGGTGGTGTGGTGTTTTGTTGTGTGCGTTTGTTTGTGTGCATTGTTGTGGTGGTGTTCGCTTCGACGCGTTATGTACTGAATGCTTCTTCTTCTTATATGATGTGGCAGTGCTCCTACCTTTTATTAAAAAAAACTATTGAACCAGCCCAACCCATCGAAATGAACAGGGCCTCGAATGTGCATGATCCAGGAGAAAGGGTTGCTCGATATGTGATAAAGAGAAAGGGACAGTTTTCTTTATTTCAATATTTATTAGCTAACTAAGGATTTGTTAACTGCCAAAGCTGGTAGCAACAAGCCACTTCATCAGGGATATGTATGTAGGTGGATTCAATTGACGTAAGATGCAGAACGAACTAGCGTTGTTGCAGGTAAAGATTTATATGATCCAAACGAACTAAGTGAACTCTTCTTCATGTTGCGTCTGATTTGTTTGCTAATCCTTTTTCTACAAAAGAAGATGCTACTGCTTCTTTACAAAAGTTACAGAAGAGACGAGCAGATCAAAATGCATAGAAGCACGTCACTCAATTCCTAATGCGATCCACATCATCTAATCTATGGATCATCATATTATTTCTCTAACGCCACTGTACTTGTTGTGACGCTGGGAGATAGGGATAAGAGTGATCGGAGCACCAAGTAAATTAATTGTTTACTCCAGATTTAGACAAGGGTAAACGGACAAGTTATACTTGTGCTGACGAATATATAGCTTTACTGGCCAGTGAATTGAAGGCAAACATAGCCACATAGGTGATAGGTCACACCTGGGGCTAAAGCCCTACCACCTCCGTCCCAGAAAGAATGCTTGTATGGGAAGCGTGTCCGTTAAAGTGGTTCATGTTTGACCAAATTTTTAGTGAATTGTATTCATATTTATGGCTCTAAATAAATTTGTTAAAAAACTACATTTAAAAACGAATCTAATGATATATATTTCATATCATAAATATTTATATTTTTTAATTTATAATTGGTCAAACTTGATATTCTGGAATTTCTTGGGAAGCGAGAAATGCATTCTTTTTGGGACGGAGGGAGTAATTGCTGTGGTAGGATCCACCTAAGCCACAATGCTTCAACATATCCTAAACATTTCATTTCCCTTGACCTTTAAAATTGTGAAACTATCCCATACCCAAGTTGCAAATAAAAATGATTAATTACCTAAATAATATATATTGGTGCCCTTTTTTTCTGGCATGGTTTTCGTTAAAAGCTGGAAGAACACTTGCTTTGTTATCTTCTTCATCAATACCGAATCTTGTGTGGCAAAACTTTTGCCATCATCCTTTCTTGAAAATAAATAATGTAGGTTACCCTCATAGCAGCAAGATAAGGAAAAGATAGATGAAAAACGGTCCTCTATGGTAACAATATATCTTATAGTAGACAATCTAGTCACTTATAATTAATTCTTAACATAAATGAATTTGACTGTATTTCTTTGTAACACACTAATTTGTGTTTTTTTTACATAAAAATATATTGTGTTCCTTCAGCCTGGCCTTTAAGAAACTATTTAAAGTGATGTGTAAAATCTTCAAAATCTTCATTGGCGCAGGGGATTCAATATTCAACCACTCGACATATTTCAGCTTAAGAAAACAATTGGGTAATGAAAAACAAAGAAAAAATCCAGTACTTGAAATTTGTAATTTTTTGTCATTGTACACCCATCATTTGATCTGAAATTGTTTAGCGCCATTGGAGATATAATTCCGTATACTACATTAAAAAAATGTGAATTCAATGACTATTTGTATGTTCTTTTTCCCACAAAAAATTATATATATATATATAAATAATTACTTCATGACTTTTTAGAAATTTTTCCCAATGAAGAGCATTAGTTTTTGCACAAATGGAGCAAGGGTGTGGGGAACGGCGGATTTGCTATGCGCCGCATATGCGGCGCTAGCACACCCAACGCATAGACTCCTATACATGTTAGCTTAACACTTAAACTCCGCGTCACGTGAACCCAACAGCAGCTGGTCCCCACAGCGCTGCGCGCCGCATGCATGCAAGGCCGGGTGGCCCTGCCCAGCGCGTGTGCGAGGTGTAAAGTGTACGGTAGGTTCCTTTGCCCCTTTTATTTTTCTCTTGATTCTACATAGTGTAACTAGTTTTAGATAATTTGTTTCACAGGTTAAGAATTATGTTCCTCTCATGTTATATTTTATTCTACAAGTTTAGATAATGTGTTGGAGTTTTAACTTTTATATAATAATATTATGTCCCAGTAGATGATTTTTGTTTCACGTTTTAAGATGTATGTTCCTTCCATACGACATTTTGTTCCACAAGTTTGATAATTTGTTTCACTTTAACTTATTTTTAAGTGATAATTAGATGATTTGTTCCATGTGTTAAGATTTACGTTCCTTCTATATGATTTTTTTTTCCGTAAGGTTAGATAATTTGTTCTAATTGTTAAAATCGGATGAATTGTTCCTTGTTAAAAAATGTTTTATATTTTTTTAATTCTAAGCATAGTCAAGTGTGGTCTAGTTTTGAAGATCTCGTCGAAAGAAATACGGTGGTGCAATCAGATTTTGATTTAAATACTTAGTTTGTGATATATAAATTCTTTTAAAGCACCTCCCTCATGGGGCCCACGCATGGGAGGCAGTCAGCCAGATGGGACGTGAGCTTGGGGGCGTGTGCGTGGTTAGTTTTCGTGACGCAGATGCGTCCGCTAGTCGCTTCCGGGGAACAGAGGTCTATTATTTTCAAATTTGAAATAAGAGCTTATTTTTGTAAAATAAGACTAATATTTTTTTTTAAAAAAAATGTCTGGGCCTGAAAGCACGGCGATCAGCCAGCTAAACAGCAGATGGGCCGAAACTCAGGCAACCCAACCCACGCACCGTTTCTTCTCCGCCGCCGCCTCCCGCCGGCGCGCGGGCTCCGTCGAAAACCTGGCTCGCACAGTCTCCGCCGGCGACCTCCTCCGTCTCCTCCCCTCATGTGGCACCCTCCCCTCCCTACGCGCCCTCCACGCGCGCCTCCTCACCCACACCCAGGGCCTCCTCCTCGGCAGCCTCCGCGCAAGCACCAAGCTGCTCAGCTGCTACGCCTCTCTTGGCGACCTCGCCTCCGCGCGGATGGTGTTCGACACGACCCCCCGCCCGGACGCGTACTCTTACGGGGTCATGCTGCGATGTCTCGTCGACGCGGGGCGCCACGCGGACGCCGTCGCACTGCACCAGGACATGCGACAGCGGCGCCCCTGCCCCGAGGCGCAGGACGATTTCGTGCTGTCGCTCGCGCTCAAGGCCTGCGTCAGGTCCGCGGAGTACGGGTACGGCAGGAGGCTTCACTGCGATGCCGTCAAGGCCGGCGGCGGGGACGGCTTCGTGATGAACAGCTTGATTGACATGTACGCGAAAGCCGGGGACTTGGAGTGCGCCCGCAAGATGTTCGAGAGAATTCCCGACCGAAATGTGGTGTCCTGGACCTCGATGCTAAGCGGGTGCGTACAGAATGGTTTTGCTGCAGATGGACTGCTTCTGTTTAACGAGATGAGGCGAGAAAGTGTGCAGCTGAGTGAGTACACGATGGCTAGCGTTCTTGCTGCTTGCGCCGTGCTCAGCAGTTTACACCAAGGGAGGTGGATCCATGGTTCAGTGATCAAACATGGTTTAATCTATAATTCTTTCATCAGTGCAGCCTTGTTGGATATGTATGTTAAGTGCGGGGAGGTAGAGGATGCTCGGCACGTGTTTGATGAGCTCAGCTATGTTGACATTGTGCTTTGGACCACGATGATTGTGGGGTACACACAGAATGGGAAACCTCTTGATGCATTACATCTGTTTCTTGACAAGAAGTTTGCAAGCATTGTTCCAAATTCAGTTACTATGGCAACTGTTCTTTCAGCTTCTGCTCAGTTACGTGACCTGTCTCTGGGAAGGTCAATTCATGGGATAGCTGTTAAGTTAGGTGTGGCTGATTATGATGTGGTGGCGAACGCATTGGTTGACATGTATGCAAAGTGTCAAGCAGTGTCAGAGGCCAACAGGATATTTGGAAGAATTTTGAACAAGGATGTTGTCACATGGAATTCGATGATTGCAGGCTATGCTGAGAATAATATGGGCGATGATGCTCTGATGCTATTTAAACAGATGAGGCTGCAGGGGGCTTCACCTGATTCCACATCTGTGGTGAATGCTCTGTCAGCTTCTGTTTGTCTGGGTGACCTACTTATTGGTAAATCATTCCACAGTTATGCTGTTAAACGTGCATTTCTCTCCAATGTTTATGTCAACACTGCCCTACTGAACCTGTACAGCAAGTGTGCTGATCTCCCATCTGCTCGTAGGGTGTTCGATGAGATGAATGACCGTAATTCTGTTACTTGGTGTGCTATGATCGGTGGTTATGGAATGCAAGGTGATTCTGCTGGATCTATTGATCTTTTTAATGAAATGCTGAAAGATGGTGTGCACCCAAATGATGTAGCATTCACAAGCATCCTATCCACTTGCAGCCACACTGGGATGGTTACTGCAGGAAAGAAGTATTTTGATAGCATGGCACAACATTTCAACATCACGCCTTCCATGAAACATTATGCTTGTATGGTCGATGTGCTAGCCCGTGCAGGAAATCTCGAACAAGCATTGGAATTCATAGATAAGATGCCAAAGCAAGCAGATGTTAGTGTTTGGGGAGCTTTTCTCCATGGATGCAGGCTCCATTCGAGGTTACAGTTTGGAGAAGAAGCTATCAAGAGGATGATGGTGCTTCATCCTGAAAGGCCAGATTTATATGTGCTGATATCAAACTTATATACCTCATATGGGATGTGGGAAAAATCTTTAGCTATACGGAAATGGATGCAGGAAAAAGGACTAGTCAAATTACCTGGATGCAGCTCCATAGGTCATGAAAATGGATGACTGAAAGATGCTTTCAGAACTCAGAAGTCAGAACAGGGAATGACACTTGTTATCTTTCTATGCTTGTTGACACCTATAATGATTGCTCAGATTGTGTCCCTTAACATCATATGGTGGTGGCAATAGAAAATTTTAATGTACCAATTTGTTTTGTCAGATAAAAGTGAAAGCAAACAATGAAACATAGTAAGCAAGATTAAGACAATAATTTGTGACACTTTCTCTGGAACATTTCTTCAAGTTTCAAGGACCAGATGGTTCATTTTCTAGCACGAATCTTGTGACGACACATATAACAGTTTGCTAAGGGCTTCAAGTTGCCATAACATTTTAGTCTTCGTTTGGCAAGATTATATATTGAAGGCGTGGTGAGTCAGACTCTGATGGACGCTATGTTTATATGGTGTTGGCCACAATCACAATACACAAGGCAACGGCCATACCATGTTCTCCCTACTTAAAAGGTTCTTGATGCTCTATGTGCAAGGAGCCTGTGCACATCTGAGCTCGTGAAGGACCTTGTGACCCCCACAGAGGGCACAAAAATGTCCCTGTTATATATTGTATGTATGACATCTATAGGTTAGCAGCTAGGCACAGTGTAATTAGATAGGAACACATGAGCTACTCATGTTATTCAAAGTAATTTCTCTTGTCAATTCAACAAAGTACTTCAATGTTTCTTTTGTTCATCTACGCCCGCTAATCACTCTTAATTATTCTCACCATAGTCACCTAAACTGTTACCAAATTAGTATATAAGTAAATGGTAGCTATTAAGATCGTCATCACAAGTTTCATGTCCTTTGCCGTGTGTTTTAAACGCTTCCAATTTGCGCTACCGACAAGATCTCTACATATATGAACGCCGGAGGAACTGATGGTCGCACCCAACCCAACAAGATCCTGTGAGTCGAGACCAATCAACAAGAGATAAAGGCCCCAATAGGAAAGGTGCCGGCGGCCTCGTGATCATCCTGGTGCTTGGAGGCGTCGCATGGCCAGCACACTGTAAGAATCACACCAGTTCGTGTCTTGTTCCCGGTGGCCGGTGCTCTTTAGTTCGTACTACTACTCAGCTTGGCAGCGCCAGAAGTGCTAATGTTACACCAAGCAACTTCACTTCAACTGACGAGCGCAAGGTCACCCTGGTATTTTGCGTCGTTCTTCCATGCCCAGAGCGTGATCTTGGCACTAATAAGATCGATACTAAAGCGCAAACAATTCCTCCGTGCTATTGCTGTCAACAAGAGCATCAAGTGTGTTACAAGACCATGGCGGAGTGCCAGTCCAAATGCCCCCCCCCCCCCCCCCCCCCCCCCTGCAACCCCAAGTGCCAGAAAGAACCATGACTTGTTGTATCGTGGGTTTTCATTAAAATAAAAAGGTTGTGTGATGCCTTCATCCAGCTGGGGGGCGGACGGCCTACATAGAGGCGAGTGAGGTATCAGGAGATACTGCTCTCGTATTGCTGTAGGGTGATAGCTGCTTCAAGACACCTACTGTGCAACTTGACCTGATTTTTGTCTGACTAATTTATGAAACTCGCTGGCCGATTGCAGCGTGGAGCATGCATATTTGGCCTTGAAGATGGCATATTTTTATGTATGAAATCAAGATGTGGAAGAACCAAAGTGAAATTCAGCATAAAGTACACAACCATAGAAGGGATATTGTACTGTTTACAACATTTTAGGCATAAAGGTCAATCCCAACTTTACATAAGAATATGGTGAAGCAATAATACTTTAGTATCAGTGTGATAAAGTTTGCCTTTGCCTTCTGACAATCCTCGATACCCCATGCACTCTTTTTACCTGTTGGGAAAAGCTTCATATTGTTCTGTAGTTCACATCTCATCTTTGTCCAACTGACAATTGATTCAAACTATGATATACTGGCATACTGCGGGTTCTTGTTTCAGCACTATACATTTTCTTTTGTGAACAATATGGAAGCACTGATATTTCGACAATAATTCAGTATGAATTAGTGAGATTGTTGGTTGGGTTAGCAAATTTCAGCCCTGCTGCAAAAAGGTGGAAATCAATTGCACGGGTAATTGGTCAGAATAACCGTTTCCACCAGCTAAATCAATTACCCCCTGTTCTTAAACACTTGACCCTCGAGCACAATGTGATGCTCCACGGGCAATTATTTCAAAGAATCACAATTATTTGTTAGAGACCCTACGTTCCAAGCAAATCACCAGTAATCACCACAGGAGCAAACACCATCTCTAAAATGGTGAAACCTTGAGGCGTCCCTAACCACAATCAGCCTCTGTGTCACCTTGGATATGAACTTGGTAGCATTATGGCAGTCTAGGCAGACCCTAAGGTTCTTGATGATCCTGATCTCTGTCCCTGGCTCGGTACTGAGGAGCCCAAAGGCGATGGCCAGCTTCTCACTATGCACCTTCACCATGTGCTCCTTCTCTTCCTCCTCAACGTCATATAATGCTGCCTCCGTCACAGGTTGATACCCAGCTTCAATCATCTTTGCAGTTAGTTTCTCTAAGTATGAGTAGATGGCCTCTGCCTGTGGATGCACACGGTCACCAGCCATGAAGACATGCGGTTTGTCACCTATCTCAATGAGAGTACACCCTGGTGTTTTCACCAGCTTCCTGCTCTTAGCCTCTTGCCTCACTACAGCTGCTTCTGAGTAACGCTTCTTGGATGTGTACAGATTAGAGAGGAGCACATAGTAGCCTGCATTTTCTGGGTCTAGTTCGAACAACTTCTGCGATGCTAGTTTTGCTAGGTCACTGTCCTTATGTACCATACAAGCACCAAGCAGCGCCCCCCACACGCCAGGTCCAACAGCACTCTTGGGGAATTCAGAGATGAGTTCAAAAGCTTCCTTCAACTTTCCTGCCCGGCCAAGGAGGTCCACCATACATGTGCAATGCTCGACACCTGGAGTGATCTTGTACTCATTAGTCATTACATGGAAGACTGTCCGCCCTTCATCAACCAATCCTCCATGGCTGCACGCGTAGAGGACTGACAGGAAGGTGGAGCTTGTTGGGAGAATGTGTGCATCCAGCATGGCCTTGTAGAGCTTCAATGCTTCAGCGCCTTGGCCATGGAGACCATATCCAGATATCATCGCATTCCAGGAGACCACATTCTTGTTATCCATTCTGTCAAAGATGCTCCGAGCTTCAGCAATGCTTCCACATTTTGCATACATGTCAATGAGTGCTGTCATGACATAGACATTGAGCTCAAGGTTCTCCTTGGCAATGATCTTGTGAACCCACTTTCCCATAGACAAAGCTCCAAGCTGTGCACAGGCTGATAGAGTGCTCGAAATGGTGATGGGATTAGGCTGCACATTCAGCGCCTGCATTTGCTGGAAAAGTGCAACTGCCATCTCCGTCAAGCCATTCTGAGCATACCCAGATATCATTGCATTCCATGACTCCATGGTCTTCTCTGGCATTGCATCAAACATGCTCCTAGCAGATTCCATATCGTTTAACCTACAGTACAAAGTGGTCAGTGCTGTTGACACCAGAGCATCTGCATCCAACCTGGCCTTGACAACAAACCCATGCAAGCACCGAGCAAGCAGCTCATGCCCAAATGGACTGTACACCGGAATCACCGCCACCAACGTGCTTGGATTTGGTCTCCAGCCTGAGGCTGCCAACTTCTTGAATAGCTCTGTCGATGATTCAACCATGCCATTGACTGAGTAGCCTGAAATCAAAGCATTGTAGGCAACCAAATCCGGGTCTTCCATCCTATCGAAGAGACAGCGTGCGCAGACCATGTCCCCACACTTTGCATACAGCGAAATCAGCCCAGTAACAACATGCTCGTGCTCTGCTAACCCGCACTTGACCCCATATCCATGGACGCACCTCCCCATTGCCACATTTGCCACCTCTGCAGCCGCCCGTAGGACGGATGCAAGTGTGGTCGAGTCAGGCTGCACCCTCCCTGCCTCGACCATCCGCACGAACGCCTCCAGGGCCTCCGAACCAGACAGCCCAGCCAGCAGCGTGTTCCACAAGATCGTGTCCGGCGCCGGCACCTCGTCGAACACCTTGCGTGCGTCGTCCCCTCTCGACAGCTTGGAGTACAGCTTCGCCAAAGCAGACGCCACGAACGTGTCCTCCGCGTACCCCGCGGCCACGGCGAGCGCGTGAAGCGCGCGCGCGGCGGAGGCGGCGTCTCCGCTGCCACGGGAGGAGCAGGAAGAGGAGGAGAGCGACGTGGCGGCGAAGGCGAAGGAGAAGGAGTCCGGGCACGGGAAGAGAAGGTGCGGGCGGAGGGACGGGAGGGAGCGGAGGAGCGCGTTGCGGAGGAACCGGTCGGGCCGCGGGAACGCGCGGAAGAGGCGGAGAAGGTGGGCGTGGGGCGCGCGGAGCGAGGCGTAGCGAAGGAGCAGCGCGGTGGCCGGGGCCGGGTCGAGCGCGTAGTGGCCGGAGGCGAGCGAGACGGCGAGGAGCTGGTCGAGGTGGTGGGGCGTGGAGGAGAGCGCGATGAGGCGGAGGTACGAGCGCCGGAGCGCGCCGCCGGGGTCGCCGGCGGGCGTGAGCAGGACGAGGCGGGGAGGAGGCATGTCGCTGGCTCGCTGCCGTGCCGTCCGGCGGCGAGGCTCGTAAACGTCGAACGGGCCCGGACATATGAACGTGGGCTGTATGGGCTTAGATTTTGGAGGGTTTGGGCTAAGTTTCTTGGCCTGCTACCAGGTGGCACACTACTGAGAGCTAACTGGCCCATTTGGCCCGATCAAATCATGGTGGTTTTGCTGATCAGCCCACTAGGCGCAGCCTGAGGAAAGAAAAGAGGGAAAAAAATCAGATAATGCGATGGCGACTGAAAAATTCCCGTTCCCATGGATCAGCCAGAAACGCAGCGAACCGACCGGCACCACCACCAGCTGCCTCCGTCCACGGCCGTGAACGTGCGACGCCGTACGCCGCATGCCGCAACGAAGCGGATAAAGATTGTGACAATTTCCTTACTGGTCCAGCTTCTAGCTCTCGGCAGTCCCGCATTGAAAAAGACCAACGCGTACCCGTTCGGCGTACAAACATTTCACGTGTCGGCGAGGCTATCACCAGTTCACCACATCACTGGCCGGAGATGGCTATTTCCGTTCACCCCCTTGCTTTATCATATATTCCTTGGGAATAGGTAGGCATGTAAGTTTGCTAGGGTCGACTGGACCTAACCATCCAGGCATGCATCCACTACGTAATTCAAAAGACAGGGCCAGTCCTTTAACTGGAAACCGAAAATACATATTGAGCCGGACCTCATGTACAACCTTAAAAGTCGGACTTCAAGTTCACACTTCAAAAACCAAAAGGCATAAGCAAAACTTACTAAAGTATGTTGTAGGTGACTCATTGTAACATGCAAGTACTTCGTGCAAATCAATATGACAAGATATACATTTTAGCTCCATGTCAAAAACCAGACTTAAAGTTTTACCAAAATGGCTGGAATTTACTGAGAGATGACTCGGTATGGCAATCAACTATTTCACATGGTTCGACGTGGGATCCACATTAAAAGGCTATATATAATTAAAATATTGTACCCGCAATTTAAAATTTTCACAAATTTAACTCGAATTTATTGTAGATGACTTAGTATGATAATAAACTACTTTATGTAAATTAGCGTAGCAAGAGCAACATGCGAGTCCCACGTAAAACTGTAAAAGTGTGCTAACTTGTTTTGTCTAACTATTTTGAATAACTTAGTGGCTTTTTAATAAGCTAATGAATATTTGATTAACTCAATACCCTCGACCAATTCGTTTTGGACTAACTGGATCACGCATTGGTTGGCACAAAGCGACCCACTTGCATAGGTAGAAATAGTTAAGTTTTCGAAGAAGAGCAATGTTAATAATTCAGCTCGCTGCTGCTATATTATCTTGTCATGTACTCTAAGCCAACCTAATAGCCCACTTGTATAATACCCCTTCCGTATAGAAAATAGATAAAGTTTTTGACTTCTTATTTTTTTAAAAACATTTATTAAAAAATAATATATGTATATTTTTCTAAAAAAATACTTCTCAAGACAAATCCATTCATATGGTTTTTACACTTTCAAACTCAACGACTTAAAAATTATTCGTGATTTATATTCCCAATGTTTGATTAAAAGCTTGTCCAAAACGTCATCTATTTCCTATACGAAGGGAGTAGTTGGCTAAATGTATGGGCTGCAACATTAATACTTGGGGTATCTTTTCTCTCTCATTCGCTCACCAAGTTTATTAGACTCCGTGTTGCAGCTGACCGAGAGCGGCCTGTAAACTTGCAGTCTGCTTATCTTCTCTTTCCTCCTCCTCCTCTCTCTCAACTCAGCAAAAAAAAAATGACGTGGCATATCATTCAGCTCGCCTACGTCAACTTATCATACTTGCTCGAAGAAACTCAAAGTCCTTTTATAAAATTAGAAAGAAGTGAATAGGGGCATGTGCCCCTAATAGGCTCCTCTATAGAGGTCAGCATACTCTTTCTTTATAGGATTTACCTCATCATTCTTGCTCTCCACCCTACGATGAGACTCATTACATAAGATGTGCATTTGTCCTCATAAGAGCAAGCCTTATAACAACGCCGACAAGTGAGCATGAAGGAGCTCCAGCTCAGCTGGGTAGTCAACACCCATGCTGCATTTATTGCTTACCAGTTTTTAAAAGTGATGGCAGCCAACTGTGAGCGCTTGCGCCAGCTTAGTGCAGGCGTCTCACCACTCGTCCACTCTCTTCTCTCTCATGCATTCTCTCTCCACGTAGAATCTAGCCAGCTCCCATCCCACCATAATACTTGCTCAAGGATAGTAATAAAGCTTTCTTTCCTCCATGTCATCGTTCAGCCCTCTTACAACCCATGTTATACTTGCTCTAATACTAGAAAGCACAATATGTGTTTGATTATATAATTAAGTAGACCACATATTCAGCCATATTACTTATGATTATATGTGTTTGAATCAGTTTTTTATTAGGATCAACATCTTTTAATTTTAATGTTCCTACTTTTTCACATCTTTCTAGAATCCACTATAATCAATTGTGGGCGATTCCAGTTTGCCCGTGTGGCATGTGGGCAAGCCTCTAGCTCCGTGTGGCTCCGCAAAACTTGCTAATACCAAGCGATCCCCTGGTATAGGCTACTGGTCATCTGCGTCACACAATCAAGTTAGTTGCACTCAAGATTTGGCTATGCATATACATCCTTCAAACATAATGTCCCGATTCTGGCTTTCATACTATATACTTGAGTTCACCTCAAAATAAAATAAAGTAATGCTCCATTCAGTTCAAATACATGCTAATTATCACATTGACAAGGCCTACAAGGTGAGACTCATACCAACAAGTTTTTTTCTTTCAAAAATATGATATCTCAAAAACAAGTAATTGAATATTTTGAAAATAATTTTAATCATTGTACGTACCTAACAATTTTATCTTATATTGACTTTCTATATAAAATTTAAAATACTGATAGCTAAAGTTTAATTTTGATCGATAGAAATCCCATGCGTTTTGATGTTTTGACCAGAAGGGATTCGGAATAAGTGAAGGGCATATGCACAAAAGTTTGCCACGTAGCCCGTCCTTAACCAGAATCGCCGCTAGCCAATCCGCCTCCGCCACCAGCACCAACCCCGCACGACCCCCGCAGCCTCTTTATTCGCCACCACACCACACCTGTTCTAGCGTTTCCACTTTCCACTTCCCCATCTCCATCCCTCCTCTGCGCTCGCCACGCGCCGCACCAACGCCGCGCGCGCCACATGGCTCCCGCCGCGTTCACTAGCCTCCTCCTCCCCGCCGCCGCCTCCGCTTCCGCCGCGGCCTCGCGGCTCCCCTCGGCCGCCGCCGGAGCGGCTGCCTCCTTCGTGCGGCTCCCGCATCACCCGATGGGCTGGGCTGGGGCCTCAGTCACTGCGGCGCCGCGGACGTGCGCGCAGGCGGGCTCCCGGAGTCGCCTACGCCACCGCAGCCACTGATAAGAGCATCTACGACTACACCGTCAAGGTGACCGCGAATTTTTTCTGTTAGAGATTTTCGCTCACCGTGGCCCGCCCCCCGCAATTGCGGCGATAGCTTTGCTGTAGTGGATGCGTTACGTGTGACTGGCGACATGCCTGTAGTCGTTTGAGCGGGGGTAATGGAAGGACGCGTGGAATCCGTCAGAATTTCGGACGATTTTCGTTTCGTCTCTCGTTGCGTTGTAGTATTAGTGTATTGGGTATTGAGGTGGTGTTGTTGCGGGTAGGTGGGGGAGTTGCAACCATAGATTCATTGGTGACTTAAGTGTTTTGTGCTGTCGGTTATGTTTGAAATTGTCTGAATCAGCCGTCATATGAATGCTATTGAAGCTGTGCTTTAGAAATCAAACGGGTTATGGGTACGACTGCATTAGTTATCAGTGTCAGTCAGGGTTACAATTACAAATTCAGAAACTAAGCTTTAAACATTAGGATGTAAGAAATTCTTGTAGTCCTGCATTTGTTGGATCAGTTAAGCAGTTATGTGCTAGTGAATGGCCAAAAAAAAAAGCAGGGTAGTTAGTTGCAGATTTTTTTTTTCTTCAAAATTTCACATGCAGTACATGTTCAGGCAGGATCAGAGATGGAGGAAGTAAAATAAAGAGTGTGTTATGAGAAATTATCTGGGACATCATATTTTAGTGGTGAAACCTGATGTTGAATTTTTATGTTTACCTGGTGCTTTCCTGCCACATGCCCACATGTTTTAATTTTTCACCATCTTACATAAGGATACATGAAGGAATAACTGTGCCTTAAGAAGATCAAATATGTATGCATGTTTTGGCCACTTATACCTGAAAGGATTCTTCATTGTTCAGGACATTGATGGAAAAGATGTTCCTCTTAAAAAGTTCAAGAATAAGGTGTTGCTGATTGTTAATGTTGCTTCTCAATGGTAATTTCATTGAAAAATCATTAACCAACCACATAGTATGATAATATATTTAGTACTTTTTGGTATTTAACTTGGTTATTTATCTGTGTATCTCAGTGGGTTGACAACAGCAAACTACACTGAACTATCTCATATCTATGAGAAGTACAAGACTCAAGGTACTATATTTTAAAGTGCCTTCTGTATTTATTAGTTCTGGAAATCTAAGCTAGACATTGCTTTTCTTCATAAGTGAGTATACACAATTATTTATTAGTTAAGGAATAGGCATAGGTCTAGGAGGTTACGATTTCTGTAGCTTTTCACAATAACTTTGAGTTATCGTAAGTTAGTAGTTCTTGCTTAATATATCTGCCTTCAGTTATTCCAACTGTTGTTTGTGAGAAGGGGTACACTCCTGCTTGACATTAAGTTCATAAAGTCAGCTTATGATGTGCAATTGTGCATTCTCCTTCCAAATACATAAAAAGGAACTGTTGATGTTAACTCAGAACCTTGATTTTTTGGGTCAATAGTAGACTCGACATCCTCATTGTTTTTAATACTTTATTTGACACGTAGGGTTTGAGATTCTTGCATTTCCTTGCAATCAATTTGGTGCACAAGAACCTGGATCAAATTCTCAGATAAAGCAGTTTGCCTGTACAAGGTTTAAAGCTGAATTTCCTATTTTCGACAAGGTATGGTAATTGCAGACTGTTCAGTAATATGTTCCATAGTTTATCCCACTTAATACTGGCAGACTTTACAATTAAAGATCAATGCATGATGGATCATTTTGCTCCTCTATAATTTCAGGTTGATGTCAATGGGCCTAATACAGCCCCCATCTATAAATTTCTGAAGTCCAGTGCTGGAGGATTTCTGGGCGATCTAGTCAAGTGGAATTTTGAGAAGTTCTTAGTGGACAAGAATGGCAAAGTTGTGGAGAGATATCCACCTACAACTTCACCATTCCAAATTGAGGTGTGTGAATTACATCTTTAATGTACTCCAACGTACTCTTTTTATATTGAGCTGATTTTTAGAGTTGTGTTATTTAGAATTAACACATTTTCCATATGACTATAAGGACTGATGGGCACTTACCTAAATATGTATGCGGTGCTATCAATCATTTCTTTCCCTATTAAGTAGTGAATTGTGAGCATGTCATGTGTCAACACTTTAGAAAGCACAAGCATTTACTGCATACCTTTGGACATAAGAGAGTATCATATCGTTGCAGTTTTTCCCCTCGCCATCTGATCACCACGTGATGGACATGAATGCACCAAAAAAAGACAAATAGTTGCATTTAGAATATACTAAAAGACATGGGAGCAAGAGGATGCATCATAGTAGCAAGAACCTACTAAACATTTGTAAGAATCAATAAAATTAAGAATTACATCAGTTTCCCTCAATTAATACAATTAGCTGATTTTCACATACTAAAATTTGAAATAATAGACGAAAAAATAACAACTTGTGGATCCCAATAATAGATTTCATGTGTATCTGGTTTTAGGGACAGTGACCTAGGAAACCATTTCGCGGAGTTACCTTAATGACCATCTGGTGGAGTAACATTTTTTATCTTATTAAAACGTTTTCACATCTGCTTTGTTTTTAACTTTTATGCAAATCTTTAGGTGGAAACCACACCTTTAGCACAGAAAGTACTTGATACATAGGCGGTTATAGTTCTTGGGGCACCCACCTGAAACTAACCTTGTCATATTGGGTTTCAGTTGTTAACTCCTTGGTCCTACAACAGAGGGCTCTATATGTAGCTTCCAATTTGCTCTAGCAGGTCACATAATAGCACCTGGCAGCTCTGACAGAGAGCACACTAGGAAAAGGATTCATCAATGGGTCGTTGCTCATGACTACACACAAGTCAGTCATGCGCAAACAGCCCTGAGCTTGCCAACGGTGATTTTTTCCACTGCTGCCATTAGGATTGTTTGGTTAAGAACTTTAGGTTTGCTGGAATGGAGGCTTATAACGACAGTCTGGAGCTCGGTTTGTCAAAAGAACCGTACAGTACTGGCTTTGGTATAAAATATTCTCAAGTTGCAGTAATGGACCAGTGTTCAACTTCAATCGTGTTTTGTGCTCTCATTTTGAAGCGGAAAGCCAGATCCCATCAGTTCTAGTTCCAATTATCTTACCATTGATTTGAGTAGCCGTTTTGCTTTTAACCTGTTCTTTTTATCACATTTCGGTGCATTAAGACAACTTTGCTACACACACTCATTGCCTTTGAAATCTTTCCATCAGTTTTAATTTAAAAATGCCCACTTTGTATTTCATCGGGTCGCACGTTCGCTAGTCCTCTTGTGGTTATGCTTTCTTAGACCACTTAAGAAAGAACCAAAACCTTTTCTGCCAACCTCCCTGCAATTTTCTGTTTGTATTGCACATTGCTCACAACCTGTCTGCCATTGATTTTCTTGCAGAAGGACATCCAGAAACTCATTGCGGCATAAGTTCTTCCAAGTATTTCAGTTGAGTATCTGTATATAGGCCTTGTCTTGAAGCTAGAGTTTCACGTGATTATATTTTTTTCGCAATGTAATTATTTCTTGTAAAATAACTCACTCATTATCTACACGTGCATACATAGATGTAACATGAGACTATATTAGTGTTTAGACTATCAAACCTGTACTTCATCTGTCCATGCCTTAAAGAGTAGCTTATGGGGTGCGGGTGCCTCTCTCTGGGAGCACCCGAATCCTTTCATTCACCTTAGGCTGTAGTTTTCTCCATTTGCCTTATGGGGTGCTGTACCGGGTCCTGATGGAGTCGTCTGGTGTTGTCTGCACGCGGCGTTGCTAGTTTATGTTGCCATGCTGCACGCTGGGTTTAGCCAGTTAGCAACACCCAATGTGATCTCTCTCCCTCCATTAATTAATGGACGTTTGACCATTATCTGGCCTAATCCATGACTTAATCTTCACGGGATCCGACAGGGCCCTCCATCATGATCATCTTGCCCACACCAAGCTGACACTTTCACCAAGTTACTTGATTGCACTAGCATGAAGGTAGGGATTGTGCCCTTCGATACACCATATGATCCTTGCAGTGATCAAGTAACTGCAAAGGCCTGTATAGATTTGAGTGTATTTCATCAGAAAGTAGTTTTTGTATCTAAACTGCTTCATGTGAACTACCACCTTGTATCCAAACACTTGCAAAGGGTAATACGGAGTGGAGATATCTGCATAGTCAAGGTCTTCTTTGGAATGGCAGAATTGTTCGAAGACCAGTAGGAGTGGCTCTAACACGTGTAATGTGTCTGCCTCTAAACAGTGATCAGGATAGAAAATAAGTCTGTATGATCTCAACGGGATTTCACCAGTAATAGGCCATGATATCAGGCTTTTGCGGTGTTCACCCATCACCATGACAGTTCAGCATCACATCACAATTTCTACCACAGCCACATAGTCAAAATTTGGCGGCAAAAGAAAAGCATTGACCCTTCGGTCAATGCCTGCCAGGACTCACAATTCCCCATGCTTACTCCTCCCTTTCATTCCCTATTTAAACCACCATCAACCCATAGCATATAGCCTTTCATCAGCCATCACCCCTACAAAGCTAAGGTAGGGATCTCCATACCTAGAGCTATCTTTGTACAATCCATCGGAATGCTTGCTCTAATTACTTCTCCAACGTTCGTTCAAAAAAATTACTTCTCCAACCGTGCTTGTAATCTCCTCAATGCCTAGATTCCTCGTCCTAATTGCCATCGTTGTTCTCAGCTCCAACCATGCTTCTGCGGTGGATTTGCGAGCCACTGATCGCACTGCACTGCTCTCGTTCAAGTCCTGCGTCTGGGGCAACCTCTCTGACTGGGGTTCCCCTAAAACGTGCAATTGGACTGGTGTTACCTGTGACTCAAGGGGCCGCGTGA
Organism: Urochloa ruziziensis; assembly: GCA_015476505.1. Lineage (NCBI taxonomy): Eukaryota > Viridiplantae > Streptophyta > Magnoliopsida > Poales > Poaceae > Urochloa > Urochloa ruziziensis. The sequence continues at coordinate 32,840,892 of CM027126.1, read as the reverse complement.
TTTACCTCCTTCTCTCTAACTCCAACCTCACTGGCACCATCTCCCCAGAGATCGGCAACCTCTCTGCGCTTGTGAAGCTCGACCTCCATAGCAACCAACTCTCTGGCAGCATCCCACCAGAGCTTGGCATGCTGTCCCAGCTCACGGAACTGAACCTTAGCACCAACTTACTTGACGGGCTAATCCCAGAAGCGCTAGGTCTTCTGAAAAGCTTAATCTACCTCTATCTGTATAGCAACAACCTCACCGGTAGCATCCCGGAGGCTGTCTGCAACTGCTCCTCCTTAACCTACATTGACCTGAAAATCAACTCCCTCACTGGTGAGATCCCTTTCTCTACACAATGTCGGCTGCCATACCTACAGAGGATCATCCTCTACAGAAATAAGCTTGTCGGCACCATCCCCTCATCAATTTCAAATTCTACGGGCCTTGAATGGGTGCTTTTGCAGAGCAATTTCCTTGGTGGTGAGCTGCCATCCCAAATGTTCAACACGATGCCATCCCTCAAGTACCTCTACCTGTCCAACAACAATTTCTCAAGTGATGACGGAAACACTAACCTTGAGCCTTTTCTTGCCTCTCTAGTGAACTGCACCAGCTTACAAGAGCTTGGAGTGAACACAAACAGCATTGGAGGCAAGATCCCGCCGATCATTGGCAATTTGTCATCAACCAATCTCTCCCAACTCTACTTGTTTGACAACGAAATCACTGGTACAATCCCTCACACCATCGGAAACCTTCCCTCTCTGACAGTTTTATGCCTAGAAAACAACATGTTGGAGGGCCCAATCCCCTCAGAGATATTCCAGCCACGTTGGCTTACATGGCTAGTCCTAGCAAATAACCAAATCAGTGGTGAAATACCCAAATCAATTGGCTTAGCTCAACACATAAATATCATCCACATATCTTACAATGCTCTCCAAAGTAGAATACCAGAGACCTTGTCCAACCTCACTAAGTTGGAATACCTTGTTCTTGACCATAACCAGTTCTCAGGTACCATACCACCTGGTATCACCTGCAGCATGATCTTGGACCTTTCTTATAACAAACTTACAGGTCAAATTCCTACCAGCTTAGCTGGGCTTGCTAGCCTCCAAATCTACCTTAACCTCTCTAACAATCTCCTCGAGGGGCCCCTACCTTTGGAATTTGGCAATATGAACAAGATGCAGGCTCTTGACTTGTCCATGAACAACCTCTCTGCGGCAATACCAGAGCAAATCAAGGAATGTTCCGCGCTTGAGTATGTCAATGTCTCCAGAAATTTTCTGCAAGGCGCCCTTCCTTCTTCCCTTGGCGCTTTTCCAAGCAGCCTTCATGTCCTCGACGTTTCTTTCAATAGGCTTACCGGTATGATCCCTCAATCTTTGCAAGAATCACCGGTTCTCCAGTTTGCCAACTTCTCGTACAACAAATTCATCGGTGAGGTGTCCAGTGAAGGGGCATTTGCAAACCTCACCGATGACTCATTTCTCGGCAATCCTGGCCTATGTGGATCTATCCGCGGTATGGCGCCATGCAGGGGAAAACATGGCCACTACCTGTACATAGCCATCGTTGTCTCCGTAGCCATTGCTGCCAGTTTATTGGCCATTGCGTGCCTTGTTGATCACGACCTAATGAAGACTCGTTTGAGGCTGATAGCTCCATCCATTCAACTATCACGTTTCTCAACAGGACCGGTCAATGGGGCAGGAGAAAAGAGAATGAGCACCCAAGGATCTCATATCGTGAGCTTGTCGACGCGACTGATGGCTTTTCAGAAGTGAATTTGATTGGGAAAGGAGGATATGGACATGTCTACAGGGGTGTCCTCCATAGCGAGACAGTGATCGCTGTCAAAGTCCTACACCAGGACCGTGCCGGTGAGGTGATTGCCGGCAGCTTTGAGAGGGAATGTCGGGTGCTCCGGAGCATCCGGCACCGGAACCTCATCCGGGTGATCACCGCCTGCAGCACGCCGGACTTCAAGGCGGTCGTGCTCCCGTTCATGCCGAACGGAAGCCTCGATGGCCTCATCCACAGGCCTCCCGGCGGCATCAAGCCGGAGGGGCCTGCCACTCCAGCTGGACCTGGACCTGCTCCTCAGCATCGCCGGTGATGTTGCTGAGGGCATGGCGTACCTGCACCATCCACGCCCCCGTCAAGGTCGTGCACTGCGACCTCAAGCCGAGCAACGTCCTCCTCGATGGCGACATGACCGCCATCGTCTCCGATTTTGGCATCTCGAAGCTGGTGGTCACGGGCGCGGGAGATCCAGATGGGCGAGGCGTCGACGTCCGCGTGCAGCAGCTCCATCACTCGGCTGTTGCAAGGCTCCGTTGGCTACATTGCGCCAGGTAATGAGAAAGAGAAACTAACACACACATGGCACAAGCATCGCTATCGCTCACTCACTTTGTAGCTCTCTCGCTGTGGCTTAAAATTTCGATGCAGAGTATGGCTTGGGAGGTCGCCCATCGACACAAGGCGACGTGTACAGCTTCGGGGTGATGCTCCTGGAGATGATCTCCGGCAAGAGGCCGACGGACGTGATCGCCGAGGAGGGGCACGGCCTGCACGACTGGGCCAAGAACCGCTGCCTGCGGTACGACGACGTGGATGCCGTCGTCGATCGTTGGCTGCCGCGTGATCTGCCGTCGGCACTCCCGTTTGGCCCGCCGGCGAGCAAGATGGAACAGGTCGTCGTCGTCATGGAGCTGCTTGAGCTCGGCGTTGCATGCTCGCAGCTCGTGCCGTCGATGAGGCCCAACATGGATGAGATGGCGCACGAGATCGCTTGCCTTAGGGAGGTACGTGGAGAAAGTACAGGGCAACAGGTCTGAAGGCCATTGACCAGACGAAGTCCAAGAAATATTTAGTAGACTGGTCTAATTCACTACTTCAATTTCTACGCAAGGTGATTAAAGTAAAATACTATACCATAAGATGCGAATATTATTAGAGTGTATTCATACTGCGAGACATAGAATACTATGCATCCTCGAGACATAGAATCCGTGGACCTTTCCTGAAAATTTCTACATCGGCTTGCGCTATATATTTGTTCGGTGAATAACCAATAGGAATTTACATTGGCGCTTTATGTATATATATTGAAATGTTTAATCACTCAATATACAACAATGCATGAGTTTGAGTGACACATATCAGCAATTTGCGCCCACTCTGCAATTTGATGGAGTAGACACTTGTTCCACTAACAACAAAACTTTGGTGAATCTATTGTCTATGGCTTTACACAACTGCAAGCATAAATAAACTAGTATCGGCAATAATGTACAAGTTCTTTATTTTGATTTTGTTCTCTCTTTTGAAACTCATCGTTATAGACTGATCATTTTGTGATCCATAAATAAGCTCACTTACCCTTTTAAGAAAATAGCATGCTAAAAGAGCACATATGCTTAAGATATTGAAAACTTCTTGCACCCAACCTGATTTCAAATGGGTTCTCTTCTATCGGGTCCAAATTTTCAAATTTAGAGTCTCAATAAAAGGACAATTATAGATGTCAAAATTGTCCACAAATCATATGGTAATTACGCACATGATAGATGTCGCAAGTTTCATTTTTCACAATGTACTATCGATTAGTGTTTAGTGCACCGCTATAGAAGATGAAATGTTGCCTCAATTGCTCAACATGTCCCATTAATTTATTAGTGCAGTATTTTTTTTATTGTTTAGTAGTGTATTATTACAATATAAAAGTATATTTGAGAAATCATGCAGGTGCGAAGAATGTAAATTTGCTTAACAACAACCAACTAATTAACTTATCAAAATAATAAGAACGGATTAAATAGTGTATAAAATAGCCAGTACTACAATGTAATAAAAACATTGGCCGCCACACACTACCGAGGAAAGGTTCAGATGAAGAACATGACTCATTCCTTCAAGCTGTATTGCATAAGGTTTGTGAAAAAGTTTTTTAGAGAAAAAGTACTCTACTAAAACTTTTGGATGCCATATATGCACAATACCTTTCACATATCAGGGCCTAACAATGGGCACAAATAAATCTAGAATTTAGGATTTGTCACCAATAATGGACAGAATTGAAAGGAGAATTTTTTTTCTACCTATTCATCTCTTATGTTCCCCTCTGGAATATTAGTCATCACCCACTACTACATGAGTATGGATTTTGTGCGCACAAGGGTTATGCCCATGCGCCAATCCAACCACACATGGCCATGTATGCTCTGTGATCTGTGCACACAACCATAACCCAAGCCCATAGTTAACCTCCGCATACAAACAGTAAGCATCCTAGGGCGCTCACAGTGGTCATTTGTCTTTAATTTGAAACAGTTTTTCTCTTTTGAACCCACTTGTAAAATGCACTCTGATGCTGGTGACGGTGGAAACTAGAGCAAGTACCCCCAATACAGCACTACACATAAAGCTGGTGGAAATTAAAATTGGCCTCGAGATATCTAGTCCTCCTAGGATGCAAGTTTGTTCACATATATGATGTGTTTTGTTTCAGAGATTATGACAGTAGTACTATATTATTGAAAATTAGACTGCACTTGGTTGATTCATTGATAATTGGCTCAAATGCACGCCTCACACGGAATTATATCTCAATTTGGTGGTTTGTCTCAAGAGTTTCTAAAGATATTTTTGTTTGTACAACACAAGAATCTGTGGTATATGTTGTTGCATTCTTTGTGGATTTGGGTTAGCCTGGGAGGCCACTGCATTTTGTATTATCCACTGCAACCGCCAAATGCACATATGGATGTTACCTTCATCTTAAATTTTTAACATCTATATATATATAGTTGAGTTCATGTGTATGATTTAATTTGCATTGTTACAAGGTGCAGGCGATTGGAACTCTATATATTTAACGATTTCAAGAAATACATAAACACGTCAAAATTTTCATAACTGTAAAGTAGGGTTGAATACCATATATAGTCTCCACCATGCATGATATGACTTGATACTTATGCCTTCTATGCTCCTAGGCATATGAGTTATTAGTTGTTAATGATGGCACTAAGCAAGTCCACTAGCGTCCATTAAACTAAAAAGTTACTGACTTGCACCCCTATTCATGTAAAGCACATGTAGCCTCGGTATTTAGCTGCTAACTCGTGTATGTGTCATAAATCTTATGTAATGGCAATTAGTATGGTTTTGTTATTTGCTACGTGTAGCTCACTACGATCGTGCACATCTGACCTCATGCGCATAGGGTATTTATCGCTATTACAATTGTTATGTGTAAAATCAAGTTTCATAATTGACCCAAAGATTATGCTAGTCGAGCAAGAAAGCAATTAATCTCAAGAGATAATGTTATGATTAAGAAAGAAGGTAAACTTTCAGCCTACTCTTGTAACCAACCCAAACAAAAATGTTGGACTCGAATATTGTTATAATGTACTTGTGTAGAATAAAAAAAACTAAAGACTCAATATTTTTATACATATTCAATATAACTTACTTCTATATTTATTTTAACCTAAATCATTGCATAATTTACCATTTTTCCGATTTAATATGCCATAATAGATAGCACAAGTGATGGCTTTAATTTCTTAAATTTATTAAATTATCTGTGACTATTAGTACACCAAATTGAGAGAAGAAATGTGATGTGAATCTCTAGCATGATATGACAAAGTTTATTTATCATTTAGATTTATAGTGATAAAAAATCATGAAGGGGCGCTAATAAGCACATACACTTCCATTTCCTTATATATTCATATTTTATATCATGCTGCAAATGATTTTTACGTGTCATTCCATAGATCATATACATTGTCATAGAGAGTAAACCCAAAATAAGAGGCTATGGTCACTTCCCTTTTTATCTTATAACTACATAACTTTAGGATGTGACTTAACCAGATCATACACTTACAACAACAACAAAAACAGTTTTAACACTGCATCGTGGTAAGATCCTAAGTGTGTTATAATCAGATTATTGTATCTTTAAAAAGAAAAGGAAAATAGATATGTAATTTGGCTATTCAAAAGATATTTTAACGTAATGTTCATTTAGATTTATTTCATATATCTGCTAATTATTTGAGACTTCTAACTAGTTGAAAGATTGAAAACCTAACAAATGCCACCTACATTTGGCAATTCAGTATTTATCACTCTAACCAACTAGAAATGGCATAAGTGGTCTCACATGTCATTTCGATACGGTGGAAAATTCTCGAGGTAGTGAAACGGCAAATGTAGTGATACTAGCATTTGCCGGCTGTGCAGCTCTACATATAAAGTTAAAGACTAGCATTTGCCGACTGTGTAGCTCTACATATAAAGTTAAAGAGCCCAGTGCATGCAGCTTGTTCCGAGTCCTAAGAGCAACTCCAGCCCAGCCCTCAAATGAGCCTCTATACCTATTTTAGTCTCCCAAGTGAAAAAAAACAACTCCAGCCGAGCCTCTAAACGGGCTACTATTTTGTGGAGGCCCTCAAATTTTGGTCCAGGGCCTCTAAAATTGGAGGCCCTCTGTTCCACCCGCCCGTGGGCCCCACCAACCTTTTCCTCTTCCTCCGTTCCTCTGTTCCTCGAATTTCACCGCTCCGGCGCCGGTCCTTGGCGCCCCGGAAGGCCGCCACCACGCCGGCGGCTGCTGTTCTTGGCCCACCATGCCGCGAGCGAGCGCTGGACAGGCCGCCAGCGCGAGCGGCGCCGGGCGCCTCGACCCCGCAGCTGCCGCGGGTACCCGGTCGCCTCGACCCCGCAGCTGCCGCGGATGCCGGCGCCGCGACGGCCCGTGCAGCATTTGGGGTCAGTTCGGAAGCTATGCCTTGCCTGTACAGCCTTGCCTCGTCTCGCTCGGCAAAGCAAGGCGAGTTTTGCTTGCTCTGTTTGCTTTTCTTGCCTTGCGGCTGTCTCTCTCTCCATTCCTCACCCCACAGACCGCAAGCTCAACCATGTGATCTGATAGCCTGTACCTGATGCAAGGAGCGCGACAAACAAGAGTGGGACAGGGGAGGCCATCGATTCAACACTAGGATGCTCCATTTGGCAGCAGCTAGCTCGAGGTCAGCGGATCTGGCGTTGAATTTGAGTAGCATGTCTGCGATTGAGAGCTCGATTCCTGTTGCAGAAATCTCGATTAAAGCACTGGAAAGCTCGATTTCGGTAATTATAAGTTCGATTCGAGCATGGAAAAACTCAATCCAGTATGGGAAGAACCCGATTGTGCTGTCTAAGATCGATTTTTGTTGTTTCTCTTAAACGGGGAGGGAGGCCGACGGGCATGGCGTAGCTCGAGGCCGCCGAAGAGCTCCCCCGCCGCGGGCCGCGCGGGCGAGCGCGCCGCCGGCGATGGAGCCGGACCTCCAGGCCGCGTCGCCCATAGCGGTGACCTCCAGGCCGTGTGCGGGAGGGAGAGGGAGGGCGCCACGCTGACAGGTGGGGCCCGCGGAGCAGATTGATTTAGGGGCCATCATTGATTTAGGGGCCATCATTTGATCAGTGAGGCTGGAGTGAGGAGAGAATTTTAAGCCTCTAAATTTTATAGGCCTGCCCAAAAGTAGAAAATAGAGGCTCATATTTGAGGGGCCAGCTGGAGTTGCTCTAACATTTGCCAGCGTAATTTTACATCAGAAAGACGAATCCGTGGTAGAGTACGACCGCTCGCTAGCCGTCATCGTCATCGACGCCGGCCCCCTCGCCGTCGCCGCCGTGACCGCCGCGCCCATGTGCTTGGCAAGGTCTTCCTTGAGGACGGTGATCTCGTGGCACACCTCCATCATGGTCGGCCGCGCCGACGGCGAGTGCTGCGTGCACTCGAGCCCGAGGTCGATAAGCTCCACCATGACGTCCGCCATGAGCCTTTCGTCCGCCGCCGACGCCGCGTCTGTCAGCCATGACTGCGCGACGACCTCACCGACGTCGTGCGGGTAGTGCCGCTTCACCCAGTCGTGCAGCGTCAGCCCCTCCTGGAAGATCACGTCGGTCGGCCTCTTCCCCGTGATCAGCTCCAGAAGCATCACCCCGAAGCTGTACACGTCGCCTTGCGTCGATGGCTGCCCTCCCAATCCGTACTCTGAACCATCCAAGAAAACAGAGCACCAGGAAATGTTCAGCAAATTATATGTCCCATGGTTTCGGTTGATCCTTAATCAAGTTTGTATAGTGTAAATAAATGGTAAATAGGTGTGCACGGACTGTACCTGGAGCGATGTAGCCGACTGAACCTTGTAACAATCCGGTGATGGAGTTGAACGGGTCACCGGAGCCGCTGGTAGCGCCGGCGAGATCGCCGCCGTCGCCGACGTCCTTGACGAGCTGGGCAATGCCGAAATCTGCCACGACTGCCGTCATGTCGTCATCGAGAAGGACATTGCTGGGCTTGAGGTCGCAGTGCACGACGCGGACGGGCGCGTAGTGGTGGAGGTAGGCGAGCCCCTCGGCGACGTCGCCGGCGACGGAGACGAGCAGCGCGAGGTCGAGGCCGCGGCCGGGGGTCCCGTCGGGTGGGTAGAGGCGGCTCTCGAGGCTTCCGTTGCGCATCAGCGGGAGCACGAGCGCGTGGAAGTCCGGCGCGCTGCACGCGGTCACCACTCGCACCAGGTTCCGGTGCCGCGTCCGCCGGAGCACCTGGCACTCGCGCTTGAAGCTCCGGGACACCTCGCCGCCGCCGCCCTTGGGGTCGAGCACCTTGACGGCCACGCGCGTGCCGTCGCGGAGCGTGCCCTCGTATACGCGCCCGAACCGTCCGGCCCCGATCAAGCTCGACGGCTCGAAGCCACGCGTCGCCTCGGCGAGCTCCCGGTAAGACACCCTCGGGAGGTGGTCCCTCTCCGCCGCCGTAAGCTCGTCGCCGGCGGCGCCGGACAGGAGCGTCGACATCGAGCGCCGCGATTCTCGCCGCGCGGCCGCTCCCGCCGCCGCGCGGCACGCGGCGGCGCCGGCGATGGCGAGCGCGAACACGGCGACCGTGATCGCCACGGGCAGCACCACGCGCCGGTCGCGGAACGCGCGGCGGCGCCTCGCGTCGCCTCCGCCGCCGCCGGCGCTGGCGCACGGAGCCAAGCCGGAGACGGGCCCGCACAGGCCGCTGTCGCCGAGGAACGCGTCCGGCGGGAACGTCGCGAATGCGCCGGCGCCCGGCACCTCGCCGGAGAATCCATTATAAGAGAAGTTGACGAGGCGCAGCGCCGCCGCCGTCACCAGCGACTACCGGCAGCGGCGCCGCTCAGGCATTATACGACACGTCGAGAACCTGCAAGAACGGCAGGGCAGCGACTGTCTCCGGCAAGCCGCCGTCGAGCTGGTTGCCGGAGACGTTGAGGTACTCGAGCGCGACGCAGCTGCCGAGCTGCGGCGGGATCGCGCCGGACAGCCTGTTCGACGAAAGGTTGAGCACCTGCAGCATCACCATCTTGCTAATGGTCGCCGGGATCGGACCTTCCAGCCGGTTGCTGGAGAGGTTCAGGTAGAGCAAGCCACTGAGCCAGGAGAAATCTGCCGGGATATTCCCCCGCAATTCGTTGTGGGAGAGATCGAAGTTTTGAAGGTTCACGCATTGGGACAGGCTCGGAGGAATGGCGCCGGAGAGGCGGTTGTGGCGGAGCACGAGGACGCGAAGCTGCGTGAGGTTGGAGAGCGTGGCCGGGATGGCGCCGGCGAGCCGGTTGTGGGAGAGGTCGATGAGCCCCAGCCGTGGGATCGTGCCGAGCGGCGGCGGGATCTCGCCGGAGAGGAGGTTGTTGGAGAGGTAGAGCCGCTCGAGCCGCTGCATGGCGGCGATGCCCGGCGGGATCGAGCCGTTGAGGAGGTTGTGGGAGAGGTTCAGCGTGGTGAGGTTGACGAGGTCGGTGAGGTTCGCCGGGATCGGGCCGGAGATCTTGTTGTACTCGAGGTGGAGCTGCGTGAGACCCGGGGAGAGCCGGCCGATAAGCGGCGGCAACGTGCCGGCGATCTCGTTCCAGGAGACGCCGAGCTCTTTGAGGCTGGTGCAGTTTGTGAGGGAGGCGAAGAAAGGGTCAAGGTTGGTGTTGTTCTCTGGAGACTCTAGGTAGTTGAATGAGAGGTACAGGATCTCCAAGTCCCTCATGTTGCTGAACATGCCGTACGGTAGCTCACCGGTGAGGAAATTGTTTTCCAGCAGCAGCCATTTGAGCTTCGTTGAGTTGGATATCGATGGCGGGATCCCGCTGACGAGGTTGTTCGACCACAAGACCAAGAACATTAGGCCAGGGAGTGGGCAATCTCCTCGGATGGGGATCTTGCCGGCAAGGTAATTGGAGGAGAGGTCAATGTACTGCAAGTTGGAGATGTTGCAGAAGATGGCCTCCGGGATGTGCCCGGACAAGTTGTTTTCACCTAGGTTGAGGTACATGAGGTTCGGAATGCGTGTGAGCTCAACCGGAATCGGCCCCTCCAAATTGTTGCCGCCAATGCTCAATTGCGTCAGCTTGGAGAGGTTCCCAAGCTCTCGCGGCACTCCTCCATTAAACGAGTTTCCAGAGAGGTCAAAGTAATTGAGGCTAGAGAGGTTTCCGAGCTCCGGAGGGACCTTTCCGGAAAATGAATTCCTCGACATGTCTAGTAAAGTGAGGTGAAAGAGGTTCCCCAACTCTGACGGAACCCTCCCGGTGAAGAGGTTTCCCGAGAGGTTGAGTATCTTGAGGTGGGAGAGGTTGCCGAGTGCAGGAGAGACCTCACCGGAGAGCTTTTGATCTCTTAGGATCAGCTTCACGACACGCCTCTTCGCCGTGTCGCAAGCAACACCGGTCCAGTTGCACACGTTGGATGAAGCCCAGCTTGCTAGCGCTCCATTGGGATCACTAGACACGCCGGACTTAAAGGATAGAAGTGCCGAGTGATCATCCGACGTGCCTGCTGAAAGAGTTGGGCTCAAGCCATGGGAGAGGAAGAGAAGGAAGGTGAAGATGGCGGCGGAGATCGGCGCAACCTCCATGGAAGCATGAGGTGCTGGAGAGAGCTCAAGGCATTGGAGAGCAAATGGCTTGGTGATAGCAACGTTTGCTACACCGCTGGGGATTTTAAAGGAGATAAAAGGAAGCATCCCTGCCTAACTGCCGTTTGGCTGCAGCCGTTACACATTGGCGTCAAGTTTTTGACTTTGCATCCCTGGGACAAGTGTCGAAACACTACTGGCTCGGCGCACAAAGTGTTCCACTGAAATGTGGGGCCCTGCTGTATGGATACGCTGTCATGTGGAATCTAACCGAAGTGGATTAGCACGCAAACGAGGTATTGAAGGTGTGGATTAGTGAGCAAGGCGGTGGATTATTAGAAGGGGTGATTATTAGTGGGCGCAATCATGTGTCTCTCTGCCGTGTGCGTGCGTAGTACAAAAAGAACCCGGCCACATGGGCCCACCGAAGATTTGCACGCATACGCCCATGGTGAAACTGTTTACTGTTCTTCGTTTGTCTCGTTGCCTTGTAGACCCGTGTAAGCTTGTGGGAATTAGGTGTTGATTAAGATGCGTGTTTGTGGTGTGGACCGCCATTGCTCCGAAAGCTGGGTCTATAGGCTATCTTTGGGCTCATATAGGGATCTTTATAGCATTTGTTTTCGAAATAGGAAACAATGTTCAAAGGGTGGCACAGATTCTTCTTCCATACAAGAAGATCAATCTGTATGGTTCACCTCTAGATTGTTCCAATCTAGAAAATTCAATTTATATGGAGGTAGGTCAAACCTCCGATCTAAAGGATTAAGTTTGCATAGCTTATATGTGTAGTGCATTCATACGTGTTCTTGATGCTTATCAGGGTAACTAAAATTATAGCACACGTTGTGTTATAAATGCTGTTTGTGCAGAAAGAAGGAAGTGAAAGATATACAGCTTATGCTTCGATATAATTAAGTTGATACAAATACTGCCGTTTGGCAAAGCACTCTACTATGAGAAGTAGTTGAAGCAAAGGTACTAAAAAAATAAGAGTTAAATACACTAGAGGGTACATAAACGTGTCCCGAGGTGCCACTTAGGTCCACGAACTCGCAAAATGGACATTTGGCACAAGTTGTACCATTTAGGTCCATACCCCTTCATAATCTTATGTGGCATGCTGACATGGCGCCATGTAGGATGACTATGTGCAAAAAAAAGTCCTCCAAGTTCACCATCTTCTGGCTTCCCATCCTCCTTCTCCAATCTCGTCGGTAGTAATGGCCGTGCCGGTGGCCGACGATGCCATGGCGACAGGGGCGACGCGGCCACGCATCCTCCACATCCATATCCGCACCCAGCCCTCAAATCCTCGCCCCCCTTCTTCTTCTCCTACCTCCACTCGGCCAATTTCATCTCCACTGAAACAGAGCACGGTCGCCGGCTCGATTCGCCGAGCTCCGGCCAACCCCCTCAAATCCCCATCACCTAGAGAGCCTAGACCTCCTCCACAACGCCACCGAGTTGTCCTCCCATAGCCCCAGCGCCCAGACCGCCGAAATCGGACGGATTCCCAGCCGCCCAGGACCACCCGTGCCGCCGCTGACACCCACCGCCGACAGCTCTCTCCGGCCCTCCTTAGTCCAAATGAAACCCCAGGTGTGCTTCCCTGTAGCCCAGCATCAGTCACCGACCCACCTATTCACCTTATCCACCACTGTTGCCACTACATACGCCGCCGTTGCTGGCCATGTTCGCCGCCACGGCTGCTGCCATGCTCTGGTGTGCCTTTGACCATGGCAAGTAGTGGAATGGATGCGTGTCGTCTTGTACATTCGTGTTGTCGTGTCCTCACCGGCGGGTAACCTCGCCGCCGGCAGGATTTCGCCGGTCAAACGGCCGCCGGGCATGTTTGACTGGAGATGGAGGGTGTCAACAAAGAAGATAGTAAACTTGAAGGACTTTTTTTCATATAGTTATCCTATGTGGCGCCATGTCAACATGCCACATCATATTATGAGGGGTATGGACCTAAGTGGCACAACTTAACAAGTACCGGGTGCCAAATGTCCATTTTGCGAGGTCGTGGACCTAAGTGGCATCTCGGGACAAGTTTATGTACCCCTGGTGTATTTAACTCAAAAAATAATGTACTTCCTGTGTTCCAAATTATAGTTCACTTTAGATTTTTCTCAAGTCAACCTTTTTAACTTTAATCAAGTTAATAGGAACAATACATAAACATTGACACTATCAAATTAATTTTATTAAATCCACCATGAAATATGTCTTGATAATTCATTTATTTGGTATCGTAGATTTTTATAAACCTGGTAAAAAGTTGGACAAGTTCGACTTAGGACAAAGATAAATTGAACAATAATTTGGAACACGAAAATAGCTACATGTTGTCTAAAGTGTAAAGCCACACTTTGTCAAGAATACTAAATTTGCGACAATCATGTTGGAAACTATATATACAATTCAAATTTTGTGGGAGGGAGGGCAAGAGAGCAGAATATTCATCAGATATATGTGACTGAAGAAGGGTAATGCAGCCTGGTGAAATGCCATATGGTTATCACATCTTTGCGTTTTGCGGTTATAATGCCATATGGTTATGCTATAGATTTTGCAAAAAGATAAGATGATCATAGCATTAGATAGATCACACTTGGAAAATGTATGGTACGGTCACATAAGTTTCTGTGTTGATCTGCATTATATTTACTCTCTTTTGCAAAAAGTAGTACCATCTTTTGTACAAAAAAAAAAAGAACAAAAAGATAGACCAAGTGCAGTATGAATTAGAAATCACTTAGCTAGTTACAGTCACATCAATATATCTTTGCGTATACGTGTTGATGTGATTATGCCAGCAATTGCTCTAGTTTATGGACACTTTAGCACCATACGTCAGTCCAATCAAGCTGTTGATGCATGCAGTGTCACAAACTAAGTGTGAAAGTATACACATTGTATCATACCATCCACACCTGACAGATTTAAAACCCTTAAACTAATTCATATCTTGAAAGCCCTTTTTCTTTCTGACTAGAGAACATAGTAATCCAGGGGCTCATGCACGCGCAGACCGTATCTTCGATGGTCACAGTTATGGTTTGTATATACCCATGTCAAAACCCCACAACAATAACAAAATGCAACCCAAGGATCTTTCTTGATCATGTATATACAACTGCTTGTGTAACCAAATTAAGTGTCTATCACTTTCTGAACTCTAGCACATCAGACAAGTTGACTGCATTAAAGCTAGCAGGCGTGCAATTAAAAGCCTAATTAATCTCCACGATAAGAACACGCGGAAGTTCCTGTCAAATCTCGAACAACATTATACAATTTTGTTGGTGGTGAAGAGAGCATTATATTCCTAATACAATCATACATGATCATCAGATGCATCGAACAACAACAGCGCGCGTTCGACCATGATCTGTCGAGTACTACTAAGTAGGGTTTGTTTATGCTTGATCGTGAGCACCTGAATAATGACCTAACTCAAGAGCCTTTTCGCTTCCTAAACGGCTAATGGAGTCCGACATGTTTGCAACACCCAGCACAGCTGGTTTCATCGAGTGCCTCCTCCATTGCAGAATTAACAACTCAAAGAATCAGCACTAGTTTAGTAGTAGTAGGCGACTCCCAACCATGGATTAATAAACAAATCCACCAATGGCGGTGGTGGCGGCCGGAGGTGAGGGAGACGACCCGTCGAATCCACCACCGCGTACACGAGAAACAGCAGCGGCCGGCATCCTGGCGTGTGGTGTTTGCGCGCATGTACTAATGGATTTATTATCTTTATTAAACAATCCCATATATATCAATTTAGTTGGAGAACAGCGAATCCTTGGTCGAGAACGATCGGCAGCCGTCGCCGTCGGCAGCGCCGTGGCGGGCGAGGTCCTCCCTGAGCAGCGTGATCTCGTGGCAGACGTCGGCCATGGTGGGCCGCAGCGCCGGCGAGTGCTGCGTGCACACGAGCCCGAGCTCGATCAGCTCGACGACGGCCACCTCGGCCGCCGCCGGCGACTGCGGCAGCGGCCGCGCCCGCCACGGCGCGTGCGCGAGCACGGCCGCGACGTCGTGCGGGTAGTGCCGCCTCACCCAGTCGTGCAGCGTGAGCCCCTCGTCGAAGATCACGTCCGTTGGCCGCTTCCCCGTGATGAGCTCGAGCAGCATCACGCCGAAGCTGTACACGTCGCCCTGCGTCGATGGATGCCCTCCCAATCCATACTCTAATCAAAACAAAAAAAAGGAACGAATTAGAGCAGTTAATCACAGGATTAGTAGTACATGATTATGTGCGCATGATTTCTCTAGTTATGCATGCACATGTATGTTACTGGTGTCAATGTGTCATTGTTGTCATCTTATATGCATGCGTACACGTGTGCATGATGGGCGAACACGTACCAGGCGCGATGTACCCAACTGAGCCTTGCAACAGCCCGGTGATGGAGTTGCACGGGGCGGACTCGTCGCCGGTGCAGCCAGCTTCTCCGGCGCCGGCGACGAGCCGGGCGATGCCGAAGTCGGAGATCACAGCGCGCATCCCCTCGTCGAGGAGCACGTTGCTGGGCTTGAGGTCGCAGTGCACGACCCTGACCGGCGCGTAGTGGTGGAGGTACGCCATCCCCTCCGCGACGTCGCTCGCGACGCCCATGATCTGGGCGAAATCAAGCCCTCCGCCGCCATTGCCGCCGCCGTCGTGCGGCGGGTAGAGGAGGCCGTCGAGGCTGCCGTTGGGCATCAACGGCAGCACGAGCGCGTTGAAGCCCGCCGTGCTGCAGGTGGTGATCACCCTGACGAGGTTCTTGTGCCGCGTCCGCCTCAGCACCTCGCACTCCCTCTTGAAGCTCGTCGACACCTCGCCGCCGCCGCCGCCCTTCGCGTCGAGCACCTTCACGGCCACGCGCGTGCCGCCGCGGAGCGTCCCTTGGTACACGCGCCCGAACCGCCCGGCGCCGATCAGACCTTCCTGCACGAAGCCGCCCGTCGCCTCGGCCAGCTCCCTGTACGATATCCTCGGGTGCTCCCGCTCCACTTCCTCCTCCATGTCAACGAGCCGCGTCGACCGGCGCCCCAACCTCTTCGCCCTCGCCGTCGCCATGCCCCGGCACCCGACGGCGGCGAGCATCAGCGACACCGCGGCGACGATGCCGACGACGGCCGCGACCAGTGGCCGGCGGCGGCGGCGCGCGCGGCTGATGGATTCACACATGGCAATGCCGGGGACGTAGCCGCATAGGCCGGGGTTGCCACGGAACGCCGCCGGCGAGAGGTTCGCCAGGACGCCGGCGTACGGCACGACGCCGGAGAAGTTGTTGTACGAGAAGTCAGCCACCCGGAGCGAGGTGGACACATGGAGTGTCTCCGGCAGGGTTCCCGACAGCGCGTTGCGCGACACGTCGAGCACCCGCAGGAACGGCAGCGCGGCGAGGGGCGCCGGGAGCGCGCCGACCAGCGCGTTCCCGGAGAGGTTGAGGTACTCGAGCGCGACGCAGCTGCCGAGCTGCGACGGGATGGCGCCGGCGAGCGCGTTCGCGGACAGGTCGAGCGCGAGGATCATGTCCATCTTGCTGAGCTCCAGCGGGAGAGTGCCCTCGAGGTGGTTGCTGGAGAGGTTCAGGTAGAGCTTGAGGCTGCTCAGCGCGGCGACGTGGGCAGGGATGGGGCCCTGGAGGGCGTTGTGGGAGAGGTCGAGGATTTCGAGGTTGAGGCAGTCGCCGAGGCTGGGAGGGATGGCGCCGGAGAGCGCGTTGTGGTGGAGCATCAGGCGGCGGAGCTGGGTCAGGTTGGAGAACGTGTCGGGGATCGGTCCGGCGAGGCGGTTGCCGGAGAGGTCGACGAGGCCGAGGTGAGGGATGTCGCCGAGGGTGTCAGGGATCTCGCCGGAGAGGAGGTTGTGAGAGAGGTACAGCCGCTCGAGCCGCCGCATGCGGGAGAGCTCCGGCGGGATGGAGCCGTTGAGGAGGTTGTTGGAGAGGTTGAGGTAGGTGAGGTTGACGAGGACGGAGATGTTGGGCGGGATGGAGCCGGATATGGCGTTGTCCTCGAGGTGGAGCTGCCGGAGCCCGCGCGGGAACTCGCCGGCGCCGGCGGGGAGCCGGCCGCCGAGGTTGTTTCCGGCGAGCTCGAGCTCCTGAAGGCGGGTGCAGTTGCTCAGGGACCGGAAGAAGGGTGCCAGGTCGGTGTTGCCGCCGTGGCTGGAGAGGTTGTTGTAGGAGAGGTAGAGGAACTGGAGACGGGGCAGCCTGTCGAACACCTGCGACGGCAGCTCGCCGGAGAGGTAGTTGGACTCGAAGTCGACCCACTCGAGGATGGGGGAGTTGGCCAGCGCCGGCGGGATCTCGCCGGAAAGTGAGTTCGACCAGAGGAGGAGGAACCGGAGGCTGGGGAGGCGGCACTCGCCGGAGTAGGGGATGTCGCCGGAGAGGGAGTTGTTGGCGAGGTCGAGGTACTGCAAGGACGAGCAGTTGCAGAAGAGCGTCTCCGGTATGCCGCCGGCGAGCCGGTTGCCGCTGAGGTCGAGGTAGTATAGCCGCTGGAGGAACCCGATGCCGGCGGGGATGGTTCCCTCGAGGAGGTTGTTGGTCAGGCTCAGCTGCGTGAGCATTGGCAGCGCGCCGAGCTCCGGCGGGATCGCGCCGGCGAAGGCATTGCTCGACAGGTCGAGGACAGTGAGGAAGGACAGCCGCCCCAGCGCCGGCGAGATCACGCCGGATAGCCCCTTGCTACTGAGCACCAGCTGCGTGACGCGCCGCCGGCCGGTGCGGCCGCCGCGGCCGCACGTGACGCCCGTCCAGTTGCAGAACTCCGGCGAGCGGCCCCAGTCCGCGAGGGCGCCGCCGGGGTCAGCCGAGACGTTCGACAGGAACGCGAGGAGCGCGAACCGGTCGTCGTCGGCCACTGCTGGTGGTGGTGCGGCAGCGGCGGAGGCTGTTGCTGCTGCAGCTGCGACAGCGATCGGCACGAGGCCGACATGAAAGATGATGATTGGGATGAGCAATTTGGCCATGGTGGCCGAAAGGGCGGTGGCGACGAGGTGGATGCGGTGATCATTGATAGCAACGTCTGCTACAATGCCGTGGTTTTATGGTGAACAGGAGGAGAGGGAGGAAGGAGTAGTAGCTGGAGAAGGTACGAGGAAGGAAAAAGGCGGGAAGGTGGATGCCTAACTGCAGTTGAAACTTGAAAGAGTGCTGCAGCTTTGGCGCCAAATGGTTGACTTGGGATAAGGGGGGTGTGCACGCGCACGGTTTGGCGATTGATCATTTGATAGCTCACCTGGAGAGAGTTCACAGTTGGCGTCCATGAATGTCAGAAATAGATTATTTTTGCTTATCATTAAAAGCACGTGCCAAACTCATGAGTTTAGTTTCTTCACACTTTGGTATGTATCATTACATAAACTAGCAGAAGGGCACGTAAAATCCGACGGTGTAGAAGGTGTAAGAGTAAATCTTTCGTTTTTTATAGATACTAGCAGATGTATTAAAAATACTAAATTAGTGATGTAATTGATATGGACTCTTTAGATTAATCTAAACCGTTCGATCATCATTAAATCCGAGGGTGTATGCATTTTAAGAGTAAGATACAAGATGGACTCTTTAGATTAATCTAGAACGTTCGATCATCGTAAAATCCGATGGCATAGGGTCAAAGGTGAGATGTAGTCAACATGGACTCTTTAGATTAATCCAGAGCGTTCGATCATCATAAAATCCGACGGTGTAGGGTATAGATGACGACGGACGAAACAAAAATTTCGTCCTCCTTTATAGTATAGATAGATCCAAACTAAGGATTTTGTTCGTGCCACGTACGAAGTATTGATGAACGAATGGTAACGTCAAATCAAGTTCATATATACATTTCTAAGAGCAACTAACCACGTCAAGGATATGAAACCAAAAAACGAGAGATATACATATACCCAACACAAAACCATGGTACCACTGCTTGAATTGACTCATGGCAAACATTTCTTTCAAACAAACCCTAATCAAGTTGACAAGCAGAATTGTTAGTCCTTTTTCCAAGGTGAAACCAAACCAACTCATTCAACCGCCCACGCAATCTCACATAAACAAAGAAGTCGGCCCGATCCCGCGGCTCCAAGGAAGTCCTGCACGAAAGGTCCTCTAGCGAGTCTAGCCTACTTGGTTAGAGAGGCTGAAGCATGGTCACACCAGTAGACACCAGTAGACTCAGGTTCGATTCCTCGTTGGAGCGAATTTATGGGCTGGTTTAAAAAAATCCTCTCGCCGGTTTGCCGGGGTTCGGGGATTTTTTAGACCCGGGACCGAGAGAGGTTTCTTCCGCTTAATGAAAAACCGTGGGGCTCTTCACCCTATCGGGTCTAGTTTTTTCTGCACGAGAGTTAAAGCACGCGCATGATCATCGTCTGTGGATGACGAGTCGGATCGATTTGGGTGGGATTAAGCCCTAACACGCGTGCGATTAGAGGCGTCTAAACTATGATTTGCATCCAGGAGAAAGCCAGTCACACACTGCTAGCAGACGGTCCGTTTCCATCTCCCATCGTGCGTGCCACGCGACGTCATGTGGCCAAGTGATGCGGCGTGACGCGGCGTCCCGTTGATACGAGCTGATGGTGTGGTGCGGTTGGGGAGGCTTGTCTGCTCCGATGGTGACCTGGACGGGACATGCAACGAAGCAGTGTTACACTGACCATCTCAGAATCGGACACCGAAAGCTACGAGTCGCTTCAAGTAAGAGTGGCAACCGAGGATGTCGCGTGTGGGGACTGGGGAAGGGCTTGGCACGTATCGGGCTGTCGAGGAAATAGCCAGCAACACCAAGGGTGGTGAAAAGGGTGCCTGGGGGCTGGGGTGGTTTAAGTGGTGCAGGTCGAAGTACAATCAAACCACAAACCAACTGATTTACGGGCATCTAACACCGCCCAGACCGCTCGATCTAATGATACGTTTGTTGGAGCAGAATATCTAGTACAAGATAGCCAGATAGGTTTGTTTTTCAAAAATCTTAACCATAATATAAATATAATATATATAAATAAATAAATAAACCATAATATAAAGCGAGAAAAGCTTCTGCCAATTAAACTTGGTACGTCGCTCTAACCGAAACACGCACAAATCGGAAAACCCGGAATAATAAAACGAAACACGGACAAATCGGAAAACCGGGAATAATAAAACCAGAGTCCAGTAAAAATCCATAAAATCAAAGACGGTGGGAGGGTGGTTCGAACCATGGCCCTCAGCTTTCTCGTGGGGAGATTCAACCAGCAAATCTTATGTTTAGTTGTGACCATATATCGAAACGATAGTGGATTGAGCCTTCAACCTATGCGCCTGGCACATCCTCCTTTTATTTCTCCATAAAATATAGTGATAATTTTAGTTCAATGATAAAAAGTCAGAAAAAAATTACAAATAGTATGTGGAAGATTTAATGATATGTAGAAATAATATAATGGTTGTTGACAAATATCCCAATTGTGGAATATTCCAATGTTGCAAGGCACATGTATTTTTCAATTCGAAAGGGTTGCTTGTAGAAAAAACAAAATTACATGAGATGTTCCTTAGGCCCCGTTTAGTTTCTTGCTAAAGTTTTGTACCTGTCATAAGGAATGTTTGGACACTAATTTAGAATATTAAATAGACTAAGTTTAAAACTAATTGTATAGATTGAGACCAATTTGCGAGACGAATCTATTAAGCCTAATTAATTCATGATTTGACAATGCAATGCTACAGTAAACATATGTTAACGATGGATTATATTAATTAAGCTTAATAAATTCATCTTGCAATTAGCTCATGTTAATTTAGTCCTTCTAATCAGTATCCAACCATCTGATATGACAGCTACTAAACTTTAGTTCTTAAATCCAAACACCGCTTTCATAGAAAAAAATATATCAATATAGATGACATTTTCGCCCATAGCAACGCACGGTCATTTTTCTAGTAAAAATAAAAATCCCAAGTCTGTATTAGTTGGAGATCTCAGTTTTCTAGATGAATTTTCCTGAAAATACTGGATGATTTGGTAAATGTGTTGCTCATCCTATCTCTTTTTAGATATGAAATGTATTGCGATTTTAAAAGTATTTACTACCCAAACAATCCAGTTTGTTTGCTTAACCCCGAATATTACTCCTCCAAGCTATATGCAATCATGGTCTTCTACTCTTCTTGTACAATCTATGTAAGGGGTTAAGCGAACAAGGTGCATTGTCTGGGCACTAATAACATACACTTCTTGGTCCATTGCTACAAAATGAATATTTGTATTAAAAGATCTATGAAATATGAATATGTTATACAACTTTTATATACAAAGCATGCATAATACTTTAACTAATTGTTATCTAAAACTTACAAGCTTTGACTTCTTCTGATTCCAACGCATCGTATAAAAGAGACAGATGGAGGATTGTATTTCTGTCAAAGATGGACATGGGAGCAAGATTTTTACTCCAGAAAGGCTACCATATTTGGTGAGAAAGCATAACAAGAAGGATCACTACTACAGCAAGAAGCAATCAACCAACTTTATGCTAGAAAAATGCATCGGGCGCTTGAGTCGTAACTTGTCAATTGAAGTAACATTTGCTAGTCAACACATCATGCTCTTAGACTAGGTGTGCCCACAGTGCCACATTTGATGATAAGAGGCAGGGGTGTTGAGTCGACAGGATGAACGTACTTGCAGACACAGAGGCCAGAAAACGATCGAGGGAAAGTTGCTTGGGTGGAAGGTGAAAATGTTCATGGAGATGTGGAGGTCAAACTTGCAAGATTGACAGCAACAAGCATATCGAAATATCTTGGCTAGTAGCAAAATGCAGCCAGAAAATAGACAGCCAACATCCAACAGCAGAAATTGCAACTACCCTGATAGTTGTGACGTGGTGCTGGAAAGCACAAATTCCCCATGTGCATTTTCTATTAAAGAATCCTTGCTAAAAGTAATGTGTAGTTCTTATTTTTCAGGAGAAAAAGGAAAAATGACAGCCAAGGTAGCAAGGTGTTAGTTGCACGAAAGCTGGTCCAAAGCTTGATCAGAAAGTCTATCCAACATAACGTTTTAAATGAAAAAAAAAAACAGGACCAATGACTTGTGTTTTGTTGCCACTCCCTAACTGGACTTCAACCTATATGCAATGAGATTTCAAATTATTATCAGACGTTAAAAAAACAAGAAATCTGTTAAAGATCATAACAGTAACGAAGTAATTAAAAAGTTAAGTGCACGACATCAGTGTTTAGCGCTACCTCTGCAAAATGATTTTCCATGTCTTAGTGCTAATCTTGGTCGGAGAGAAATTGACAATCAAAATCATACATCATTTCAAAATGCACGACTAATAGGAAAAGAGAAGGAACAAAAAGGAGGGTGCCTAAAGATAAAAGGGCAAGGATGTGTCTTTGGCTTTCTCCTCAGTGGAGAGTGATGTTTCAAACTTTCAATAAGTGGTAACACTAAAAGCTGAAAAATGAGATGTACAAGCACGTAGAGCAGAATAAGGTCTGCATACCTTTGTGTGTATCGAGAGCTATAGTTGCTGTTTTCTGAAAAGGACTGATGACACTTGTGAGGTGTTCATCTGCAAAAGGCTTAGCAAAGCAGTGCAGATTTTACAGCTGATGGTGACAACTAATGTTCTCCATAAATCTGGAAACACTTTGCACATAACAGGAATGAAACAGTAATCATTTGTCTGCAGGAACAAAACCAGTAAATCTGATCAGTTTGGGTTAAACCATAAGTGGGATAATCAGAAGAAGATTCCATGACAGCACATATAAGTGTGAAAACAAGGATATAAGATCATGATACAGAGACAGATTCTTACCAAGACATTTGTATCAAACCATCATGTGCTGCAGTCTTGATGTTAGCATGACGATATCTGCCTTCCATTCTGATGATCAGAATGCTGATGGCCAATGCTAGGTATCTTATTGCAACCAAAGATTAATGTCAATAATGGCTCATCAGATGATATGATAAGCATTAAACAGTTTCAGAACAGGATCAGGATAGTGCATCTCTATTTCTGGTTTACCACCTGCTATTACATGTCCATTGGGCAACCACCTCAAGAAGAACTTAACCTAGTGGTGCGATGGTGCTTTTACATAATGATTTTGCGGAGGCTACTGCAATAGTGTTGCATTCTTGGACAGTAATCAATCATTCACCACAGTTCAACAGAGAGATCAACAGAGAGAAGCCTGTGTCTCTGAACCATGAAGACCATTCTTGGACAGTAATCAATCATTCACCACAGTTCAACAGAGAGAAGCCTGTGTCTCTGAACCATGAAGACCTCTAGAGTGTAAATAATACAGTTCACATAGGTGCAACACAACGGTATTACAGTTATCCAAGTCTGGATCATAATTGCAAACATCAGAAATCACACCTTGTGCATAAAAAAGGCTGATGCAATGTTTTCTGATACAGTACCGTGAAATTTAGGCAAATTTATTCTTAGGCTCACAATAACATCAATGTTCAACACGCCATGTCAGTTATGTGGCAGCAAAAACTATTCCACAGTTTTTCCCCCCAGTTTCTTAGGGGTGATTGGCACCAAGCACCAGCAGAGCCGATAAATAAACAGCTACGGCAACTGGCACAGTGGCACCAGCTCTGATACATAAACAGCTATAGCAATTTGCAGGACAAGTGGGATTCAAACAAGTGACCGACTTGGTTGAGATGAACTTTGATGATGGCCATCTCTTGAATCAGTTGTAGCAGTACAGGTTACATGTCACTGTGTGCAATGGATTGCACAGGCATTGGACTCCCAGCCAAGAATGATTTGATGAGTGTGAGAGCCTGTTTGGGCCGATGAAGAGGAACTTCATGGCCTGCACCCCTCACGGTTACAAAGGTGAGTCCCGCATACCCTTGACTCCAGCCACCAACCTGTTTAAATATACAAGAAATCAGAAATCAGGAATAGGTGTTGGATATTCCAAATGGATACTCCAAAGAACATATTCTGGAGCAAGATAAACAAATGACAGTAAGGAATTTTACACTGCAAGGTACCATAAAATACAATGGGTCCCGGTTGAGGACGACAACATTACAAGTACCATGTGACCAAGATTTTTGAATTTTCTATCTCACCTAGGTGGTCAAGTAGGGTGTATGTACATACTTCTAAACAGGTCTAAGATCATGTGCTTATGCTTAATGGACTTAATGATAGGTTAGCACGCCCTGTGTTATATCTAAAACAAAGTAGATGTACATGCTCTGAATTAAGACGCCTTAGGAATACCAAATGCAGATTGTGAGACTTCTCTCTCCATGGAGCTAGAGTCCTACGTCCAGTGGTGCCATAGTTGCATATGAACAAATATGAGGCAGAGGTATTGTATAATGTAACAAAGGAGGTCTGAGGCCTATTAGACAGATTAGATAATTATTCTTTCCTTTTTCTTTTAGTAAGAATGGACAACATAACTCTGATGGTATGGTTGACTCTTGTAGTCTGGTGGCATGAATTTGTTCAGCTTTATAAGTAAGAGAGATGTGCTAAATGGCCATAAACAGTAAGGACAAAAAAATGCACAAACAAACTACAAATTCAAACGTGTGTAAATTCAGGATGCTACTAGTAATCTGCTATTGAAAAGCCATAGGTTGAAGTAACTAGGTGAGGAAGGACATACCTCGCCATCATCGTCATACCAAGCATGCCATGGAGTTACTGTTGGAAGCTTGAGAGCATCAATGCTATATCTAGTTGATGTCACTGGAATCACTGCATCTGTATCTCCACTGGGCAAAGTTGAAAACAAAAATAATCAGAGCAAGAGAAAACGTCCTTATCTTTAATCTACACTTCTGCAATTTTCATATGAATAAATAAACTAGTTCCTTGAAAGAAGCATTGTATTGTGGTTACAGCTTGCAGCCATTTTAATTGGACCAAAAGTACTAAAAATAAAACTAAGTAATGCCTATGTATTACACAATAAATTTATGCCCATTTTTCTAGATGAGCCAAGAAACCAAATCAATTCTTTGTTTTAGGTCAAACCAAATCAATTCTTAAAACTCTGCTAGCGAACATATAAGAGCCAGGATAGCAACCTGTTTTAGAGTAAGGAATCACCTGAACACCCATATACGAAGGCCATATTGTATAAGTTCATGATAGATATGCAGCACAGATCTTTCGCAGTCCCCCCAATGAGTGTTAACAACTTGACTGTAGAGAATATCAGTCCCATAGCATAATGTTAAAAGATAGACAACAAAAGAATTATGTTTCCTTACATGCTTATCGGTATTTTGTGTCATTGGCATTCATCTCTCTTAACTCAGTACAAATTATGAAATAACCTTGATAAATGAAAAGTCCAATTCAAAGTAATGCATATTCATAATGAAAACCACAGACATGTAACAGTAGAATTGCTTGTACAATCACCCAGATCAAAAAAAAAATCATGTGACAGTAGTAAGATCAATAACCAATTAATCATACATCAAATAGTGGAAAATAAAATCAACAATCTTTTATTCTTGCCTAAATAGACAGTATTTTTATTACAAATAAAAAATATAAGAACCATGTCAGCAAGGATGAAATTTTATAAGCTGAACTGCTTGTTAACTCATCGTTAAGAATTCATGATCCAATGTCTAAAATGATCATAAGAGTTACCTGCATGTCTCCCATTTTGATTTTCCAACCACGGGATTAACATG
Source organism: Urochloa ruziziensis (assembly GCA_015476505.1). Classification (NCBI taxonomy): domain Eukaryota; kingdom Viridiplantae; phylum Streptophyta; class Magnoliopsida; order Poales; family Poaceae; genus Urochloa; species Urochloa ruziziensis. The sequence continues at coordinate 32,815,247 of CM027126.1, read as the reverse complement.
AAGTGCCTTTTGGACCTCAGCTAGATTGAAGTACACAATTGAATGCTTTTCAGTGCATGGATCATACTGCTCCCCCATTTTCCCAACAGACTATTGAAACAAATCATGTACACGAATAAGATATACATATACAGAAGATATGTGGAACTGTCAATTCATGAATGATAACAGTTTAAATATCACAGTGCCCATTTGCAGGGTTCACAAACAGAAAACTATCTGTGGATCCAGGCCAGAACTAGATGGCAGACTGAATCCAATACCTCCCAGGCTCCCACCACATTGCACTGGACTCCCAATTTTTCCTTTTAAATTTACTATCTTGATTTGAAAGCATCTTGCCTCACCTAACATTAATAGTGTTCATTGCAAGCCATTTAAAGCAATATACATGTACCTTGAATGTCCTGGTGTGGTAGTCTTTTGGACCCCCACCACCAGGCACACCAAAAAAAAAGGAAGGAAAAAATACTGGAATTTGGATGGGATATCAAGATATTTCTTTTTTCATTCCTAGTTTATGCAGTCAAAGTCGTGCCTAAATGGTGAACTCCTTTCAGATATTTTTTAGTAAAAAAAACTAAGTAAAAACAGTGAGTCTAAAACTGCAGTATCCTGTTCATCTTGTGGAGAAAACAACAGTCACTCATCTTATATATGAATATGCAGTTGAGTAAAATGCAGTGATATATCTTTACTCTTATATGACCATGGTGGTAGATTTTACCACCTTCACCCTTGAGAATTCTCAATAGAGGATTCACATAATTTGTGATATTAATCATTACTTTTTATGATACAAACAACAACAACATAGCCTTTTGTCCCAAGCATTTTACTCAACTAAACATCATTACTTTTTATGATATAATTTCTAAAACTAAATATGTCAACATGTGTATGACGAATAGGTCAACAAGAGCATTTAGGAGTTAGGACTTATAGTAACTTACTAACTTTATTTGAGATTCATTGCAACACAGGTGGTCCTTGTTAGTAAAAGGTATAAACTGGAATTATGCAATATTGCTTGAGTCTTGGATCTCATAAACTTACGCGTAGTCTTTTCATGACTTTGTTCTTTGAGGAGGCAAAAGATGCATGGCATGTAGGTGTGAAGATGCTATATGAATCAATGTTTCCAGCTTCAGTGCTAGCAATATCAAGAATCTTGACACACTGTGGAGAGGTATGGACAAAGGACTCGAAATTGCAGAAAATGTTCAGCAGCTTGTATGTTTGATCCGAGATCAAGCCAGTAGTCCACATGAATTGAAATATCCCATAGTGGTCATGGAAATCATCAGTGAGAGCATTTCCTACCTGCATGAAATGCCTTAGATATAATGAAACAATAATAAAATTCTGGCTTAGTTAATGCATGCGTCATGGTACACTTCAAGATACATTTCTATACAGATAACTGTCATGGTTGGAAAATACTACACGCGCAGGAAGAAGGATCAGGTCGTTGGAGATAAGGATTAGAGATAGTTGCTTAGAGATAGAGTTTGTTTAAATTCGTTTGTTAGAGATTGCTTCCTTTAGCTTGAAGAATAAGTTGTAATCCGGATTGGGCATCATATAAGCCTTGAACCGGCATTAGTTGAGATTAGGCTTTGATTGTAAACAACCCGACCGTGACTTGCCTCCTCGGCGCGCCGTGAGCTTCCACCATTGCTCCTGCGCGCCGACGAGACAGGTCCACGGCCGGCTACCTCCTTTGAATACAATCTCCGCCGAGTTCCTTCCACCAATTCCCTTCCATCCACTAGCACCCATGACAATAACATACTTCTAGCCACTTGATTATTTACACAATTAAACATGTATAATTTATAGCCTCAATGATAAAAATAAATAGGGGGAAAAGGAAGCTGAAGGCAAGCTATCAAATGATCTCCTTTGATATGCAAAAAAGCAAAGCCAAGAAGAACACCAAAAAAGCAGATATGTGTCCAGTTTAACAAATCAAAAGGTCAAGGTTCTTTATTAAAAAAATAGAACACAGGACATAACATAAGGGATATCTCAGCAGAGAAAATTACAAATATAACTAGAAATGTCTAATTTGTCCACCAAAAAGGGATATTCCTGAATTATCAAAATACATGATGGCATTGGAGAAGTAAAGGCAGAATTACCAAACCATACCATGTAGCCCTTTAGATTAATCGATTTGTCGCCAGTGGCCTCATGGTACCTTTTTATGGCTTGGGCCAGTTGGGGAACGTAGTGACCTAATCCAATTGGAGATCCATCAAAATTCGGTGATCTTTTTAGTAAAATAAGTTGTTTAATACACATGAAACAGAAGTTCATAGAAGAAAAGCTACTGACCAGCATAACTCTCTCCTGTCAAATAAAATTCACGCCCCTTGTACTGAGGAAAGCGTTCAAGCCACTTCAGTAAGAATGCCAATGAATCCTTGGCTGCAAAACATTGAGACAGCCAGTGAGCAATATCTAGTGGCACTGCATCCAGGACCAGGAATCTCATGTAAACTAGGTAATATAGAGAGAGATTAAAGTACCAGTCCTCGCATCCCCATTTCTTAAAATATCATCAGAGGTGTTTGAATACGAGTAACCAACACCAACAGGTGAATCAACAAACAATAAATTTGCAACTGCAAAATAAAAGAGATTATTAACAAATCTATCATTGAGGGATAAAGCTGTAGTCCAACAGTCTATAAGAACTGATACGCTAGCATTTCTTCTATTAATGAAATGATACGCAGCTATCCTTTGTTGTTCAAGACAAAAATAGTAGCACTTGCAGTTTTGCTAAAACAAGAAAGTATTATAAGAATGAAACTGAAGTTTTATTCAATATGATTATGAGCAATTAGAAATGGTTTACTAATTCAATGGTGAAATTGCACTTTACATCTAACAGAGCTGGAATCAATTTCACGACTGAAGGAATCATTTGTGCGAAGAAGGTTGAGCTCACAGTTTAAGGATGGACAACATATCTATTTACATGTGAAACATGAACGAGTTCAGCATTTGATTTTTTTTTCATTATTTTAGTTATTCTCTTGGAAGAAACATGAGCTCAGTGTTTAAAAATGCAAATATCACCAAAGTCACTGAGCCAAATTCAAAATATTCATATTGGCAGGCATACTTAAAAACTTCATCTTCTTCTTTATTGCAAGGGAAAAAAGGGTTTTCAAGTATACCCATTCACAGTTGTGACCCTCCCCATAGTTTTTTTTTTGAATCATTAGCTCCCCATAGTGTATATGAGATATCCAGCCCACCAAACCCCTATCAGAAATCTGTGCCCACTGCGAAAACAAAGAGTGCTATGCTATACTACTGTTGAAGTTGAATTCTGCAAAATGTAGTAAATTGCTGCCTCAAGTGAGGTTTATTGTTTAAAAGAAAAAATTGTCGTTCATTGATAGTATCTGCAATCAAACAATCCGTGGAGACCAGAAACAAAAAGCTCACGAAAAGAAACATAACAGCACGTTGAGAAATTGAAAACAGAAAATGGTGGTACTGTCCATGAACAAAGTTTGTTTGATAGCGGTACCTTTGTTCCAGGAATAAGGATTCATATGCACTCCCTTTCCATCAGCATTAACATGGAAAGGTCCCACTTCTTCTCCAAGTCCATAGGCAATGGACGAGCATCCAGGACCTGGAAGATTACATACAGTAATTCAACTGACTTCTCTACAATAGATAAACTTGAATAAAGAGGAACAGCGCCTGGATATGTTTATCAATAGCGCAAGGGTAACCCTGCTGATCTGACATTGAAATATCATAATTACTGCTACTCTATGAAATTCCGATACGCGGGAAGGGCTGCCGTACCCGTATCAGATACGGCAGGATACGGCTGATACGCAGCGAAGGCTAGCGCCCGCCACTTTCTGCCTCCTGGATCCAAAAACGCAGGCGGCAGGCATATTGGAAGCCAGACAAAGACATACTGAGCATGAATTCGAGCTGATGATAACTGGAGACGAAGAACCTTGAGGACGAAAATGATCTGGATGGAATAGTCTTATACTGGCTAGTTAAACACTTATATTTGGTTGTATGCCTTGTACACCCGCCGTGTCGCGTATCACGGTTTTCGGGCACTTGCCGTGTTGACGTATCGGGTATCGTATCGCCGTATCCGTATCGCCGTACCAAAAAACGTAGCTGCTACTTATAGTTAATAAAGGGTTGGATGGAGAAAAGTGCACGGGTGCTACTTATTGTAGTCAAAAGAGCTTTCGATCGATAAGTTTACGTGATTATCTTCTAGATTACACCCCTTCAGGAACCAGGATGTTGTAACCCCCAAGCCAATTCCCAGATGCGGCATCCTGGTTGGAATGGGACACCACAAAAAATATCTGTACTCGTGCAGTTGCAGTGCACACGCAAGGCATCACTCCCGTTCCCAAACAAGCTGAAGACGTCAGATCACCCCACTCCTCCCAGTTCCCCCAAAATAACGGAACCATTCATACTCCAAATCGCTAGCCCTTATCTAAAAAAAGTCCAAATCGCTAGCCGCAAGCACGAATCACACGCGTCATTGCAACTCACAATGAGACACTCCTACGTTTCTCCCCATTACCCCTCACCAAATCGGCAAATCCCAACAACGAACAGTAGCGCCAAAGGGAATCACGGGTGGGCGCGGCAGGTGCCGTTACCTCCGTTGAGCCAGAGCACGAGGGGCTTGGACCCCGGGTCCGTCTCGGCCTCGAAGAACCAGTAGAAGAGCGCGGCGCCCCGCGGCTCGCTGACGGTGACGTACCCGGCGTAGTGCGCGAAGTTGGTGTTGAAGCCCTGCCCCGGCACACGCGGCACCCGGTCCCGCGCTTGCTCATCCCGCCACTTCCCCTCCGCGGCGGAAGCGGCCGCGAGAGTCGCGACGGCAGCGGACAGGAGGACGAGGATGAGGAGCCAGGCTGCCCCGGCGGATCGGGCGGCCATCGCGGCGGCGGCGGCGACTCCGGCTGCGGGGGTAGCGGGTAGCAGTGGACTAGTGGGTCGTGCGTGCGGCAGGGGAGGACGGAGCCACGGAGGAGCGGGGAGCCGTTGCTGTTGGGCCACGCGAGAGGGGAATATAAAAGGCAGAGCAAGTGGACTGGCCGCGAGGAGTCTGGTCTCTGTAGCGACCGGCTTTGGAGAGCGCTGTTGCGTGCGGCACAGTGGTTGCGTGGCGTGGAGCGCGGCAGCCCGTGCCCACGAAGCCAAGGGGTTTTCTCTAGCAATCCACGTGCGTTAGTGAGTAGTGCCGCCTCCTGTGCTCTGCTGGTACATCCGCACATGACTTGAGATCAACTCCTGCAAAGCTGCAACACTCTCTCTGCGGTCTGCACACGCAAGAATCAAGAATGCATATCCGCTTTGGAGGCACACATGTGAATGGGCGCCGTGATTTTATCATTATCATGTAGTACTACATTTGAAATCATCGTCGTGGGGAAAAACAGTTCGCTCCTTCCGCTCACGTCGCCCCCCGCGCGGGCGACCGAGCGGGCAACGAAACCCTAGCGCCGCCTCCTCAGATCGTCGCCTCCTTCCATCACGCTGCCGCCCAAGCGGACCGTCCAAAGCCGGCGTGGCCCGCGGTGACGGCGGTGGCGGGGCTCTCCCTCTCCACTCCGGCAGTCAGGAGCGGGCGCAGCCGCTTTGGCCTCCATGGTGGCTCCTTCGCCGGCGGCGAGCCTAGCGACGGCGACGGTGACAGGGACCGCGGATCCGGTCCCTCCCCGACCGGATCTCGCGGATGTGTGGTGGGGGACGTGCGTGAGGTGGTGAGGCAATGTCCGGAGCGCGCAGATCTGACGACCTCGGCGACGGGCGGCGGCGACAGCCCGCCATGAGCGGCCACGGCTGGCCACAGCCAGCCACAGGCGGCCAACGGCTGCCACAGCCAGCCACGGCCGGCCCCAGCCGGCCTCGGCCCGCCACGGCCAACGGCGGCCAGCCACGGGCGGCCACGACCGGCTAACGGTGGCCACAGCCGGCCACGGCCAGCCACGAGCGACCACGGCCGGCCACGACCGGCCACGGGCGACGGTGGCCCCCTCTTTCCTAGTCGGTGTGACTTGGCCAGGAGCGCGGCGAGCATGGTGCAGATTCGGGCGAAAGTCTTCACTGACGCGTCCGTCGGTGGGCATGATGGTGGTGCCCTTGGGTGTCGGTCTCCCCGCTAGGGGCATCATGGCGAGGCACCAGGCTCTCTGTCGTGCGGGGCTCTCAAGGTGAAGACCTTGTCCATGTGTGGACGTGCGACGGCGGCGCCTTGGCGTCGTGACCTCGTTGGAGGCGTCGTAGTTAGAGTCCCGACTCGGCTTGAGGTAGCAGCGGAGGAGGTTGTCTGTGGTGCTGCAGGTTGTTGAGGATGCGCGCATTGTTCGTGTTGCCGGGAGGTGTAGAGGGCCCATGGGTGCTAGAGGGTTTGAGCTGCCGCGCAAGGTGCAGTGGTGAACTCGGTGACGGCTGAGCGGAGGTGATACTCTTAGGAGTGGCCTCAGATATCTGAGTCATTGGCAGAGAGTGAGGCGGTAGATGTGGCGAGACCCCACGCAGAGTGGCCAGGATCAGTGGTTTTCATTGGTGTTGCGACGAAGTGTTCGCTGATGTTTCAAGGGAGCAGATGGATCGACGATCGTGTGTGGGCGGTTTGAGGATGAGCCCCATGGTGGAGGAGCTCAGGCAGCCGTTTTGAACTTGCAGCGGGCTACGCCTCCGGCGTGGCACAGCGTTGGTGACAACGACGCAGGTTTCGATGCCCTGCCTCGAACTCCTCTCCCAAGTGGTCGGGAGTGGTGGTGTGTCTGTGTCGTAGTGCGTTTGTTCTTGTGTTTGGAGGATTGTGTGGTGGTTACGCTTCGACGCGTTATGTATGAATGCTTCTTCTTATATGATATAGCAGTGCTCTGCTTTAATTAAAAAAAAAGAAAGAAATTATCGCCGTGGAGGTATCTGCGCCACGCATTGCTTATCAAAAAGTTTGGTAACCGTCTGAAAAGAACAATTTAATTCATTCTCTCTTTTATTTATTGTTATGTGGTTTTATGACCAAAACAAGTAAGAACCGCTATCAGATCAAGTAGTTCTAAATATACCGTTATTTGGTCTTATGACCAAACAATTTAATTCATTCTTGAGATTTTGTCAGGCTTCATCCAATTGCTCGGCCAGATTCACCCCCTGTGGATCGTGTTGCTTCTCGTGCACAAGATTTGGAGCGCTCAATAGATTGTGTTTGATCGATCTCGCCAATCTCTCACGATCCTCTTCATCATTCCACCCCAAATTCCTAAGTCGTGCCTCTTATGTTCCTCTTTGTCAATTCGTTTGGAGATTTCTGACCTGCATTTCTGATTTAGATGATTGCGGCGTGGAATTCCCCCTTTGTTCGGGTCTTCAGCTCCGACAGATAATCCATTGTTCCGACGCCATTCATCTCGCATTACACAGGCTTGCTCTGCCTCGAGATCCCTCGCCGATTTCCCTTTAGATTCCGCCATCCACCCCTTTTCTCCCCCGTTTTTTACTCCAGCGACTAGCGCACATAAACGAACCACTTTGTCTTCGTCTTCCTCTCACCTGACGTGACCGCTTCGTCTTCCTCTCGCACCACTCAACCACGCTATGCCCCCGTAGCTCCCACCTCCCACCGGCTCCCGCGGTCTCCGCCGCCCTCCACCGCCCAACCCTAACCGTTTGGAGCCGGACGCCCCCACCGCCCACCGTGAACCTATCGGGGTCGGACGCCCCTGCCGGCTCCGGCGGCCTCCGCCGCCGCCCACCGTCGCCGCCTGATGCGAAAATCTTGGAGCCCGATGCCCCCTGCCGCCTCCACCGCCCCCAGGGGGTCCCCCACCGCTCGGCTCCGGCGGCACTCTCGCCACCTCCGCTCTGCCGCCGTCTCTCCCGCCGCCACCGTCTGCCGGCAATGTAGGTAAACCCCGAAATCCCAAAAACCTAACCCCGCCACCACCGACGACCTTCACCCCGCCTCCTTCTTCTTCCTCTAAGCCAGTGATTGAAAGATAGTCAATTTTCAAACGCTTGAAGATAAGTAAATCTCAAATATTAATGGAATAACTATCATCTAAAACTTTATCTATAGCAAAAGGAGCGAAAGATTTGACAGTTATATACATCTTACTCTTATAATATCTACATTTTCATATTTTATTTTATGATGATGGAACTCTCTATATTAATCCAAAGAGTCCATGTTGATTACATCTCTTATACACAGTCGGATTTTATAAGGGTCGAATGCTCTAAATTAATCTAAAGAGTTCATGTTAACTACAACACTAATTTAGTAAAACATGTGCCCGTGACATGTGCCTTTCTGCTAGTACTAGCCAAACAAGATATACTTTTTTTTGGAGACACAGAAGATATCTAAACTATAAAGCATGACGAAATTTTCGTTTCGTCCGTCGTCTTTCGTTGCGTCCGTCGTCATCTATATCCCACACCGTCAGATTTTATGATGATTCAACGCTCTAAATTAATCTAAAGAGCCCATGTTGACTACATCTCATCTTTGAGTCTACACGTCGGATTTTATGACGATCGAACAGTTCTAGATTAATCTAAAGAGTCCATATAAATTACACATCTAAATTAGTATTTTTTTTCTTAAAACACGTGCTCGTATGATATCCAACTCTCTAAATTAATCTAAAAAGTCCATATTGACTACATCTCACCTTTGAGTCTACACCGTCGAATTTTATGATGATCGAACGCTCTAGGTTAATCTAAAGAGTCTATATAAATTGCACATCTAAATTAGTATTTTTTTTCTAAAATTCTGCTAGTACTTAAAAAACAACATTGATTAGAGAACCGGATCGGACCAGCCAATGAAGCCGAAACCAGCCGGCTCCGGCGGGCATGCAAATCGAATTGTAAAATTTTCGAACCAATGTAAAAACGGACAGGGCCTTACCGGAGCAGAAATCTACGGCCCAGAAAAGGCCCTTGAAATCATCTATCGAAGAGAACCTAAATTTTTAGCCCATAGATTACCCAATTTTTAGCCCATATAAAGAATTGAAACCCAACTACCCACACCCGGCAGGCCGGCACCGAGCCGTCCGAATCCGAATTCCAGTTTCCAATCCCCGAGATCCCATTTTTCTTTGCTCGCGTTGTTTCGAACTCACGCAAACGCGAGCAGAGCAGAGCACCCGCTCCACACCTGCCCGCTGCCGGCCGCCCGCCGCCCGCCCGCTACAGCCTCCCCCCGCCGCCGCAGTCGCTGACGACGGCGAGGATGAGCGGGGCGGCGCTGTGCGCGGCGCTTACGGAGCTGGGATTCGACGGGGAGGACCCGCTGGACGCGGACGCCCTGGAGTGGCCGTTCCAGTACGAGGAGGCGCGCCCGCTGCTCGCCTGGATCTGCTCCTGCCTCCGCCCCTCCAACGTCCTCTCCCCCTCCCACTTGGCGCAGTAAGCGAATCAATTCGATCCCCTGTGGCGCCGTTCTCTCTCCCTTTCCAATGCTTCCTCTCTTTTTTTTTTTTTGTTGTGGTGGTGATTGCTGCTGAGTCTAATTTCGCGGCGGAGGCGCTGTGGCAAGAGCTAATTTTGGTAATGCCTGCACAAAATATTGTTGACTTTTGGGCTTGGAGGGTAACGAGGGTTAGTGAGGAGGGTAGTTGTTGGGAGATTCGGGGAGCTGGAGGCCCAATCTGTAGTGGAGTTACCGCGATTTATTGGGGAGGCTACGTGCACTACGGTTCTAGGGGAGTTTTTTTTTTTTTTTTTTTTGGTCTCTGTGGGGACGAAATGTTGAGAATTAGCGGCGAATGCCTGTGCTATGTTGGGGCGTTAGTGATAGATTTTGGCCCCAGTTTGGTAAAGCTGTGAATTTTGGTGTGAAGTTATGGATTCTGGTTGGGGTTCATTTGTAGTTGCATTTCATCAAAGCAAATCCATTTTGGTATTATTCACTTGGATTTTATACAATCGGAGGATGTAAGGTTTTAGGGGTGCTTGTTGTATAGGGAGAATTTGCTAAATGTCTGCTAGGCTTTTGTTAACAAACGTTGTGTCCTGTTGTTTGGTTTGGGTAATGCTTCTGAATTTGCAATGTTACCTGTAGTGTTTTGGTTAGTAAGTAGTATTGCATTTGATAGGCATTTTGGTCAATTATTCAAAAGTTTTGTTTGTTATATTCTAATTTTCAAACTAATTTGAATAGGTGAGTTTTAAGCTGCTGCTCTATTTTTTTTACTTTAATTAATTGTATATGTGTCTGTCAGGTATGAACAACTCGTGGAAGAGGGAAGACTGTTAGAGGTATACTCTTAAACCCATTTCACATTTCTACACACACTAAGAATATAGCATATCTTAAGTGCTTCTTTTAACTAATGTGGCAAGCGGGCTTCCCAATTAGTAAATCTGTTTCAATTTCTTCGTTTATGGTCAAATAGCATATTAATTAATCACATTTAATTCTCCGGAAGGACTGAAATTTGGTCAGTTCTCGGTGGATGGTCTATGTCAGAGAACAGATCCATGACCAACCAAAAACCCCCAGGCTTCTTTCTCTTGTTTTTGTAGACACTTTCTGTCAGACCACAAAACTTATATGGCGCACCTATATCATTTTCTCAGGGTGAAGATTTGGACTCTGCTTTTGATAGTATTTCAGCCTTTTCGAGCAAGAAAGACAACCAAGAGGCTGTGTTTGGATCAGAAGAAACCATTCTTGATATCCGGTATTCTTCGAATTTCCATTTTTATAAACTATATACAATGATCATATTGTACTAGAAATATTGCTACATTCACATTGATGTAGTTATAGCATGGGCTCAAATTTAGTGGGGACCGTTTCCTGAAAATCAATGTTAGTAAAATGTTTATGAAGCAATTACAATTCACAAGTGGGTGTTTATATGCTTCTGAGACCATTTGCTGGGAATGATTTTGACAGAAAACATTGTAAAAAAGAATCAAAACTGCTAGTGTCTGCTTGAGGTCTCACTCTTGAATTAACATTCCTCTGTAAACAGGTGAAGTCAAATGCTAATTAGGCTAAGATGCAAATTGCATGATTGAACCGTTCCTTCTTAGCATTGTATAAGTGCTTTTCTTGACAGTGTTTTTGTTTTTCTACTTGTAGCGAAGCAAAACTAGCATATAGAGCCGAAGTTTTCGAGTTACAGAAGCAGCTTGCACGGCAGCAAGCACAGTTTGACTTGCTTGCAGGCCAAGCTTCTACTAGTATTCAAGGTAGAAGGGCACGTGTATCTGCTATGTCTTCAGTTAGTGGACAACTTATATCTTTAGATGAGATACTTTCTTCCAGAAACTTGGAGGTATAAATCAATCTGTTGCAGTTTGAAAAAGATATTATTTCATGCAGTTAATGTATATATTTGTATCTTACAAATAGCAGAGAGAAAAAACTGCTTTTTTTCTTGTTATGGTGTAATTTCCATGTTGAGATTTTTTAACTAATAATATTAGCATATACTTTTCTTTTCTATGCAATTTATCTCATAATACAATATGGCCCCTTTGTTTTATATTGATACACTCCTAAATGAAATAATCTCAGGGTGCTTCTTTTGCGTCACAAATTTTCTCTATGAGTAGATGCGCTTTGTTTGGTGTATGCAAATAATGAGATACGGATTCCTTAGTCTATGTGGATTTTTACTCATGTACTAGTTTAATGGCATGTGCATTGCAACAGCACAACAGATCAAACAATCACATGTCTATGCATAATTGATGTTTGAGAATAGACGTAGGTTTCACATCAAGATACTAACATGTTCCATAAGTTAATTTTTTTGGTGAAGTCTGATTTGGTGTATTTTCTAACTTTCAGATGAATGCAGTTCTTGGAAGAATTGCTGCTACTACTCAGGAACTGGCCCATTATCATTCGGGGGATGGTATGCTCTCTATCTAGAGACAACTGGGCACATCTTCTTTTCACTTTTCATCACTGAATAATACTAACAATTCTATAGAATATAGACATAATGCTTTATCCAATAAAGTCATTTCTTTATTGATGCTATGCAGAGGAAAGTATATACTTGGCATATTCAGACTTCCACCCCTATGCTGTTGGTGACTTGGCTTGTACGAAAGAACTAAATAGGTGGTTCTCAAAGCAATTTGAGAAGGTAAATCATGTGATTGGCACATTGTTCTCAGCTAACTGAGTGGCTAATTTGACAAGCTATGTCAAGTTAATACCATGTAAATTGGCAGATTAAGTGACTTTATCACCTTCACTACAATACTACATTTCCAAAACACTATTCTGTACAGTTATATATCTCTGGCACAATTTAACATTTTACCTTCCTAGTAGGATAAATCTCCATAATTTGTCTGCTTATCTATGTTATCTGCTCAGGGGCCATTTAGACTTGTTGCTGAGGAGGGGAAATCCAAATGTTCCTGGGTTAGTCTGGATGACATCACTAATTGCTTGATAAGAGGTAAAATAACTTTCCATGTTTAATTATTTCTAATTGATTTTTTATGGAGGCACAGTTAAATTCATAAAAAGAGCATAATTACAATACTGGGATAACATAGCTGATGATCTAATAGTGACTATTATGTTCTTATGCAGGAGATTCTGAAAAGTCTCATCATCACCAGCGTGTAGCTGAGTTGCAACGCCTTCGTTCCATGTAATTAGCTTTGGCTTCATACCTTTTGCCCTTCTAGTTGTAGTCACTCATCAGATTCATAATTGCTATCGTGTCATGCAGTCTTGCTGCATGATTCATTTAATCATTGAGTAAAACTCATGTAAAGGTCCAGCTGTGCTAAATTGCTAACTTGTCATGTGGAATCCCTTACATAAAAGATGGATAGATAACATCCGTAAAATTAAGGGTCATGAGGATAGGCAATTTCTGTAACCTTCTAATTATTTAAGAATACATTATTAGGACTTACGCCTCTTCATGATTCATAATCCACTGAATCATCTATCCATCATCCAGTGGTCCACATGAACTACAGAAGTTTGCATATTTGCACATGAAGTTTTATATTGTGATCTTTCATTTGTTATTGATTATCTGATATGTAAAATTTGGGATCATATTTGTTCATTATGATAACTTCTTAGGTGGCTAGGCTAATAGTATATGTTTTCCAGCTTTATAACTTTTTTACCATTCTTGAATCCACTCAGGATTACTCTATTTTGGTAACAGATTTGCTACAAGTGAAAGACAGTGGATTGAAGCACAAGTTGAGAATGCTAAACAGCAGGCAATACTCTCTATATTGAAAGCACAAGTGTCATCCGATGAGGCTCATATACACAGGGACATCCATTCTCTTAGGTACATGTTATGCTATGATTATTGATCATGGCTCTACCAGTTTTCCAGATTTGAACCATATAAATAATAAAATAAACTATAGGCACATAACTGTGGTAAATGCCTACGGCAGAAACAAAGATTTATCTCATATAAGTTTCCTCTCATATCTGTGTGTTATTTGTCTTCAGGAGAAAGGGTTCTGAGCTTGCTGGAGAGCTCTCAACACTTTCTCAAAAGGTGCAAGCTTTTGTATCTGAGGTATGTAAAAACACAATCTTATCCTTAGAAATGTATTTTTGTCCCTTAGGTTATATATAAAACTTGGAGTAATTTATGTGCTTTCTGGACCTGGAAAGTCATGTGCTGGGATTAGCTAGACACTGTAACTAACTCTTTCAGAAACACCATTTCACCATTTGCAAGAGTTTTTTTTTTAGTAATAGTTCTTACTGAAGTGCACCAGGTGTTCTTATTTGATTATTTGTTTGACGGTACAATCTTACATCTTACTTCCTCCATGTATTAACTTGTTCTCCCCTCCAGACGATACCATGCCTCTGTTCAGAACTTGCTCAACTTCAAGGCACATATATCTTGCAAGGTTTGTATAGACCATTTCATTTTCAGTGTTCTACAGATTTTGGTTCAGTGTTTTCTTAACACTTCTGATCACTCGAATATTTAGGGGATTATGATTTAAAGGTCATGCGCCAGGAGTACTACATTAACAGACAAAAGACGGTGAGCTCATTCTCACACTATGCCTGTCGCGCCGACATCTTTATGTTTTTTCTCTAAGATTATTAACATGGATGTCCTTTAGATACTTAGTCAGGTGTTATGAAGTTGTGTAAACATTATGTTCCTTATTTTGGCCTCATTGTCAAAGCATTGGAGAATTTCTAAGACAACTGCACATTTGCAGCAAAGAAACTGGAACAATAATTCCAGTATTCCTTTGCTGTTATGTGGATCTAATTGGCAGTATGCATGGCAAAAGTGGTTGCCTCAATGGGTTTATACTTGCAGAAGGTAGATTAAATTTATTGTTAAATGAAGCGCAAACGCCAGTGTGCTGCTACTAGTGTTACAAGCTTGTTTCAACAGGAAACTGTTTTTTTTTCCTCATAAGATTAAGTAGGGTGCACTTGTGATTTTGTTATTATACGTCCTTTTGTTTTTCTCCTGATCTTACTGGTACCACATACATTTTTTACAGTTCATCAATCACTTGGTTAATCAGCTTGCCAGACACCAGTTTCTGAAGATTGCTTGCCAACTTGAAAGGAAGAATATGGCTAGTGCTTACTCATTGCTTAGAGTAATAGAATCTGAGCTACAGAGCTACCTCTCATCAGTCAATACCCGTTTGGTAAGCAATCTCCATTGTCATTAACTCATTTTGTGTCCTTGTTTACTTTGGTGTATTTTCATTTTAAATGCATTTTCAGCGGCATCTATTTCTGCCACCTGTTATTTTTGTTATCTCCAGGTGTATTCTTAGTTTTCTTTGTATCGATGTGATCTTCAGGGCCACTACAATTCATTAATTCAAGCTGCATCTGAAGTAAGAGAACAAGGAGCAATCGATGATCGTGACACTTTCCTCCATGCAGTGCGAGATCTCCTGTGTATTCACTCAAGTAAGCAGGCAACTCTACTTAGCTGTATGAACATTTGACTCTCATATACCTAATGTTGCTTATCCTTTCTGCAGATGTACAAGCAGCAGTGCCAACATACATGTCAGCACATGCGTTGGTTCAGCAGATATCAGCACTCCAATCCGACTTGCTTTCTCTTCAGTCTGAGCTGGAGAATACCCTTCCAGCTGACCGGAAAAGATGTATCAATGAGCTGTAAGTTAACGAAGCATTTCCTAATAATCGGTTTCCTTTACCTTGTTTCTAGTCAAATATAATACCATCATTTCAGATGTTTCATTTAATGCATTTTCTTCTATGTACCAACTTATTCTACCAACATAACCATGTATAAACAATTGGTCTCAGATAGTCAGATATCTAACTGATGATTCAACACAGTAGGTATTATTCTAGCATGCAACCAGACATTGGATGGTAGTTCAAATGCCATGATTCTTTGCATGTTTCAGCTTAACTTTTCTATATGTGCGAAATTACTGCCTCATGCCTTCATCTACTATTCATAAACGTAAATTAGATTTCAATATGGAAACATCTTCCCTGCAAGCTCTTTACTACAAGCCCTATGTTATGTTTCTACCTGCAAAATCACTCTTTAGTCTGCCAATATATATCTAATAGGCCCCAAGTCCAGTCATTTCATTCTCTTTTCTCCTGCAGATGCACTCTGATTCAAACGGTGGAACAGCTTCTGTTTGCATCATCAACAACTGCAGAACCAATATTGACACCTTGGGTACAGTCTTGTAGCCCTCAGATTGTAATGTTTCTTGGATCTTTATTTCAGCACATACATGAAACTTGAAATAAACTCATGCTCGTCTTATAGCCACTGATGCGGGCACTTGATGATATGGAAAATGCCAACGCTCAAGTTGAAGTTTCCGTGGAAGAAGTAACCAAGGCTCGCACCCAGAAAATAAAGGTATTTTCATCTGTTGATGTGCTATCATCCTTTAGGGCTGTTGCCTGATGAAATTTCCCTGGGAAATTAGTTTCGTTTTACCCAGCACATACTCCACAGAACGACTGGCTTCTTGATTTGATTGCTGGTCATCGTCATTAAGCAAAGAATTTTACAAGAAATATTTGAAGTATAGTTGTCTTCTGTTTTCTCCCAACTTTCCATGTAATGCAAAACACTACATAACTGCAAAATAATTTGCAGATATTCGAGAATCGTGCCCATGAGGTGGGGAGGGAGAGGCAAATATTCGTTGATTTCTTCTGCAACCCCGAGCGCCTCAAGAATCAAGTCAGAGAGCTGACCTCCCGCGTGAAAGCTCTCCAGGACTAGTTTTGTAGGCTGGTAAGTACATGACATGTTGTTCCCTTGCCTTCCTTTCCCTTTGCTTATTTAACCATCGCATCACAACCTTTTAAAAACGTGCGATTCTAACATTGACAATTGCCTTCTGTGTGGCAGGCCTGCGATATGTTTGTTGTGTAAAGTTTGGCTTTGGTCCAACATGAAGTTGGGACTGCTGTGCAGGGACGGTATAGACCACCAGGTAGTTTGGGCCTTTGGGTTCAGATTCAAGGTCCTTGTGCCACCCTGAGAGGATGGCGCTGTTGTGATATTATTTAGTATCGATCTGTATGTTGTAAAATATGCCAGACCACGAGCCCTTTCTTTCGTGTCTGATTGCACTTGAGTAGGTTGTGGACTTGTGGTGGTGGTACAGTTGTGGTGTCTGGTGTGCAAAGAGCAATCGATACTGGATAGATGGAATCGACCTTCACTCGCAGAGGGTGCGATTCAGTGATGGGTTATGAGAAATTGACAGAAAAAATAGTTCACTTTTCAATCCACATGTGTTCGAAGGATTGATGCTGTCCAAACGACGGAAAATTTTGGAGAGGGCGATGTTGTATTGCTGCTTGCAGCCCAACGAACCGTGGCTGCTGTGTTCGTTTAAACATTGTGCTCGGAGTACGATATGAAATTAACACGAAACTGATAATGACAGATCGAAACAACTTTTTATTCATGTTAATCTGGAAAGGATACACCGTAGTACGGTACCAGTGAATACGCTTCCTGAGTATTAATATCAATGGTATGGCACTTCATTTCGCACGAGGACATGATTGAGTTAAAAGAACCAATGAACATTTTAATTTTTCCACTACCCGTTCGAGTCACGAAACATACAGACAATTGGAGCAACCTACCGGGTATCACATTTACAGGGTGGAACTCACCTCTGAAGGAGGCGAGCTAAGGGAGCTTTCTTATTGCTTGGGTACAATCTTTACAGTAACCTCCCTACTTTAAGGGAATGAGGAGCCTGAGTCTTGACTTCCAGGTTCAATTCTCAGTATCCTCTGGTATCTTGAAAAGGAACTGCGGCAGTGAAGCGATGCGGGGGAGGTTTGTCAGCAGCTCCCCAAACGAGTCCTTTCTCGACATGGCTGGTGGCTCGGTGGCATCTTTAGCTTTCCCTGTTGGTGCTGAACTGAATTCTTCGTCGGAACCATCTGAGGCATCCATACCAATGCCGTCACTATAATTTGGCTCAGGCTTTGGCTTAGCAACCGGCACTGTCTCTTTCTGAATCAGACAGCAGAGGGAGTCCACCCTAGCCATCAGTGATCTCTCATCGGAGGCAGAGACAGGTGGGCCTTGTGCATCACCAAGAAGGTACTGAGCAATCTCCTCCAGTGTTTCTTTGGTCGGCACCTCGTTGTTGGCTAGTGCTGGATTGCCTGAAGTGATCTGCTCTGAGATGCAGTTACCTAGGTGGTTTACCAAATCATCCACTGACATCGATGGCCTGAGCCCAGGCACCTTCAATTGACTCCACCAGTGGGGGATATTGAATTCTGGAGCTACGCCATTCACATTTCTGTTGACAACTTGTACACCTACAGCACCAGGTCCTGTAAAAATGCCTCTGGGGTTAGAAAGATTGATCAAAATATATGCCGATGTATCATGTGAAAGACATTGTAATTCCGATCCATTAGAGCACAGGTACAGCCTTTGCTAGTACATCAGCGCACTCCCATTACATTGAAACAAAGTAGTAACGTGTTTACCAAAAGAACTGAAGCACATCATCATGTACAAGGTTGACCCATCCCACATACAATCACAAGGTATTGGTACTTTAATCTACTGATAGAGGTGCAGTAAGGCAATGCTATATACTGCAAGAGAAGGGGTGACAAAGATGCCAGCATAGGCCAATTACCTGTCCCTACTGTCTGAGGAAGATATTCTGCTGGCATTGCAATGGAATCATTGGCTTCATTCTTAGCAGACATGGATGAGCCAGCACATGGTGACAAGGAACCTGAATACCCAGGTAGAGCTTCATGTTCATCTTTCAGATTAGTAAAACCAGCACATTTTGATTCAACCGGATCCTCAAATATTGAACACCTAGGTTCAAACAATGGAGAGTCTAACACGATCTCTGGTTGTTGGCTTAATTGATATAACCGTTGATCACACTGAATAAGCTTCTCAAAGTTCTTGCTCAACAAGGTTGAAGGGCACTGCAGAAAATGCCGCCTGCATATTTTTGAACAATCAGAATACTGAACAAAGTAGAGTACCCGCTCAGCAACTAATAGTACAACGCACGGCACTCTGTTTAAAATCAAATTTCGTGTTATAGACGATACAACCCTGTAACAAATTAAAGTTGTCACAAATAATACCGCAGACCATAGCTTGCTAAATAGTAAATGCCTAGCTGGCTCTGAAAAGCTATCCTTACAACACATCCAAGCTACCCATTCTCTTCTGTTATGCAGTGTGAAACCATTTCTATGTATCTTTTGGAGTACAAGAGACTGGATGAACCCCTGTGGTGCACAAATTTACATCGAGAGTAACTACAAATAGTACCGATTCATTTTCCTTGATTGACTGAAAAGGGTGCCAATGTCTCCTTTTTCGTTATTATATATAAGCGGCTCCTAAACAGATTGAATCTGGTATAATTCAACTCAAAATGATCTCCAAGTAAATATTTATTCCTTACAACACAACTAAAGCAAACGATTTGAAAGTGCATGCTACAATACCTAACTGCTCAAGGCTGCAGAAAGAGTTCTCTGTGTTCTTCTAATAATGGATTTGTTAGCGATAGCTATTGGGCCTTGGGCCCCAGGGCACGCCGGCCATTGTGGCCGTGCGGCACACTCCTAGAGGGGTTTTGTATAGATGATTAGGATTAGGCAAGGATCACCGTTGGATGGGATTGTACCCAAACCCTAGGCCATCCTTGCCTATATATGTACACGAGCTGTGCTCTCCCTAATCAATCTATTATTTCCCTGCAATCTCTATTGCTTTCAGGATTTATATCTTTGAAATGCAATTGAAGCATTTAAAGAATAGAGCAAAATCAGTTAATATGCTTATGCTCCAACAGAAACAGCAAGGATAAGTAACATACTATGACATACCACCACAATATATAGATTCCATTGCTTATAATGGAACACTCTTCTCATATGAAATCCATTATAACGTAAACACAGAATAAGAAAAGAACTTTACCTGTGCATACTTGCTTGCCCCCCAGTGAAATCTGAGGTGGCCTGCCACAATGTGTGCTTTCTTGGCTGAGGATCGGTCTCTTTAAAGAATAGAGGTGGTCTGGCCAGCTTCAGGAAAAGGAGAACCTCTCAGAACATAAAAAGAGGAAGAAAAAAAAGAAACAAATATATTTCAGATAAACATACCACCACGTCCAAGGTTCCTTGTGCATTTTCAGGGCAAGTTGCCTTCAAAGCAGTAATATCTGACCACTGAATTTCTATCTTACTCTTAAGACCACCTTCCAGAACTTCCCACACAAGCTTATGCTTTGCAAAATAACACTTTGCCACCAAATCACCTTCATACCGAGATATGTACTGCTCAAAGAACAGATATAACTTTAGTTACATCAAAGGACAAAGTCTGTTCAGGTGAACTACTATATACACTACTAGATGCGCTAAAATGCTGAGAGCTTGGCTCATAACTGCTACCGCAAGAAGCTCGGATAACAAAGAAGATGCAGTGATGTTGCACTAACACTTTGTACTACAAGTCTACAACACAGCATCATAATTGCATGAATGTTAACCTCAAATTGTATAGACTAGACCAAACAACTATGGTAACGATTTACTACATCAAGGGTATTTAACATATTGGGCGTGCCTCAACAGAGCATCATGATTCACCCGCATGATATCTTTTGTGTGCATGTACTACTCTTATTAAACAACATAGAAGGCAGAAAAAGAAGGGATACATAGACCGATAGACAGCAGTGCACATTAAGGTTCTGGCAGAGCTCATAGCAAACAGCAAAAATAAATTTCCTCACCTCCCATGTGCCAATTTTCAATATATTTGCAGGAAAATTTGATGCTTTTAGCCGTTCGCCAGCTGTGGATGCTCCAGATTTATTGTCTTTCTTCTTGGAAGGTTCCGAACCGCTGTTGTCCATAGAAGACTCTCCAGCATTGGATGCTTGAGAAAGCTTCATCTGAATCAAATCCAACAGAGATGGGCTTTTTTTCAGCCGCAGGCCCAATGGACTAGGTTCATCAAGTACATTGTGGTACATATCCTGAAAGTGTTCAGATCAACATAAGAACAATGAATCTCAAAGCTGACCATCATACAATTACATCTGCACAATCATAGCATATTGTTTATTAAGGGTTCATTAACCATTAACAGAAGGAAAACGCTACAAACACCTTAACTTGTTTTTAGCAAACAAGCACGTCACATATAAATACCTAGGAACAAACAGTTGGTCAGGGTTTTTCATTTCCCAGGGTTATTTATATTTTACTTTTTGTTCCTAATGAAATAGTTGACTTTGAACATACAGCAAGTGTTGTTGCCCGGATAAAGTATAAACACTTTGTATATTGGCTAAAATAATGGGCTGAAATCCTCTTAACAAAACCTAACTTAGTGCGCAGAGTACACATACACTAGTACACTATACTGCTACCCACAGAACATTAACTTACCCACATTAATGTGCCAAGATGGTAGTAGCAAATTCCAGGTCATGGATGGGTACCATGACAGGACTTACTAATTGGACTGCATGGTAGGATATGACTCCATGAGCATGGCTCAACTTTCTTTTCCTGGTTGCTTCAGAGAGTTAAGATTCATATAGGGCGAGTAAATACGACATGTTTGAGTTATATGTGTCACTTTTTTTTGCGAAAGAGTTATATGTGTCACAGAGATATCTTGTCAGACATCAGGTGAAATAAATGAGCAGGTGTTTGCAACGAACTGCACAGCTCCCAGACAGGTAGCTATCAACCTGTCTCGCTGAGGCGTGAGGCGCTTCCAGTTACAGCAGGACAGAGGGTGTTGTTTGGGAAAGTTGCATGCAGACGACATGGACAAAATTTATCTGAACATAAGCTGTACCCCTATCCACACAGTTAGGCTAGTCCACGAGAATCACCCCCCTTCGTTGCAGCCTCCAGCTCTAGTCCTCAAGACCACAAGCCTGAGGTCTGTGAGAGTAAATTTCTACCGCACGCCTGAATTTCACAGCTAAGCTCTACTCCCCCTAAATATCCACGCTAAACTAGTCCAACAAACTTGCACAGGAACTCCCCCGCTAGCATCAAACGTGACAAACCAGAAAAATATTCAGATCAGTCCCAGACCCCATCGCTCCAGCCCCGATCGAGCACACGAAATTTCGGACATAAATACGACAGCTCCGGATCTACCTGCTGCTGCGGAGGCGTCGAGGGAGCCGGTTGAGCAGCCTTGGCGCGCTTGCTGAGCGGACCCCGCTCTTCGGCCCCGAGCTCCTCCACCTCCAGCTTCACGGCCGCCGCCGCCGCCGCCGCGCGCCGCGCCGCAGCCATGGCCGTCTCGGCCGGCTCCGCGTGCCGCTTCCCCGCGCTCGGGAGCTGCACCATGTGGGTGGGGATCGCCGGAACCCTAAACCTAGCACCGCCGCCGATCACCGCGGCGGCCGAATCGAATCGGGGCGGGGACGGCGAGACGTGGCGAATCGAATGATTCGGCGGCGGGGGGAGGAAGAGGAAGGGGAGCGCGAAGGCGAAATGGGGAGAGGAGAGCCTTGCTTGGCCTTTGGCAGGGGAAGGGTCCAGAAATAGACGCGCTCGCGCGCGGCGTGACGGCGCGCAGTCAATGACCGGTGGGGCCTTCGCTCATGGACCCACGGGTCGGTGATGGGTGGTGGCGCCCCGAAGTGGATAAAGTGGCGGGGTCGTTGGGCGCCAGGCGCGCGCGGCGGTGACAGGCGGGACCCGCCGGCCCGCGTCGTGGGGCCGGATGTTATGCGCGGTTGGGTGTACGCGCACGAGCGCGCAGCGTGACTCGCTTTGCCGCCGCGTTCACGTGGAAAACGCTTCTTCTCGCTAGCCGACGGCGAGAGAGACGGCTAGTCCTACACACTCCTACTTGTACGATTTGACTAGTGGCACTGTAGCAGGATCAGGAACTAGTGTTGAAAAGTCAAAGTCCATGGAGTTTCAAGCTGTTTCTTTATGGGTTCGAGGGATTTATGAAATCAGCGAGATCTTTTCTCATTTAAATAACATTGATGTATAATATGTGCAAATTGTCCTGCAAAATGAAAGAAATTAATGTGCTGCAGTAGGCTGGAATTTTTCTGCCGTGCTCATGATCCGAGGCGATGATGCACAATCAGCAGATTAGTCAACGATACCGGGAGCTACAACCATCACAGCAAGCATAAGCTTGCTAGGAAGACAAGAAAAATTTACACTTGGTAAAACTTGATTCAAATGTTGTAACATGTGGAAGTTCAGAGAAATGGAGAACAAACTCCAAATTGTCTGTGGTATGTGTCTATCGAGACTTCGCTATCCTACTGTAAAATGAATGAATTTAACAACATGGACATCTAATGAATGTCTTTGACGAAATGTCAAGCTTTTTCTTTCTTTCTAAATTTCAACTATTTGCTCGTGTGCAAAAGAAAAAATCTCCGTATTATGCATCCAGTATCAACCCTTGTTGGGAAGCAATGAAACTTCGTCATCATCCTGCTCTGCATCGAGGCCCTCCTGGTTCCCGCATTCTCGGGGAGATTTGTCAGGGAAAGAGCTGTCCACAGCAAGCGAGGTTAACTCAATATTCTCCATTTGGTTACCTTCACCATCTTCATCTTCATTAAGCAAATCAGATGGAAGAAGAGTGGAGTTTGGATCGCTATTTGACACCAAGAACAACAGCGCCAGTGGTAGCAGCCTCATCACATTACGAATCATGATAGCAGCCCAGAGGTTCTTGAATTCTGTTCTTGTGATTCTCAACAAATGAAGGAGCAGTCCGCCAACCCATGATCCAGTTAATCCACCAATATTATCAATGGACATGAGCAACGCGTAGAATGTGCCCTCGATGCCAGTAGGGCAAAGCTTTGAGCTAAGCACCAGAAGAGGCATCCATTTGACACGGTTGATCATTTTGGAGACCCCCTCATCAATCGCAGCAAAGTAGTAATCAGGTATCCCCATTTTCAGATTTAGACGAAGCACCAAGATCAGATCTAGCATTCCTGACAAGCTTAACAACAGCTGGCTCGTAAAAAGCAGGCTGCGAAATGGGTGGTCCTTGAGAATATTTTGATAAAGTATAACCCCGACAAGAGAACCAACTGACCCAACTGCAAACATAAAGCCAATAAATCCCTGGTAAAGTAACAGATAGTTAGTTTGATACTTTGATTATGTGCTACGACGAAGGAACAATTTTCAGAATTACTTGTGCTAAATGTTCAGAAGATGAGTGCTATTTCAAATATAATTGCCGAACAATATTAATTGCGAGACAGGGAGAGAGATCCGATGTGAAATAATGGAAGCCCCAGATTCATAACAAGCTGTCAAATATGCATCATTACTGAATGATTTCTGAACGTACCTCATGAAAAGATAGCCCTGCTTTTCGGTCTGTGTACCAGTAGAACATTCCTTCCTGGATGTCCACACTCAAAGCAAGTGACATGTACATGTAAACACATGGACGCCATACTTCAGGACATTTTAAGGCTGTTAACATTTTTCCACTTGCTTCTACGAACTTCTTATGAGCCTAGTTTTGTAGTATGAAAAAGGAAAAACTATTGTAAAAATAGAGTACTTCAATGTGGTGTCAGACAGGAAAAAAGAACAGCAAATAAAATTCTAACCTGCCCATATGGAAAGTTGGGGGTATGGACCTCCTTTAGCAGCATTCCAGATAAAATGACCAAGGCAGAGGGTAAAGTTAACAGACCAAGGGCACCCTGAAAAAACAAGATTTATGCATTATCAGATATCATCGCAATCTAGTTTTCAAAATCTACCACCACCATCCAAAATAATGACAATTGACTTGTTTAACTTATATCCAGCACATCACAGAAGAAAGAAGCAACATAAGTGCAGCAACTAATTGCTTATGAAGATAATGAATATACAGGTTGAAAGCTCATGTCAAGATCAATGAGAATTGAAAAATATGAAGCTTGATCAAATTATTATACGAGATGAACTAGTGATACTCACTTGAGCCCCTATCGCATGAACAAGAAAACCACTTATTGAGAATCCAATAAGACCTCCAACAGAATGAACAGAATCCATTTAAGGTTATCATGTCAGCAGCGAGATGAGGGTGCAATATGCTGTTTTCCGTCACACAAGCATCTATAGTAACATCAGCTATCGCCACACTAGCACTTCCGGACATCAGTGCCAACAAGGCGAACAGTGCATGAAGCTTGCTGTGGAGAGAGACTATAAGCATTGCAATAACTCCGATGAAGCCTGCATACTCCTCAGAAACAGGGAGAGGAACAAAACAAACAAAATACTCATTTTTGGTTTATATTTTTTACATGACGTTTATCTCCTAAAGGGAATAGTAGTGCAAATGCCATTGTTTCAGGAATAAGCCATATATATCTGCCTTATGCAGCAAAGCTCGCTTAAAATAAATGCCTAAATAACCACACTGATTCCTTCAGAGTAGCTATCGGTAAAAAAATTGAGCTCCTCTATATGCAGTTTACTAGCAAATAGCAACACACATTTACAACTTACAGTATGGCGAAACTTTTTTAGAACAAACCAGCATGGTGAAACTTCATCACCATATTAAGTTTGTCTTCGCATTTAGTTTGGATCTTGCACCTATTAAGTGAAAGTCAACCAGTGCATAAACGCAAAGAACTGGCAGTCCTATCTCCTACATGAGCCATTAGCTTGTAGGCATGATTGATGCTCCTATGTTTTCAGCCAGATATTTCCAGTTCAGGAAGTTCCTAATTGAAGAAGAGAACTGGTTGTTGCAGAAATCAAGCGCCCCAACTCTAACAAAAAAAACACAGCCCAGCACAATGCTCCTTACCTGCAAGAACGAAGTACGGCCGGCGCCGGTATCCGGCGACGGGGAGCACGTCGGTGAGCAGGCCCCAGAGCGGCTTGACCATCCAGGGGATGGACGTGACGCCCTGGTACACCTGCGCCACCGACGGCTGCACCCGCTGCACGTCCTTCCAGTAGTAGTCGGACGCGACGCGGTTGATGCCGCCGCCGAGCCCCTGGCTGACGCCGTACGTGGCCACCACGCCGAGCACGAAGCTCCAGTGGAGCTCACGGGCCAGCATCCGGAGCCACGCCACCGGCGACAGCTGCCTGCCGGGGCCGTCGCCCTCCTCCGCCGCCTTCACCGGCGACTCCGGTGCGGACTCGATGAGGACATTGGTTTCCCTTTCCTTGTCCTCGGCGAGGTCGGGGGCCGGCTGCGGCGACATTTCCTTGGTCGCTGCCGCGCGAGATCTCCAATGGCCGGTAGGGAGATTGCGCGGTAAACCTCGGATTCGTCACCGGGTTTTGCCGAATCTCTCCATGCTGAATCTGGATGATGGCTGCTCGAAGCACAGATTCAGGGTTTCTTGGATCCTAAGCACTGTGGAAAGCAACAACAAGATCGGAGCTGGGAGAGGTTGGCTAGTCTGCACCGATCCAAAAAGAGTCCTAAAAAATCAAGAGAGTGACAGGCTATTTGCCAAGCTTTTCAGATCAAAGGCTTGCTTGAAGCTTGTTTGTACAATCTGAACTGAAAAAATTGGCCAAAAAAAAGGACAAATGTCAAGGAAAAAATGGCAGCCGAGTGGTGCCCAATTGCTTCCAAAAAACACCGCTCAGCATCAAGATATGGATGGAGGTTAGCTGCAGACATCAGGTACAAGTGGGCTATAAACAAGAACAGCGTGAGGTAAAAAAAAGCTGCAGGAGATCGAAGTCCTAAGAAATTGGGTGATTCCCTTGGGGGATTAGCCGTTTGACCTTTTTAATTTGTTTTTAAAAAATCATGAGCTGGCTTGCTACCTGACACCAGAATGGACAAGCAGTCGCTGTCGTGTGGGACATCCTATGCCAGGCCCACCGCGTGGTGGGGCCGTGGGGGTAGGCCGGTAGTCTAGGCGTGACGCCGTGACGGGAGGTGGTATGGGAGTAGTTAAAGCTAATTGATTCGATCTCCTATAATAGAATCGTCACCTGCTAGGCTGCCCTTGTCATTCGAAGGGCAGTAATGCTTCTGCTGGTCCCACCGGGCAGTGGAAAAATGGTCGACGCATCGAATGGGTCGGGTACTCCGGCGATGAAAAGGTTCCTCTCCACTCTCCAGGGACGCGGGAAAAGCGCTCCGGGCACCAGCTAGCTGCAAGAGAAATGGCGGGACACTCGCAGTATCGGATTGCTCTGCACTCCTCAACGGCTGCATTCGCAGTGTTGCTTCAAAGTTTAAGCAAAGTTCAAGCCGCAATCAAGGAGAACAGATGAAGGGCCCGTGTTTTGATCGTCACACTGAGATTATTGAACTGGAGTTAAGTTGGTTATTACTTCTTAGGGTGTGTTTGGTAGAGCTCCATATGATTCTCTATAGAAGCTGGTTCTCTAAGAGAAGTGATTTTGTGGCTAAAAGGATCTTTTTAAATCTCTAGTACAAACTTTTCAAATCAGGATGGAGAATCACCTCATAGAATCAGGAAAAGCTAGTTTTTTCAGCTCTCGGCCTCTTAGTTCATTTCAGAGAATCATTTCACATGATCAGCAGAGAATCACTTCTCTCTAGAAAACTGTTTGACAGAGCTCCTGTTGGATTCAGCCAAGAATCAGCTCTCGGAGCTCTGCCAAACGCACCCTTAGAGTAGCAAGTATCCATACGTGCAGGTATCTATGTACTCCATTCGCCCCAAATTACTCTCTCATTTTAGCTTTTATAGTTACATAGAATTCGATATACACATATGGAGTAGATACCATTAGAAAAAAGATATGCATATAGATACATAGCAAAAACTATATATCTAAAAAGGCAAAAATGAATATTAATTTAGATCGGAGCGAGTACTTTTTCTTTAACACACAAACACGTCGATGCAGAACCCATAACCTTAGCATTATAGTATCAATTTTAATATCGTTGACATGGTCAGGAAGAAGACAAATGAAGATTATCTCTGGATGTGACAATGCCAATATTAAATACCAAGTCTCATCATGATACATATTGTGTTTGATGAATAAATTATCTATTAGATGCAATGTCAAACAGTAAGTTACAATTAACTACGTTTAGATGAATGGACATAAGGGTGATATTTAAAAATTTGCACCATGTTTTGGAAAAAGGGAGCATATCATGTGCAAACCACCCTCTCCGTATAATTCGTGCAAACTTCAACCTGGACCACAACATGTTGATCCAAGAGGCACGCAAGAGAACGTGGGAGTGCGATTTGAAAAAAAACAGAAAAGGTGGGAGAGGGAATTTGCAAAGGATGACTAAAAATGCATGGTTTGCACGATTTGCATGGAGAGGTTAGTTTGCACCTAATACTTAGACTTTGGAAAAACAATAAAATACATAATGGTGCAAAGATTCTGTCCAGATCTTAACAAATTTTTACCCTACGGGCTCGAAAGGAAGTTTCCAATTTTTAGGGCTTGGGTTGTAAAACTCCTTTAAAAGATGCGAGTATTTGAAAGAAGATACCAACAAACATTATTCAAAAATCAAAATTTTAATTTGGAACGTTAACATATTTGGTGAATCCTTTAACCCGGTCCTACTAGAACTTCAAAATGGAAACTTTAGCGGCCCAAAACATGTATAACAGCTATAATTCTACAACTAAGGTCATCCCGTAAAACCCTATATATCATCGACAAAAGGATTTCCAAGATAAAAGATGTAGAAGTGACTCTAAAAGTCTGCTTGCCATTTTTTCTTAGCAAGTGACAACATGAGGGATGCCAACGCCATGTTGGTGAGGAGGCATGAACTAACGTGTAAATGTAATGCATCGCTTAACAATAGTAGGGCGGTAAAAATGAATTTCAAGAGCCCGTGGACCTAACTGACACAATAAAATTGATCAAAAGAGCACACAATTATTTTAGTTGTTTTTTTTACGACAATTGAGGACCCGGTGTGTCCGAGAACCGGTGGATGATCGCTTCCTGGTGTGATGAGTGATTGACAACGTTGTGTGGATTGACGTTTTCCTTGGCTTAAGTATTGCAGGTGTAGAATGCGGCTTGATTGCATTGGTGTAGGTGAAGAACAGGCGCGAAAGGTCTTAGCCATGGCGGCCTCCGAGGAGCGGAGAGACAAGTAGGCTTGGTTCGAGGGACCCGGTGGTCAGATGGATCAAGTGCGGTTCACACGGTGGCAAGAACGAGCGAGGGGACGTGGTTCCGGTCCGAGGTAGCGGCTCACGACCGAAGCTCGTACGCGGACATGAAGCCGGTGCAAGGTAGCGGCTCACGACCGAAGCTTGCATGCGGGGTTTGGTGGTTTGGCCAGAAGACCATCAGGTGGACGGTTTCCTTGGTTTGGGCCTCAAAACCAAGACCGATGACTCGACGTAGCGACGGCCCGGCCTGCCAGTCAGGGGCGATCAGACCGGTCCCACCTGGGCAGGTCGCCCGTGAGCGTTGAGGAGCTTCGATCCGGAGGACACTCGGCGTGATCGCAAGGCTTGCGTCGGAGAGAAGCTAGCTTGCGGTGGAAGGTGTCCCAGCCGGAAAAATCTTCGCGGAAAATGTCCAATTTGCCCATGAGGGGTATGTATCACTTAGGAGTAGTTGAGTCATTAGAGCACCACCACTTGGACTATATAATAGACCCCTAGGGGTTGGTGGCTGCCATCTCTCTAGTTTATTTTCTCTAGGCTTGTTTATTTCCCTTCATCCTCTCCACCTAAAACTCTTTGCTTGAATCATTTGTAGTTTGTATAGGTGAGTTCATGGTTGGTTGATTGAGCTTAATCTATTCATCTTGTGCCATGTTTTGAATTTCCGAGCTGCTTTTATTTTTCACTTTTTCGGAGCTATTTTCGAAGCTATTTTTGGGAGATTTTCGTTCTTCATGTTCTAGTCCGTTTCCTCTCGGATTTCTTTGTGGGAATCACGTATGAGTGCCTTGTGCCTCTTTTCTTGGTGATCCCTTGCCTCCAAACGCCGAGAATCGGTCTAGATTTGAAGTTTTCCGGATGAACTTGAGGTGTGGTTGTTCTTCGCGAGATCTGAAATTCCCGGAGTTCTAGCGAGTTTGAGGCCGAGATTTTTGGGGCATAGCCTCTCCTTGAGGTGTATATCATCCACCCAAAGTTTCGTCTTAAAAGCTCGAACCGTTTGGGAGATCCGTTCATGAGTTGACTCTGCGCTCGTGTTTTTCGCACAGATCCGCGCAGGAGCGGTGCAACCGCCCCTGAAAGGAGGTGTGACCGCTATTTGCGGTGCAACCGTCCCTAGAAGGTGGTGCAACCGCTCCTGGCTGTGAGGTGGCTGTCCAGGCCGGTGCAACCGCCCTCCCATGGCGGTGTGACCGCCTCTAACCGAGAGTTCCTGTTTTGGGTTGTTTTCGTTCGATTCTTGTTGGATTTGTTTGATTCGAGTCCCGCTGCGTTGATCTTGTTCCTAGGGTCAGTAGCCTCACAGTAGCTACGTGATCTTGGCAATGTCGGTCCATTGGATTTGGACTGAATTGGGAGAAGTCGGATCTTGAGAAAAATTTTTATCGGCTCTCGTTCGCTCCTCCTCGGTCCTTCAACAATTATTTTAGTCGCGTTTTTATGAAATTTTGTTTTTTATTGCTAGGAGTATCTAATAATAACCTAGATAAAGGCCGCATGGATTCAGCTTGGCGTGTCGGCGTATGTTGCCTGATTTCCAACTCACAGTACAATAAAAATTTGAGTAGGAGATGTATTTTCGATAAAATCTCAAAGGTAGTGTTTGGATGTAGATATTGAAACTTAGAATTCGGAATTGGTATTGACCATCATCAATGCCACTGTTTGGATGGTTTTTGGAATTGGAATTGGAAATACCTTCCAATACCGAGCGGTATTGGTTGTACAGCCGCGACCCTTCCCACGATGCCGAGGCCTTGCGCTCCGTATTAGTTGGAATTGACTTCTCGGCTTCTCATGTCGCTCTTCCGATTCGACATACAACACTCGACAGTCTGAGCAATAGCTCATCGGCTTGACCTGCCCGCTCGGTCCCCTTCCTGCTCGGCGGCCGCCGGCAGGATCCCGCTGCGCCTGCTCGGTGGCCGGCGGCGGCGGCCCCCGAGGCCCGCCCCATCCGCTCTATCCCCTTCCTGCTCGGCGGCCAGCGGCAGGGGCTCGCCGTGCCCTCTCGCTCCCCTTCTTGCTCTGTTGCCGGCGGCGGGGGCCGGCCGCGCCTGCTCGCTCCCTGCTCGGTGGCCGGCGGCGGCGGACGCCAAGGCCGCCCCTCCCGTTCGCTCCCCTATCCTGCTCGCTGCGCTTCTCTCGAGCATGAGCCATGGCCGGTCGCCTGAGCCTAGGCTCGGCCTGCCCTCTTTCTCAAGTTGAGACATGGCCGTTCTAGAGAGACGGAGAAGATGATGTTAATTCTCAATTCTACACGTACACATCCAAACATAAATTGGTATTTGTCACATCATTTGATTCCACCTGCCAAATTCATCTACATTCAAACAACAGATTTGATATTGCAACTCATTTCCAATACTAGTCTGCATTGGTATTGGACACAATTCAATTCCAAGTCCTCCAATACCTACGTCCAAACGGAGCCAAAATGAAGTGACATTTGAAAATCTTTTCTGGACAAGACGAACAAATTTCCATATTGAAAGGACCAAACTGCAAAAGTACGAAAACTGCAGTGCGAATGGGCGCCAAACCGCGCAAACCCTAACTCCGTCTGCTCCCGTCAGTCCCCATCCATTTCAAAACCACATTTCCCCCTTCCTCCGCTTCCTTTCCCTCGCCGTCTCCGGCGAAACCCGGAGATGGATCTCTCCGCCACCCCCTCCAGATCCAAATCCGAGCCCAAATCCTCGCCGGCGAAGCCCATCGCCGCCCCCGCCGAGCCTCAGATGGACCTCTGCACTCCTTCCAAGCCCACGCCCAGGCGGAAGACCAAATCGGCGGCCTCGCCGGCGCCGATGTCTCCGGCGACGCCATCTACCGTTCGACGCTCCCGCCGCCTTCTCGATACTCCAACGAAGGCCGCCCAGGAGGTGCCCGTGAAGGCTACGCCGCCCCCCGCCGCCAGGGGCAAGCGCGCCGCGCCGTCGCCCAAAACCCCTGCCCAGCGCGAGCCGAAGCGGCAGAGGCGGCAGCCGAGAAAGAGAGCGTACTACCGGAAGGTGGTGTACGACGGTGGCGAGTTCGAGGTCGGGGACGACGTGTACGTGAAGCGTCGCGAGGAGGCGGAGTTGGACGCGGAGGAACCCGAGGAGGAGGAGTGCCGCGTGTGCTTCCGCGCCGGCGGCGGGGTGATGGTGGAATGCGACGCGTGCCTCGGCGGGTTCCACCTGCGGTGCGTGCGCCCGCCGCTGCGCCGGGTGCCCGAAGGGGATTGGGCGTGCCCGTACTGCGAGTCTGAGCGCGCTGGCAAGGCAGTCGAGCGGCCGAGGCCTCCTGAGGGGAAGCGCATCCTGAGAACCGCCAAGGAGAAACTCCTCTCCAGTGATTTGTGGGCTGCGCGCATCGAGAGGTCAGTGAGGTTTTGGCATTGCATTGGTTTTCAAAGTTCATGTGGTGTACCATACAGCTCTTTAAATTGGCCTAGTACTCCCTCCGGTTTAGTAAAAGAAGTCGTTTAGGACAGCGACACGGTCTCCAAAGTACAACTTTGACTTCTTATTTTTATAAATATATTTATTAAAAACTAACATACGTATACTTTTATGAAAGTATTTTGCAAGACAAATCTATTCATGTAGTTTTCACATTTCCAAACTCAACGACTTAAAAGTTATTCACGATTTATATTCCCAATGTTTGACTCAAATCTTGTCCAAAACGACTTCATTTACCGAACTGGAGGGAGTATCTGTTTTCCTCGATAGATTTGCATTGATATAGTTGGTTACACGCTTAGACTGTGAATTGGAAATGAGGTGGTGAATTAGTGCTGTGTACGGATAGGCTGCATCTTTCCCTATTCATGATTTATGAGTTTTACACTGAATGATACATAAAACCAGTTACTTTTTAGTTTTTTTAGAGGCATTATTGTTCTATTCTGCTGTGTGTCACAAAAACGATTTGTCATGATAGAAGTACCTGAATATATCTCCAGATATGCCTCTTGCTGATATGACAGCTCTAGTTCTCTGCATCGTTTGTGGGTTTATATAATGATGCTTTTGTCTGCAACCAGTTTATGGAGGGAGCCAGATGGCATGTTCTGGGCAAAGGTAAGGTGGTACATTATCCCTGAAGAGACTGCAGCTGGAAGGCAGCCACATAATTTGCGGAGAGAGCTGTACCGTACCAATGATCTTGGTGACATTGAGGTGATCATTCTCTTCTGTGTGTATAGTTTTCTCTTTCACAATTTTTTGTTTGCTTGTTCATTTGTGGTTTTTAAGTTCTTTGTTCTTATGGCTTGTGCAGATGGAAACAATCCTTAGACACTGTTCTGTATTGTGCCCCAAAGATTTCAGGAACGCTGACGATGGAGGGGATGATGTATTTTATTGTGAATATGAGTATGACATACACTGGCATAATTTTAAGCGTTTGGCGGATATTGACGATGAGCCTGAGGTAGATGCACGTAAACTTTTGAGATGCAAAGTTCTCTTCTTAGACTCTTGGACACCAGTGAATGCTCTTCCTATTCATTTCTTGTAGACAAAGGAAGATCCCAGCGATGTGCCTTACAATGCCGGTAATGATTATAACAGTGACACTGATGAAGATTCAGAATATGACGAGGAGGAAGAACCTAAGTCATGTTTAGCTGCCAGAAGGAACCAATTGCATGGATTGGCCGCGGTATTAGTCCTTTTCTCCCCTTGATCCCTTCATCTTCTGTTGTACATTATTTTGCTAAAATGGAATATTCTCTCGTAGAATTCAAGGAAAGGTAGGACATATGGCCTACAAAAAATTGGGATACGAAAAATTCCTGAGCATGTTCGGTGCCACCAGAAGACCGAGCTGGAGAAGGCAAAAGCAACCCTGTTACTGGCAACTCTTCCTAAGTCATTGCCTTGCAGGGATAAGTATGTTTGTTCATCTTGGTGGATGTTTCTTATGCCTCTTACAAAACTGCTACTCAGCTGAAGTCTTGTTTCAGAGAAATGGAGGAGATATCCACATTTGTGAAGGATGCAATTTGCAATGATCAATGCTTAGGACGCTGCCTTTATATCCATGGTGTACCTGGTACTGGCAAGGTAAGAAGCCATCTTTTCTTTTTGGGCTGCTTTTATGGTTCCATCTCATCTGCTGTGGTTAAACACTAAACCAAATCTTCTGTTTCGTCAACCTGCAGACTATGAGTGTACTTGCTGTTATGAGAAGGCTGAGATCTGAATTTGATTCCGGAACTCTGAAGCCATATTGTTTTATAGAAATTAATGGTCTTAAATTAGCTTCTCCAGAGAATATCTACAAGGTACTTCTGCTGATTACCTAATGATAAATCTTCCCTACTCAGCTGTAGCCGACACAAACCCTCAGGAAAGAATTGTAATGTGTATATTGTTTAAAATATGCAGGTTATATATGAACAGTTGAGTGGGCATAGGGTTGGGTGGAAAAAGGCTCTTCACTATTTAACAGAGCATTTTTCAGGTGTTTCTAAAATTGGAAAGCAAGCAAACCAGCCAATTATTTTGCTCATTGATGAGCTTGATCTCCTTTTGACAAGAAACCAATCGGTAATAATTTAAACCGAACTGATAGCTTTACTTATTTTGTTTTGTATGTTTTATTAGTGGTTTTTTAATTTTTATTTTCCTATTATTTGGCCCCTGAATATCTTTTATCAGGTGCTCTATAACATTCTTGATTGGCCCACCAAACCAAATTCCAACCTAGTTGTTATAGGTAATCATCTTTATTTCGATCTGCGATTTTTGCCATACCTTTTTATTTACCCTTGGTTATTTTTATTAATGAATGCAGGCATAGCAAACACAATGGATCTCCCAGAAAAGTTGCTGCCTCGTATATCAAGTCGGATGGGTATCCAACGTCTGTGTTTTGGCCCATACAATTTTCGGCAATTGCAGGAAATTATAACTAGTCGTCTGAAGGGTATTGACGCCTTTGAGGATCAGGCTATTGAATTTGCTTCTAGAAAGGTTTGCCCCATGATACCTTTAGTTGACATGCCTTTTTGTCGATCACTGTTACTCTGCCCATCATTCCACCAAATCATAGGCTAATAGCCATCAAGTGTGCAAGCAACACATGAAGTGATAAGTTCATGTTACTGTAGATCAGAGCTGAAGCCATGATAGGTGTATGAGGCATAAGGGTCAGATAGTAGTAGAAAAAAGAGGTCGTATTGAGAAGTCTAGAAGAACGTAAAGTATGCCATCACTGTTATTCTGTCCATCATTACACCAAATCAGACGCTAACAGCCAGCAAGTGTGCCAGCAACATATGAAGTGATAAGTTTGTGTTATGGTAGATCAGAGCTGACACGTAACAGTTAAATAGTAGCAGAAAAATAGAAAAAGAAAGCTGTAGTCTGGTGCAAACAAATAATTTAAAATGGCTAGCAACTCACCCCACTAATTAACTTCTCTAAGGTGAATATTAGGCCATTTTCTAGTGTAGTGTTGGCATGGACTTTTATTCATTTGATTATATTTCATTTGTATGCAGGTAGCTGCTATGTCAGGTGATGCTAGGCGAGCTTTAGAAATTTGTAGACGGGCAGCAGAGTTCGCAGACTACCGTATCAAACAGTCTGGACAGACTTCTGCAAATAAAGGTACTTGCACATATGTATGGGGATCAGCTAGTCACTAAAAGTGTTTACATTAGATTTTTATTTCTTTATGCTTACATATACCTTGATCAGCAATACAAATCCACCCTTTGCTACAGTTTTGTGACTTAATCTTTATCGTTTAGACTCAATTCAGAATTTGTATACACGCCATTAAACATGGATCCTCATACTTGCAGGAGATGGTGTTGTTTGCATGGGTGATATAGAAGCTGCTATTCAGGAAGTCTTTCAGGCACCACATATTCAAGTAAGTGGACAATGGTTGCCTCTCACATGAGCCAAATCATAAGTCAAACTGATGTTGTTTGTAACTTTTGCAATATTTTGGTCTCTTTACAGGTGATGAAGAACTGCCCAAAGTTTGGGAAAGTCATTTTGGTTGCTATGGTTCATGAATTATACAAAAGTGGACTAGGTGAAGTAACTTTTGATAAGGTGAACACATTTTCTTTTGGTGTTCTTTTATCTCCTATGTTGGTTTTTAATATTATGGGTGCCAAAAAAAAAAAAAACCTGGTCAAGCCCAGATGTCAGGCTGTACGGATGGCTGGTTCTTTAGGCGTTGCCGCCTTGGTGCCTATGTGCCATGGTCTTGTCTCGAATTCAATACTTAGGATGAAGTTTCTTACTTTGTACATTCATTTGTCATTTCAGTTGTATCTGGCATAACCCCTTCCATGGCTGTTGCAGCACCATGCAATCAGAAGGGTAGACTGATCATAGAAATGTCATCTACAACAAACTGTTCATTTAGTATTTTACTGCTTATTTGCTTTGATGTCATATTTTTCTGATGACTAAACTTTTCCCAGCCATTCTGATGATATAGTTTTAGTAATGCTTGCTTCTGAAGAAGAAAATCTAATGTTTTTCTTTTTTTCTGTAGTTAGCAACAACAGTTCTCTCCTGGTGCCATGTCAATAGAGAACTCTTGCCTGGATACGATACTCTCATGAAAATCTGGTATGTTAATCCAATGTAATTTGTACTTTGCAGTACATGAAACTGTGCTAAAATCGCTTTTACATACAGTTGACTATGAGTTCATTTACATATACCATCTTGTATAATGTATTTAGTGATGTTATTTGTTGCCTTTGATTCTGTTTGCCATTGCAAATGTAGCTACATTGGAATGTCCTTGTTCGAACTTCCATCCTGAGTATGTTTAGCGCACTGCGATGCCATTTCATTATGGTTTTCTAGTAAATTTGTTGCATGCAAAGACTATATTAACTGATGCATACTTGGGCATAAACTGAAATGAACTTTAGCCTATCCTCTGGTTCTGCTGTTGTTGCATCTTTGCATCCCTTGTGTGCTAAAATTTGTGTGGACTTTCTGAAAGTTGGACCATGCATTATTAAGGTAGTTCAGCTGTCTCAATATTTTTTTTACACTTGGTGCAGTTGCTGCTTTAGTTAGCTGGGAATTATTTATGCATGCTGTGTATTATTCTTTGACATTATCTTCATTTGTGGCATTTTTATCTATTCTAGGGAGATATAAAGATTGATGCTTCCATAAACCTTTGAATTCTTCCAACTTGTATTTGTGCTTCTTTTGATTTGATCTGGTGATCTATATGAGTAATTTTTTTTTACATATTCCACTCGCAGCTGCAAGCTTGGTGAAAGCAAGGTCATCCTTTGTGAAGAAGGTAGTAAGCACAAGTTGCAGAAGCTGCAGCTAAACTATCCAAGGTCAGCTCCCAAAATGCATTTATAAAATCCAATTCAAAAGCAAAAGCGAATGTCGGTTTGGGCCTATTGACTGTCATGGTCTAATACTTCGTTTTCTTGGTCGGCAGTGACGACGTAACCTTTGCCCTCAAGGAATCATCTGATCTTCCTTGGTTGTCCAAGTATTTGTGAAGCTCATACTGCAGTGGTTCTATTCGTAGCATTGTATTATGTTCTCTAGGGGAGTTACCAGCACTTGCCGCTTCATTTTCACTTCTTCAGTAAGTTCACGTGGCCCTGTTCTTTGCACTGCCAATGTTTGATGGGTGGGCCTTGTGTTGCCATCGCAAGCCTTTTTCAGGCTAGGCCTTGCTAAGCTACGTCACATTTTCTGCAGAACCTTGAAGCTCTACAGATCCATGGAGAATCCTCTGATCTGCAATGTAATGTAGCTGGTGAAAGGATGTGGCTGCACTGTGCCGAAAGCGTCGCGTACATTTTCACTCCGTTGCACATCAGCAATCCGCGGAGCAACCTGTACGTCTGGATTTTCGCCACATTCGATGTTATGCTGTTGTTTCTATGGCACACTGGAATCGCCCCGTGTGTGACTGTGAGCTGATCCAACTGATTCGTAGCTCCAGTATTTATAACTGTGGAATTCTTTGCTTGTAAGAACGTTGTGATTATAATTTGTTAAAGAAAGTAACATTTGAGACGCCATACTTCATCCGCCTGTTCAAATGTGTTTTCACCACTCGGTTATTAGTACTCCTCTCCCTCTGAAATCTGCTAGTAAAATTGTGATTCCTGGTGGTAGACTTTTCAAATTCGTTTGGGACTCGTCGCCTTCCCCACTTCCCCAGCCGCGTCCGATACTACAAGCACTGAATCGACTCCACCGAGGACAGGCCAACCAACCAAACATGGTGAAAGCAGGCGTCGCGCCACCAGGCCCTCGCCGCCGCGCCCGTGCGCTCCCGTTCCTCCACCGCTTCCTCCGCCTCCTCGGCGCCACCACCACAAAAACCTTCCGCCGCCGCCGCAGTGTAGCGAGACCGGGGGAGCCGAAGCGCCTGGTGACGGCGGAGGAGCCGCAGGAACAGGAGCATACCGTAGGGCCGGGGGCGGAATCCAATGCCGCCGCCGCCGAAGGCGCGGAGGCGGCCATGGTGGCGGGGAAGTACTGGGCGCACCGCCACAGCCTCTTCTCCCTGTACGACCGCGGCGTGCGCATGGACGCCGAGGGCTGGTACTCCACCACCCCGGAGTCCGTCGCGGCGTCGCAGGCCGCCCGCGCCGCGCCCGGCGACCTCGTCGTCGACGCCTTCGCCGGCTGCGGCGGCAACTCCATCCAGTTCGCCGCCAGGCAGGCACGCACGCGCCGCCTCATCTCCCGGCGCGCCCTGCACCCGTTCGTTTATGTTCTTCGTGCTGCAGCAAACTAACTTAACTCTGTCACCGCCGGGGTGTCGTGCTGCTGCAGGGGTTGCTACGTGGTCGCCGTGGAGATCGACCCCCGCAAGGTGGAGCTCGCGGCGCACAACGCGAGGGTGTACGGCGTCGAGGACAGGATCGAGTTTGTCGTCGGCGACTTCTTCCACCTCGCACCTTCCCTCAAGGTATGTTTTCTGTCATTCAGACATTCAGTAGCGCAGGGAGACTTCAATTTGGAAAATCGTCAGAGCTTGTCAACAGGCGAATAGCGATCAAGCTTTGAGCTGTGATTCCTAAACCTCATGTCATATCTGCATCCTGAGTGACTGAGTCCCTGACCATACTGAAGAATGCGCAGTAATTTCAGCCTATAAATTGTTTCTTGATTGATTGCTTCTGTGGCACCAGGCTGATCTCGTGTTCCTTTCACCACCCTGGGGAGGACCATCATACATCCAAGCTCCAGTTTACACCCTTGATATGCTGAAGCCAAAAGATGGGTACGCGTCTGTTGATCATTGATTTTGTATTCTAATATTCTTCCTTATTACTGAAAGATGAAAATAAGAATCCTTCCAACAGCTGTAGCATTTACTGACATCTTATCTGGATAAGTCATTAGCCGCTATGCAATTGTAGGTCTGCAATTCTCCAGCTATGACTATCAAAATTTGTCCTGATAATTCCAAGTGAAACTGAACTTTTTTTGTTGGTGGCATTTTTTACAACAGTAGCACTGTATTAGGAAGTTAGGATGAAAACAGAGCGTTCAAGAGCTCATCGACGCTTGCATCTTAACATCAGGTCTTTGCACAGGTACACGACATTCCAAGCTGCTCAGAAAATAGCTCCGAATGTCATCATGTTCCTGCCACGGACGGTCGACGTCAGCCAAGTAGAGGAGCTTTCGTGGTTGTCTTGCCCTCCATTAGATTTGGAGGTAAGATGTGTTCTCTTCTGTAAATTTCAGCTTTTCGAGGGGACTCATGTAGTTTAAGTTCATCATCCTCTGAACTCTGATCATTGCAGACTGAAGAGAGCTACGTACAACACAGACTGAAAGGAATCACTGCCTACTTCGGAAGAGCTGCAAGACCTCCAAGCGACCATTGACAAAATTGGGTTGACGAACAACCTGCTGATAATTCTCTAGGACCTCTTTGTGCAAAAGAAAGGAGCTATGCAGACTTTTAGATCATACTTACTAGAATTGTGAGTTTTCCTGATTCCTTCCTTCTGAACTCGAAATATGCAGGGAAGATTTTAGCAAAATTTGTGGTAAAGCACCTAATCCCATACGTTGATCTGAATCTGAACCCTGCCCACACATGTGAAAATGCAATATATGTCACCATCCAGCATCCACCTTCAGTTCTGAGAAGAGGTAAATCTATAATTGATCTATAAGTGGTACAATTTACAGAAGAAAATACAGAATGAAGAGGGTCACCCCTCCATTTCATCGCTCTATCGCCATCCCCTCCTCTCCTGACCAACTACACAATTCTTCCCCAGAACCCCCAAAAGAGACAAAATGTGTCCGTCTCTGATCAGAGTGTGGAAGCCCCAGTATCATGGCGGAGTATGTACCAGTCATGAGTTCCTGAAGGTATGCGTTCCCCTGTTGTATCCATAGTAGGAGAGGTACCACCTGACGAACTTCTTGAGCCCCATCTCCAGGCTCGTGGTGGGCTTGTACCCGAGCTGCTCCCTCGCCAAGCTAATGTTGGCGTGCGTGTACGGCACGTCCCCATTGCCAGGCATCTCCACCACGTTCTTCTTCGCCTTCACCCTCAGGTACCTCTCCAGTATCGCCACCAGCGTCGGCACCGTCACCGGCGACGTGTTCCCAAGGTTAAAGATCCTGTACGGCGCAGGCCCCCTCTTCTTCCCTCCCGTACCCGTACTCCTCCCCGCCGTGTCCAGCGACGCCAAGCACCCTCTCACAATGTCATCAATGTACGTGAAGTCCCTTGCCAGGTCAACATGGTCCCTGCCCCTATACACCGTGATAGGCTTCCCCTGGAGTATGTTCCTCGTGAAGGAGAAGTACGCCATGTCGGGCCTCCCCCATGGCCCGTACACCGTGAAGAACCGCAGCCCCGTGACGGAGATCCCGTAGATGTGGTTGTACGTGTGCGTGATCTCCTCCCCGGCCTTCTTCGTCGCCGCGTAGAGCGACGCCGGCTGGTCGGTCCGGTGCGCCTCCGAGAAGGGCACCCTGTCGTTGAGCCCGTACACCGACGACGACGACGCCCACACCACCGCCGGCTGCGGGTCGGCGTCCTTGCACGCCTCGAGGAGCGACACGAGGCCCGCGACGTTGGAGTGCACGTAGGACGCCGGGTTCTCCATGGCGTACCGCACGCCCGCCTGCGCCGCGAGGTGGAGCACGTGGGTGAAGGGCACCACGTCGAAGAGCTTGGCGAGCAGGCGGCCGTCGTTGATGTCGCCTTCCACCACGAACACGCCGTGGGAGCCGAGGAGCGCGCGGCGGGCCTTCTTGAGGGACGGGTCGTAGTAGGAGTTGAAGTTGTCGATGCCGACCACGCCGTCGCCGCGGCGGCGGAGCGCGAGGGAGCAGTGGGTGCCGACGAACCCGGCGGCGCCGGTGACGAGGACGGAGAGCCCGGCGCCCTCGGCGGAGCCTGGCGGGCGGCGCGGGGACGCCGAGGCGCGGATCTGGCGCTCCCAGTGGAGCCCGCCCCATGACGCCGCGAAGTAGCGGGAGGAGGTGTCGACGAAGGAGTGGACGCTCAGGTAGGTGGCTGTCATGGCGACGAGGAAGAGCGCCCATAGGAACATGGTGCCCGTCGACGCGAAGCAGCGGTGGATTAGGTGACGGCTCGACATCGCGCCTGCTGCAGGCCGCTCCAACTTCACCTTGCTGTTGTTATTCCCTGGCGCCGCCGTCGATGGGAACAGGTCCTCCTCCAGCACGCCGCGCATCTACTCCCCTCCCTCGCATGCGGCCGAGGGGAGAGCAGCAGCTCGATCGATCGACCGATGACACGCCGGCCGCCGCCGCCGCCGACGACGATGACCGCCGGAGCTCCTCTCCTAGTAGGTTCAATTCCTTGCTCGCGAAGATCAAACCGATGATTCGACGTCTCCTCCTCCTCTATGTATTGCGAATGAAGCTTGCTTGCTCGGGAATGGCGGTGCCGGCGCGAGAGCTAAGGAGGGGACGAGAGAGAAAGGGAGGTGTCATTAATAGCCATTGGAGAGTCGTGTGTTGTCTTGTGCTTCCAGGGCTTGGCGATCTTGGTGGAGGTCCCTGTAATTTAGCCCGGCCCCGTCGTTTATTTTTAGCCGCTCGAGGCTGCTGAAGACACACGAGCGTTCTGTTCTTCCATGCTCGGTCGCCGCAGAGGGGTCGTTTCTTCGTCCCTCTCTTCCGGTAATGGCGGACTGGCGGTTGACGGGCAGGCTTGAAAGTGGCACGACCGACCATGGGCAGCTTTAGAGCTTCGCCGCCGTCTCTCACAAAGAAATGGGACCGTCCACTCCACCCATTATCGATTGATATACCTTTTTACACTTCAAAAAAGGTTTAAAATAATTCATACACACTCGCAATATCTTCGTAAAATATTTGAATATCCTAAAAAGACAAATTACATAAAAAGTATATATGCATGCAAGCAGTAAAAAAGAGAGTGCACAAAAGCACAAGCCTTCTCTGCAGAAGTATATTCGTCCCAAATTAAACACACAGGTCACGACCATGACGCAGGTTTTACCCGCAAAGGCCAGCATCAATGCAACAGAAACAAAAGCGCGCACGATCCTTGCGTCTCAGAACACCACGCGCGTTGGCTTTGGCTCCATCCCGTAGCCCTTTTCGCGTGCTGACGCTGCGTGATGACCGTCACGGCCATCTAGCCCCGAACAACTTTTCATGCGCCGGTGCACCATTGGGCGCGCACGCCA
This sequence comes from Urochloa ruziziensis, assembly GCA_015476505.1. Classification (NCBI taxonomy): domain Eukaryota; kingdom Viridiplantae; phylum Streptophyta; class Magnoliopsida; order Poales; family Poaceae; genus Urochloa; species Urochloa ruziziensis. The sequence goes on along the minus strand of CM027126.1, from coordinate 32,772,892 downwards.
TGTGCTTATCCATTTCCATTGCATTTGCAACACCGTGCAAAAGACCAAACCAAACAAAAGGCCGGGACCTCCATGCCTACCACTAGAGGTGGCCCTTTTGTTGATGGGCGGACACCTTGGCCATGCTTCAATAACCTGTGTGCGCTTTCGCTCAGCTAATATGGATCTGGTTAGTCCAATATCGGGATCTTCTCATGTGCTTTCTGTTGCAAGTTTCGTGACACAGGAAAATGTGTTGGTAGTTGATGTGGTGGACCCAGGGTCCTTCCTGTATCCATGTTAGCCTTCTGGGCTCTGGCCAGCTGACATTGGCACATTGCCAATCAGGGCGGTATCTGCACATGGCCTGAAGCTTCACGGATTCTGGTGAAGATTCTGCCTGTCCAGGCCAGCCGAGAGTAGCAACCTGCAACAGATTACAGATCCACGAAGTTTTCAATGGCAGGTAGTAGTAGCCGAGAGTAGCAACCTGCAAGGGGGGTCAGGGCAGAAACTTTTTTTTTCTGAAAAAGATAAGCCAAGCCAGTTTCCTTCGGTGGTATGGGCTTGGCGGGCTGCCGCAATCAGTAGTGATGGGCCTTCTCGACGATATCACATACGGCCCACGTGACAGCTGATTCAGCCAGAGACACGGCAGAGAGCGCGTGGCGCGGCGGGATCCCAGTCGCAGAACTCGTCGTCGCCGGCGGCGCCGCCGCCAATGGAGCATCGCCTGGAACGGCATCAGATCCAGGAGGAGGGGGGAGACATGGCCAGGACGAGCCACTGCCAGCCAGCCAGTTCTCGTACCAGCACCAGCACTCCACCGTAGCCTTTAATTAACAAGGTCAGCGTCCGTTCACTGTTCCCATGTCGTTAGCCGGCGATCTGGAGGGCGAGGGCTACGGCGATACCACGCCAAACACCATCAGTTCGTCTTCGAGCACGAGCACGACACGGGTGTGTCTCTCTGCTCGCCGATCACCGCTTGCTATAGTGGTCGTTCAGAACAGCTTTACAGCCTACAGGCACGCGGCACGCACAAGGCACAAGCACAATCATCAGGACAAGCTGCAGCTTCTTCCGCCTGCACTGCACTGCAGCCTGCGATTCTGCGAGCGCCCTTTCTGCAACACTCTGGATGCAGGCTTCCTTCCACTGACAGACAGCAGGGTCTTTGGATCCCAAATTCCCAACCCCTTTGAGGCTTTGACCACCAGGTCCACCACCACCCGCTCTGCCACTCTGTTGCATCCATCCCCGTCGGTGTGACGGTGTCCGTCACCAACCCTCTCCCAAACAAAGCCCACCCAGCACCCCCACGCACACTCCACACCGTCGCCCCGTCTCCTCCATATACAAATCACGGCACGTTCTTCTCCGGCGACGGTGCCAGAAATTGGTGCCGGCGCGAGAATGGACGGCGCTGCCACTCCGCCTCCGCCGCCGGCAGTGGCGAGCGCCATCGAGCGGAAGCTTAGCCCGGGGGTGGTGCTCGTCATCGCCATCCTCGCGATGGTCTTCTTCATCATAGGCCTGCTCAACCTGCTGATCCAGAACCTCCTCCGCCTGCGCCGCGCGCGGCGGCGCCGCCGCCGCGTCGGCGACCTCGCCGCCGGCGCTGACGGCAGCAGCCCCACGGCGTTCCAGGGCCAGCTCGGGGAGCTCTTCCACCTCCACGACGCCGGCGTCGACCAGGCCTCCATCGACGCGCTGCCCGTCTTCCCCTACCACGCCATCGCCGCCGGCGGCACCGGCGGCAAGGGCCCGTTCGACTGCGCCGTGTGCCTTTGCGAGTTCGCCGGCGACGACAAGCTCCGCCTCCTCCCGACGTGCGGCCACGCGTTCCATGTCCCCTGCATCGACGCCTGGCTCCTCTCACACTCCACCTGCCCGCTCTGCCGCGGCAGCATCCTCGCCGCCGCCGACTGCTCGCCGCCGTCCAGCCCCTCGGCCCTGCTCGCGCTCGAGGCCGACGGCGTGCTCGAGACGGTCGCCGGAGACGACAGCGGCGATCCGGGGGATCGGGATGGCGAGGAGGCGCAGGCGCCCAAGGACGCGGCGGAGGAGATCGTCGAGGTGAAGCTCGGCAAGCTCAGGTGCGTCGACGGCAATGCCAGCGCCAGGGACCTCGCCGGTGGCGGCACTAGCGGCGGCGACGGCAATGGCAGGGGAAATCTCGGGCAGAGGAGGTGCCTGTCGATGGGGTCCTACGAGTACGTCATGGACGAGCACGCCGCGCTCCGCGTCGCCGTACCCAAGAGGCGAGCCGTGAGCTCGAGGTCGCGCCGCCGGCACGCGCTGTCGGAGTGCGAGTTCGGCAGCACCAGCAAGAAGGGCGCGTGGGAGGCGGCGGTGACGGAGGCCGCCGCCGGGCGCTGCGGCGGAGGCAGCGCCGCCGCGAGCTTGAACAGGGACAGCTTCTCCACGTCCAAGATCTGGATGGCGCCCGCCGGCAGGAGAGAGGAAGACGGTCGCCGCCGGGCGGCTGAGCCGGCCGCGGAGAGGCGCGCGGCGTCGTTCCGGTGGCCGGCGATGTCTGCCGGCGGCAAGAAACAGCACCGTGGCGGCGGGGGCGAGGCGAGCTGCGACGTGGAGGCGGCAGGATATGGCGCGCCGGCTCCAGCGGAGGAGAGGCCGTCGTTGGCGAGGGCGGCGATGCTCTGGGTTGCCGGCGGGAGGCAGGGGAGCCATTCGTGATCTGCATTTGGTTGGCACGTTGGTTGAACATACACAACATTGGATTTTTTTTCTCTCTCCCGTTTGATTTCTTCTCTCCTTTTGTTTGATACTTAGATTGATTATTTTAGTGATTGCTAAGCAAGGCAGAGCAAGCAAGAAATTGTAAAGATGAAGATGTGTTGCAGGAATAGCATTTGTTTGGTTTTTTTTTTTTCCAGCTGGATACTTGTGGGTTTGCTTTAGAAGCTCAGTAGAGAGCTCTTGGTGTTTTGCTTTAGAAATTCCTGGTGTTTTGCTTTAGGAGTTTAGCAGAGTTGGAGGAACTTTGAAGCCACTCATGAGGAAAAGAAACATTGGTTGTTTTGATTTGTCAGGAAGACAGTGATGGACTTGAAAACAAAAGATGCAAACCTCATTAGAGTCTCTGAAGCTTCCTGTCCCTGATGGAAAATATCAAATCAAGAAAGTTTGTCTTACTCATCATTTAGGACACACAATTAGTTGAGAATTTGTTTGAATGCAGACAAACAAAGTGCAGGCCTGTTTCATAAGATAAACGACACGTCATATCCCTAACCATAATAAGAAAGTGAGAATTGAGAGATTAGTGGCCTACTGGGCCATGGATCACACTGGCGCCATTAGCATCAAGTGGTGCTGCCACAGTTGACTTGCAACTGCCAGCCTCAGGTGCTGTCGAGCTGAACGTTGTGTGTTATGCATGTGATGGAAGGTGAGTGGAAGCTGGATGAGCATTTCAAATCCTGTTCTTCCCATGTTGCTTTGTTTCATTCATGAGCTGTTCTACTGGCGGCAGCAGCATTAGCAAAATGTTAGTGGTAGTGAACTGGACAGCAGGTCATATTTGCCACTCGGAAGCTATTTTGGTTTGCTCACTGACACGTGGACCCTGGCACCTACGGGCTCATATGAGTCACCAAATAACGACGATATCACACTCGCCAATCAACTTCTCATGAGCTAGTGAATCTAACATATGCTCATTAGTAAATTCTTAGTTGTAGCAAGTAGATATGTTTTGCTTGAGAAGGGGTAAACCTGGTGAAATTTTTTGCATCATCTTTTTTTTTCTCTCCAAATTATGAGCAGGGACATATGCCCCTCTTTGGATGTTCCTTGGCCATTCCTATGCTTGTTTATAGTAGGGTCTATCTATTTTTTTTAGATAATGAAATAGAATTCAGCCTTGGCCTTCAAAGAAGGCTACTGCCCTTATTACAATCATGGCAGCACCACAGCACCGTCTGCTCAAAACCTCAGGGAAAACATAGAAGGAATGATAAAGCGCACGACAGAGTTCAGACAGGGTTTAAGTATAACTCAGCCTATTACTAAACCTCCATCTATGTTGTGCGAAAATCTGCATGACCAAAGCTTCAAGATGCCGGCATACATTTATTATCATGTTCTTGTCATCCTCAAGTCGCTGCATTTGGCTCCAGAACCGTAGCCAATGTGTTCCCCTGAATAAAACCTGCATAAAAGTTTTCATAGGAGATTTATCAAAGACCAAATCATTCCTACTTAGCCAGATAGCCCAGCAAAATGCCGATGCTCCCACTAAACATTTGTTCCTTAGCTTAGAATCCATTCCATTTAGCCAAGAACCAAACAAGTGCCTAATATTACGTGGAGAATGCAAGCCTAAACCAATTGAAACCACTCTCCATAAGAATTTAGCATAATGGCAGTCAAAGAAAAGGTGTTGTATTGATTCATTTGAATTACAAAAACAATACCTCAAACTACCATGCCAATTTCTTTTAGCTAGATTGTCCTTTGTAAGTACCACCCCTTTTTGTAAGTACCACATGAAAATCTTAATTTTGAGAGGCATCTTTAATTTCCAAATGGCTTTGTGCTGATGTATAATACCATTGTTCATAAGGGTTTTATACATTGATTGTACCGAAAAGACTCGTGATTGCCCGGCATTCCATCTAAAACAATCATTACTATTATTTAGATTTACATTCATAATACGGGCAACCAAGTTATGCCATAAAATGAGATTAGCACCAGTAATAGTCCTTCTAAAGGAGATATTTAGTGGAATCCTATCAAAGACATAAGCAACAGTGGAATGTTTCTGGCGTACAATATTATATAAGGTTGGGTATTGCCTTTTTAGAGGAGTAGTCCCCAGCCATGAATCCTCCCAAAACCTGATTTGTTTTCCATCATTCAGTTGTAAAGAGCCTAGACTTAAAAAGGTTTCCTTAACCTTCATTAAGCCCGACCAAAAGTGTGAATCGGAAGGCTTTCGTTCTGCCTGAGTTATAGTCTGGTATCTTAAGTATTTCTTTCTAAGTAACTGCTGCCATAAACCATCTTCATTGAATAATTTATAAAGCCACTACTTAAAAGACACTGGTTCTGAACCTCTATGTTCAGGATTCCCAGACCCCCCATATCCTTGGGTTGACAAATTATACTCCACTTAGTTAGCCTTTATTTCTTATTATGATTATCCCCTTGCCAAAAGAATCTAGATCTGTAATAGTTTAATTTCTGAAGGACACCTTTAGGTACCTCGAAGAACGACAACATAAACATAACTAGACTAGTTAGCACTGAGTTAATCAGCACAAGGCGTACCACCCACTGACATAAGCTTTCCTTTCCAACTACTGAGTTTCTTTTCGAATTTTTCCTCAATCGCCCTCCAATCTTTATTGCCTAATTTCGATAGTGCATCGGAATACCTAGGTATCTAAAGGGATAAGAACCTATTTGGCAACCAAAAAGTTGGGAGTAACTTTGTTCATGTAGTTTCGCGTCTCCAAAACAAAAGACCTCACTCTTATGAAAGTTAATCTTCAGACCTGATAATTGTTCAAAAGCAGACAATAGTAATTTCATATTAGTTGCTTTTTCTAAATCATGGTCCATAAAGATAATAGTATCATCAGCATACTGTAGAACGGATAACCCACCATCAACTAGGTGCGGCACCAGTCCTACAATCTGGCCGTCATCTCTAGCTCTATTTATTAGAATTGCAAGCATGTCTGCCACAATATTAAAAAGTAGAGGAGATAGCGGGTCTCCTTGGCGAAGGCCTTTTGATATTTGAAAATTCTGACCTATTTGGTCATTTATCTTTACACCCACATGACCTCCCTGCATGAAAGCATTTATCCAAGCACACCATGTGTCAGAAAATCCATTTCATTTGCAAGGTTTGTTGTATGAAAGACCATTTAACTTTATCATAAGCTTTCTCGAAGTCAATCTTAAATATAACTCCACTTTTCTTCTTCCTATGTAACTCATGAATGGTCTCATGAAGGATTATTACCCCCTCCATTATATTTCGGCCTGGTATAAAAGCAGTTTGGGTGGGGCTAATAACCTTCTGAGCAACTACGGACACTCTATTCGTAGCCTACCTTTGTAAAAATCTTAAAGCTCACATTAAGCAAATAGATCGGCCTATATTGTTTAATGGTAATTGCTTCTCGACATTTTGGAAGAAGTATTATGGTTCCAAAATTCAGACTGTAAAGAGGTAGAGAACCATCATGAAAAGCCACGAAAAGTTTCATTAGATCACTTTTTATGACATCCCAAAAGACTTGATAGAATTCAGCAGGGAAACCATCAGGACCAGGGGTCTTATTATGCTCCATCTGGAAGACTGCAGTTCTCACCTCTTGCTCAGTAAAATCTGATATTAATAATTCATTTTCAAAGGTTGAAACCTGGGGAATATCCTCCCTCCTATTGGCATCCAGAGAGATCAAACTATGTTCTGGAGGACCAAAGAGGCCTCTGTAATATCTAGTAATGTATTTTTTTAATTCACTATCACCACTTATTGTTCTATCCCCATCCCGTAATTGGAAAATTCTGGTTTTCCTGAACTTCCCATTCGCCACAAGTTGGAAGTACTTTGTATTTGAGTCTCCTTCCAACAAATCTTTGACTTTTGCTCTTTGGTACCACTTGACTTCCTCCTCTCTTAGCATTTCAGCTAGTCTAGCACGGAAGTATTGTTTGAGATCAATTTCCTGTGGAGTTAAAATAGTAGTTTCTGCTTTCTTATCTAGAGTATCGAGCCTATTAAGAATTTCCTTCTTCTCTTTCCTATTAACTCCACTTGTTTGTTTGGCCCACCCCCTCAGGTGTTGACGAAGGCGTCTTATCTTTGCCTGCCAACACTCAATGGGGGTCGATCCTGAATTTTCGTTTTCCCATATATCCTTTACCATATCATAGAAACCATCACGTAATAACCAGCCAAGCTCAAATTTGAAAGCCGGTGGATTACAATATGAAGATGGTTCACCTGAGTTTAGAAGTAAAGGAGTATGGTCGGAAATGTCTCTAGTTCAAAGCCACCACAGTTGTTAAAGGAAATTTTTGTTCCCATTCCGTAGTTGACAAAACTCTGTCTAATTTCTCGAACGTCGGATTTGGCAAAGAATTTGCCCATGTGTACTGCCTACCTGTCATCTCTATTTCCTTAAGACTTAAACCATCAATTACGGCATTAAACAAAAAAGGCCAACGATGGTCAAAATTCTCTTTATTCTTGTCTTCTGGGCGTCTAAGAATGTTAAAGTCGCCCCCAATTAAGATAGGTAGGGATTCATTACTACACATATTGACTAGCTCTACTAGACTGATTGTGTTTTAAGTCTGCTGGCACTCAAATACAATTACAGAACATTTTAAGCTATATGAAAAATAGAAAATCAATACGGGACCAAAACGCAAGCATCATTAAAATGTAGTCAACTTAATGCCAAACAACCTTTTGAGCATCACCGCTCACAAAAAATTGAAACATAACATAATTTTATCATTTACCATCTATGGAGATCATCTGCCGAAGTACCATAGTTTTATAGGCTTTGTATTCGCAGCTAAACTGTTTAGTCATTTTGTTCCTATATTTATTTGTTTCATCCATGAACAATTGTTATTGCAGAAAGAGTACCGCAATGGCAAATCAGTCCACCTGTTGCAGTAGGTAGACAAATGTACAATATGCACTTGCAACAAAAGTTTGATGTATGGATAAACTAAAATGCTTTAGGAATGGAAGCAGTAGCATTTTTACACTTGCAAAAATTTATAGTTATGAAAAGAACGTGTAAAAGGAATGACTTGATTTCATGAATGAAGAAGGCTTCGCGGTCGCCTTTTCTAAAAAAAGCACAACTTAAAAAAAAATTCAAACGACGAACATCATAGCACTATTGTCCCACATAATAAAGAAAACAAATCGAGTTTCTGATTCCGTCCGGATGATAAAGAGAAAACTACACACTGGAAACTTTGCATTGTGGCACGCAACTACCAGGCTGGTGAGTCAAACTTTGTTATGGCCGGGCCAGGGGGCCACACAGCTACAGTAAAGCTCACCATTTTCAATTCTTTGCCCTAGTTTTTGTTCTTCTTTTAACCCGGGTTCAGGAGTGGCCATGCTGCGAGCATCATTAGCTAAGCATACAGGCGCGGCGACTGAAAAGGTGAATGCGACCGGTCAAGCGGCACAAAAGCTGGTTAAGAATTGACCAAGTTTTCAAGCATGGGAGCAAGCAACATGCTGTCATCTTGAGTAGATGGCAATGTTGAGAAAGCCAGGGAAGAAAAAAGCATGCGATTATTTTCAAAAAAAAAGAAAGAAAGAAAGAAGCATGCGTGTGGCGTGGTTTCATCATACAATAGCAGAGAATTGCTGGACGAGGTTGAGGGTTTGGAGGAGGAAAAGGGTCTGGGCCAGGCATGAAATTAGTCGCACAGTAGTAGCTTAAAAGATTGGAAACAGGTAAGTACCAGTAGCACATTAGTTGCTGAGAGAAATAGTCAACAATTGCAATGATAATCTGGGAGTTCATTTTCCACGCGTACCGGTTCCTGACAGCTAAATACTCAACCAGCCTGCCATGTACTCAAGCTATTCATGTGCGAGCATCGGAGCATGCATGGAAAATTTTACTGCTACTTTTTTCTCTCTCTTTTTTGACACGCCATTTTTTTTTTTGTTAGGAACTCATTGAATTGAGCCCATTGATCTTTCCTGAAGAAGAAAGCTGATCTGCAAGACACTCAAAAGAGACAAAGGCGAGAAATTTACTCATGTTTTGGTAACGGAAAAAGAAATAGTATAGCCACGGGCACTGTTCTCACTGAACAGTCAATTGTAACCGTGGTAGTTTTTTTTTTTGGAGAAAAGAAAATGTAATCTCAGTTCATCCCTTTTTTCAGGTGCCCCAACCCAGACAAGAGACAACCTCAGCTCAGTATCCCTTCTGATCAGCAGCCACCCTTGCAGCTCTGACCAGAATCCCCAAAAAGCAGGGGGCAGATCGCAGGCATCGCATCGCGCATGAACATTCTTCCCGTCGGCGTGGCATCTCGCGCTTGCTTTCGAGAACCGATCGAGGAAGAAGGTGAGCACAGCAGAAAGCCAGAAAGAGGCAAAGCACGCCGCCACATGCGAAGAAGATGGTTTCCGATGTCATCTCTATTCTCTCTCCGTGGCAACCTGCCCGTCGGCCGTGTCCTCTCCTCCCTCTGCTGCATCGCCGTGTTTGGCGATGGAACCACGTGCTGGGCCACGAGTGAGATCAGCGGACTAGCTGGTCTTTGGCAATTGGTAATGATCGGCAGCGTGGGGCCTTGAGCACTTCCAACTTCCAAGTTTGGTGGCTTGTTGGGTTCCGTCAACCTCTGATCGCTGCATTGGCACTGGGAGCGATTTAGACTAGATCAACCCAGAAGAACCCCATTCAAAGAAAGGATGATCAGGTGTGTTTTTTTGTTAATACAGAAAATTTCAGTCACATTGAGCAGAGGTGCACCAAATTGCTCAGGGGCCAGGACAGTCACTGCATCAGGCAACAAACAGGTTCCTTGAGCAATATACTTCCTATTTCAACGAAGCATGACTATGGCACCGGATATATATATTTTACCCTCTTTTCTCGTACAAAGGGAAATTCAAACAAGTCTACAAAGACCAAATATACATTACATGCAAGATAAAAAAAAACCAAACTCTTAATAACAAAAGAAGCTTGGGGGTAAAAGTACAAAAAGATCAGGCTGCAAGTAGACAGCAGTACAGAGAAATACAAACAGCAGAAACGACCTCACGCAGGCCACACACATATACATCGATCAAGCACTATCCATCTCGGCTACTACGTAGGCAGCTATGAACTCTTGAGGCTCTCGACGTGGCCCCTCCCACCGAGCTTTGCCGCGAAGAAGCGCTTCACGAACTCCATGTAGCCCATTGAGCTATACCGTGCCACACCATCGTTCTTCACGAGCTCTGGCAGAGGGCCGACCGTTGCATCCCGGCATACCGCGTGGAACACTGCTGCTGAAATGCGCTCCCTGGTTGGGTGCACCATGGCCCTGTGCTCAACACTTTTGTATTTCCCATTACTTAGAATCTGCAAGTGATTAATTGCCAATCTTGAGTAAACAAACACCTAACATTCAGCATCATGAACCAGTTTACTAGCATCAAGTGAACATTCCAAACAGCTTCAAATGCTCCCACAACATCATGTAGAGACTAGGCATATATGTTTACCTCAAGCGTGTCTCCGACGTTGACGATGAACGCACCATCAAGGGCGTTTATGGCGACCCACTTACCATCCTTTCGGATCTGCAGCCCCTGAACATCATTTGCTTGGAGTAATAGCGTCAGTCCCATTCTATCAGTGTGTGGTGACAGGCCCACCACCTTGTCAGCCTGCCTGCATGGAGGGTAGTAGGTCATCCGCATTCTTTGAGGCTGGCCTCTGAATATCTCCAGGAAAGACTCTGGCTCAACACCCATGTCCATGGCCAGGAACTTCAACAAGCATATTACTAGCTTTGCTGCCTCAGAAGAGTACCTATCTATGGAGTTCCTGTCAAGAATTATCATGCAATGGTGAGGTTAAAAAGACAAAATAATGTAGCATTTACAAGATTCATGATTTGAAGGAACGTACTAGAAGAACTTTTAACCATGAATCCAAAACAGTTGAGAAGGTGGCGTTCCTCATAAGAGAAGAGATCCTCAACTTGGCGACACAAAGGCCAGATCAGCAAGCTCACTAGTCGTTTTTGGTGGCTTTCTTTTAGTTTTCTTTTGAAAGTCTTTGTTAAGTAGTTTTGTTCGGGTTTTCCCTGCTCTTTTCAGGTCCTGTGACTCCTGTTAGTTGTTGTTAGTGCGGCTAGCACCTTGGCGGTCGCCTGAAAGTTGTATTCCCCCCTGTTGTGGGGGAGTTTGTTTTGTTGTTTTGTTTGTTTCTCTCTTCTAATAAAAATCGGCACGCTCTTGCTGTCTGTTCTAAAAAAAAGATTCATGATGTAAAATAGTGGATTTGTGAGTTCGTGCAAACCTAAAAGATGGAGGATGACTTGGCCAGAACCTCATGTCCCTTGAATCTACTGGACGGAGCACGAGAGAGAACAAGTCTGCCCAGTCCAGTTTTTGGTTCCCGGAAACAACAAAGTGCTGGCCATATCCTTGAAGATTGCCCGGTACCATCGAGTACATTTTCTTTGCTTCCAGTGGTTGTTTGAAGAATTCAGTCATGTCATTCCTGAAGCTGCTGATTACTTCATTTGGTACACCATGATTAATGACCTACGGTTTCAACATGTACCAAAGTTTTTTTTTAACTTCTTTCCATGGACAAGCTTTTGCTTGTTTGAAAAAAAAAATATTGAGATGAAAACTAGCTATATATGCACTAATGCACCACTAACTTATCGTTATTGATATTTTGTGAAACTAAACCAACCCTAAAGAGCAGTTGCAATCTCAACAGCTTAAACATAGCTCCAATCTTTAGTGTGCAGAGTATGGATTCACATATTACTTTGTAAAACAGCAAGAGCTTTGCTTTACCTGAAAGAAGCCCCACTGCTTACAGGCAGATCCAAGCTTCGCACACTCCTCTGCAGATGACGCAGGATCCAGCAACTTGTTGACATCGATGATTGGAATTGCAGAAGAGATGCCATGATCCATGATAACCTCCTCAGCGGCCTCGACCACCCTGATGTATCTTTCAGGGATCTGCTCATCTGATATGTTGAAAGTTTGCGCAAGTGCCTGCACATTTGGCACTGGTAGAGATCCTCCAGTTTCCGCGTGCGCCATTGCTATCTCTCACTCCTGCAGGTGCAGGCGACAACCTTGAGAACCTCATTTTCATTAACTGTCCTCTTAGATCGAAGACCGATAACAAAGGCAGATATCTAGGAGTGCTGGCCAACATCAGGATGGCATAACTGCACCAATGAATTATTCTCTTGAACGAACACCAATGAATTATTCTCAGTAGAGTGCCATAATCCACACAAATTTGTTTGTGAACCACTAATGTTACAAACAGTGGTTAAAAAAGTGACCAGCCTATAGTACCCAGCGGTGCAAGATAACTTTGCATCTTTCTTGAGAACAGATGCAAGATGACATGTACTCTGCAGTATTTTACATTTTTCTTTCTCCCTTACCAAAATGTTCACTAGTCTCATACTGTTACTTCCCTCCATAGTCCATACAAAACATCTAGCAAGTCCATAATAACCTATTAGAATTTCAGAAAGAAACTTTTGGATTACGGTCAGGGAACAGGTTTGGGGGTGTGATTTTTTCTTTTACCTCTCCGGTAGCTCTGCAGAGGGACGCCAGGGAGGCTGGCCGGCCCGGCGGCGGCGACCGCGGTGGCGGCAGGCCGGCAGTGTGGTAGAGTCGGGGCGGAGGCTAAAGAGGATTGGAGAAAGCGCACCGGCAGCGCGTCGCCGTCGGGCAAGGGCACGTCGGTCGGCGGTGCCGCGCCGGCGCGCCGCTATGGCACTATACTGCGAGAGGGGGAGGCCGGAGCCCGGAAGGGGGGTTGTGGACAGGGGAAAATCCGTATCTGGTCGGGCCCGCCGGCTGCTGCAGAGTTTCCACAACGTGCGGCTCGCCTGTCTTCTTCGTGTCATCCGCACCGCCCCTACCCCAACGATCCCACGCCGCGGGGAATTCAGAACTAGCGATGGCGCATGATCAACGTGCGGGGAACCGGGGAGGCGGGAACAGTCGGATGGTGTTTATGGTGGGAAATTATTACAACGACGATTATTATTGTTCTCTGTAGACAAACTAACACGGTTACATGCATTCTCCTTAGGTCATAGACAAACAAAAGGAAAAAAAAAGAGAGAGTACCGAGTACTCCCTCCGTCCCAAACAAAATTATAAGTCGCCATGTTTTAGTATCTTTGACCAACTATAGATTAAAAGTATCAATATTATAATATTAAAATAAATATTATTAGATTAATTAAAAATATATTTTCATAATAAATTTATTTAGAATAAAAATTTATCAAATATGAACTCCGTCATGCAACCTATAATTATGTTTCTTTTTGGACAGAGGAAAAGCACGGGAGATAAGTTGTGAAAAATACTTCTCGGCCACGAGACAATTAGGGTGTCAACATCAATGCTCTTTTCCGACAATCCTGCTACCACAACTCTCCATGCAGGGAGGGGGCCTAGGCCCCCTACCTAACTAGTACTCCCTCCGATTATGTTATAATGTGCACACGCATATCAAAATTCAAACTTTGTGATCTTTGATCATTGAGAGATGTTCATAAAGCAGCCAAATAAATACAACCAGAGGACAATTTTATTAACGAGTACAGCCAGGTAAAGATCTTGCACGCTACACCTGTGACCGAGGGTCAATTTGGTAGAGCTACTCATATTAATGATTCTTCTTAGAAAGTGACTTTCTTGTGATTCTGTGACTAAAAGTGATACTAATGATTCCCTACATTATGTTTTAAGAATGGAGCAATGACTTGTGCGAAGCGAATTTGTAAGAGCTACTTCATTTTAAATAATCACTTTATAGAATCAGTCTAGAAAAAAACTATTATTTGGCAAAGGTCCTTTTTAAAATAGGTCTGGAAGGTAGGGGTGGGCGTTTGGGTAATTCAGGTAGTTTAAAATTCAGGTTTTCAAAACTGCTACCCGAACTTCGTCTCGAAGAATAGCTACCCGAATCATTGGGTACCCGAAATATCGAGTTCGGGTTCAGGCTTTTCCCAAATTACCCAAAAAATTGGACTTTCTCCATTTCTCCCTAACAAGCAACAACTCAATGATGCAGGGATTGAAAAATAACTCAGATCATCGTGCCATGGATCAAAACAAACAAGTAAATTCATAGATCAAACAAACTATTAATGTGATATGCTATCTTTCTTTGATGTGAAGGTGAAGATCAATTAGGTTTTTAGTAAGGAAAAAGTTCATTTTTGACCATCCAACTCTTTGCCTCGGTTTGGTTTTGAAAATCAAACTCCAAAACCAAAAAAATTTGGCCACTCAACTTTCAAAATCGTTCATATTTGGTCATTGATGGTTTTGCTGGGTGGTTTTGGTGATGTGGACGCCATGTGGCGGTGGGGACCCACATGTAAGCATCATCTCTCTCTTCTCTTTCTTCTCTCCTCTCCTTCTCTTCTCTCTCCTCCGTCGGTCGCCTGGAGCTCCTTGGCCGGTTGTTGGTCCATCTCCCCCGCGTCGGTCGATGCCCTGTCTCTTCCCCGTCGTCAACCGCTGCTCCTTCCCTTCCTTCCCTTCCCCACCCGCAGGCTAAGGGGGCGCCCGCGCCACCAGATCGACCCCGCGCACGCTCTGCAGTGCTAGACAAGGAGAGAGAGAGGACAGAGGGAAGCGGACGACGGGAGGCAACTCGGGGAGGCGGAGGCTGGGGCGGCGACACGTGGGTCCCATCGCCACGTGGCGTCCACGTCATAAAAACCATCAATGTCCAAATATGAACGGTTTTGAGAGTTGAGTGGCCAAAGATTTCTGGTCTTGGAGTTCGATGGTCGAAACCAAATCGTGGCTAGAGTTGGATGGTCAAAACTGATTTTTTTTTCCTTTTAGTAAAGTTCGAGGTAATTCGAGTTCCGAAGATTGATACCCGAATTTTCCTGAATTAAATTCCGATTTCTTGACTTCATACCTAAAATAATGATGAGGTAAATTAAGTTTGGGTAATTTGGGTTCGGGAATTTGTGTCCACCCTTACTGAAAGGTGCTATGTGAGCACTGCTCTATAAGCTCTGAAGAAATATGAATCCAGGGAGCCACAAGAAAAAGAATCAAATGGGTCAGGAATTTAGAATCGATTTTGTGTGAGGAAACAAAATCCAAAAATAATATAGCAATCCCGTTTATATTGAACACGCCTACAAAAGGAAAAGGAAGTGTCTTCAGGTCAAACGATTGAGAAATAGAAAACACTCAGTCACCCGTCTTCTCTTTCCTTCTTATCTTCTTCCCATCGGTTTCTTCCTCCTTTCTCGACGCCGCCTCCTTTCTTCCTCCCGACACCCTCCCACCCGTCGCCGCCCAGCCCCTCCCCACCCCTTCGGCGAGGCGGGATAAGGCCTCGCCGCCGCCCGCCGGACTTCCACGCTGCCGGCTCGTCCCACCGTCGCCCGTGCCCCTCCCTGGCTCAACCGCCTGCTCCCACCGCCCGGGCCGGCGCCGCCGCCGACCTCGCCGCCCCGCCGACCACAACCACCGTCGGGCTGGCCTGCCGCCGCCAACCCTCCTTCTATGGCCGGCGGTGAGCACCCCCCCCCCCCCCCTCCAGTAACCCCGGAACCCTAACATCGCTGGAGCTCGCCGGAATCTCGCCGGAGTTAGAGAAGAAGAGAGTATGAAAGAGAAGGAGGTTTGTTGTTTTTGGGTGATTGAGAGATAACTAAATTTCAAGCATTTCAAGAGGAGTAAATCTATACTAAAAAGAGCGAAAGAATTTCGATGGTCAATCGTCAAAAGACACATTGATCCGACAGGTGGACCCACAGGTCATGTATGTGAGCAGTCAGGACTCTTTCTCATGCTACACGTCAGCCCCTAGGACTCTTTCTCACGCTATATTAGGTCATGTACGTGAGCAGCCAAGACTCTTTCTCATGCTACACATTAGTCACCAAGACTCTTTCTCACGCTATATTTTTCATAAAACACGTGCCTACGGCTCGTGCCTTTGTGCCAGTCTCAAAAGAAAAGAGACAAATACGAAACGAACGCAAAACCCATGTCCATGGCTCTTTTCCAACAGGGAACTGCAACGAGTCAACGACGATGCTCGAAGCCTCGAACGGGTTTGTGGGCTCATTCCTGTCTTGTCAGGCAGCTTATTCCTGTCTTTTCGGTGGTTGCCCATTCTGCCGTGCGTGTCCGCACTCGAAATGGCAGGGGGTGCAGTCGTGCAGATCGCATCCGAGAGGCAAGGGGTGGCGCAGTCGTGCAGATCGCACATGAACATTCTGTAGGCCTTGGTGTACTCTCACGCTTTTGAGAACCGATGGAACCGCGAGCTTTGGGGAGGAAAAAAAGCCCCCTCCGCGCCCGCTCGCGTTGTCCCTGCGCGGACGACTCGAGCGGCGCTAACCCTTGCGCCGCTGGCCCTCTCCGCGCCGCCGTCAGCCCGTCACGCCGCCGTCCAAGAGGACCTTCGGGAAGCATGTGAGACTGAGACCTCAGTGAAGGTGGCGGCGTGGCCTTCTCCCCTTCCACGGGTCTCCACGGCGGGCGCGGCCGCCCGGGTCCCGTGGATCTCGCCGACGTCGGCGGCCATTGCGGCGGCGGCGGAGCGAGGGGCCACAGTTCCGGCCCACCCTTGGCCGCATGGGCGGACCCAAGGCCCGGCGAGCTTGGGCGCTTGCCCGGGCTCCCTTGCCGAGGGTCGTCAGTACATACGAGTGTTTTTTTACTGTTAGCAGCTAGCTCAAAATGCCCAGCAGTCCAACACCTAGTAGACACGTAAAGTCGCTGGATTTATTGACCGTCGTATGAGCGGCGTGTTGCTCTCCAATTCTTCTAAGTTAAAGTTTACAATTCCAATATAAAAGCTCCTTGCTGTAGCACTGCTCTAGGGCATCGAGTGATACTGACAGGCGACCATGCTAAGCTCCTGCCGGCGGCTCGACACACATGAAACTAATCAGTAAGAGCCTTTGCTCTATACGTGCCTACAAGCTGATTGATCTGACTACCATTTACTTTTCCTATTAGTCTATTATCTCATCGAATTCGCATTGTTAAAGCCTACTCCCTCCGTCCCTAAAAGAGTGTCTTTCTCACTTCCCGAGAAATAACTTTGATTAATTTTATATTAAAAAATATTAATATTTATGGTACATAATTAGTATCATTGGAAAGATCTTTTAATCTAGTTTTTTAACAAATTTATTTGGAGATACAAATGTTGTACGTATTTTTTACAAATTGAGTCAAACTTGTGGCACGAACACCCAAAACGACTATCTTTCAGGGACAGAGGGAGTAAGTGAGTAGCACTCTTATATAGATATAATATTAGATTTTTGGTGGTAAATTGGTAACAAACATTTAATTCTGTGCTATAGTAAAACAAGTTCTGTAATACTCTCACTTTGTTAATGTGTGGATATCCGCATATGCACTCAACAGTGATTTTGATTGTAGAACCATCAGATTTGTTATGTTAATGATCGATATGTTTGTGTGAACTTGTCATCACAAAGTATGTTCGCCCAGGCTCTTGATAAATCCTGGGTCCGCCACTGCCTGGCCGGATCTGGTGGCCGCGCGGATGGGGGGGCGCGCCTGTGTGGTGGTGGGTGATGGTGGACATCCGGCGGCAGGCGGCCTCCGATGCGGTGGCGCAAGAGATAGCGGCGGCGGCGGTGGCGGTCCGGGCAGCGATGCATCGTCCGGCGGCGGCTGTGTCCGCCCGTGCGGGGGCGCGCGGGGAGGCTGCCAGTGGTGGTGTTGGTGGCCTGTGCGGCCTGCGCGGCCTGCGCGTCGGCCCTGGCGCCACGGATGCTTGCGGTCCTTGGCCATGGTTGCTAGGGACGTTGCCGGCGTTGGGCTGCGCATGGGTGACGGGCAAGGTGGAGCGTTGGCGGAGCTCTTCTTCTCCTCTCCGCGATGGTGCTGCTGATTCGGCGTCGCCTTGGTGGTGGGGTCGGGTGGTTTGTGCTGTCCGTTTCCGGCTCTGGAGCATGCTTGTGGCGCTATGGTGGTGCTTCGGGCTGCGTCAGGCCTCCTTTTGGCAGGGGAGTTGCGGAGGCGGCGGGGGGAGCGAGATGTTGTTATGTGGCCGGGTGTTGTTGCAGGCATGAGTTGAGCCGGGCGAAAGCCTTCACCGACACCCCTGTCGATGGCGATGGTGGCGGCGCCCTTAGAGCATCGTTTCCCTGTTGAGGGCGCCATTGTGGAGCACCCAACCCTGCAGCACAGGGCTCTCGGGTAAAAACCCAGTCCAGTACGGACGAGCGACGACGGCGTTTTTCGGCGTCGTATCCTTCTTGGAGGCGTCGTTGCTTGAGACCCGTCGCGGCCTATGGCAGTGTCGGTGGTGGTTTGTTTGGTTGTGTTGCCCATGCGCAGCGGAGGTGGAGATGCGCAGGATCCGTGTCAGTGGCGAGGTGTAGAGGGCCCATGGGTGCTTGATGCTTTGGGCTAGCGTGCATGGTGCGTTTGGGACCCCGGTGGTGGCTTGGCGTAGGTGAGGCTCTCAAAGCGGCTTGGTGGCAAGTCCTGGTTGAAGCAGTGTCCAGTGTGACGGGCTTGGCAAGGCCCCCGTATACTTTCAGGTGGGTGCTTCGAAGGAATGTGAGGTGGTGGATGTGGCGAGGCCCTCATGCTTTGAGCTTTTAAGTTGAAGGCATGGATGTTGCGGCGAGAGTTTTCTACTGATGCAAGGTCGGATCTGGAGAACGGTGATCATGTGGGTGTGGGTTGAGTGTGATAGCCCCGTGGTGGAGGAGTACGGGGTGCCGCTTTGGCTTGCAGCGGGCCATGACTTCGGGCGTGGTACAACGTTGGGAACGACGGCGCGGTTTTGGACGGTTTTCTGTCGGCTCCTCACCCGGGTTGTGGTGGCGTGTTCAATGTCTGTTGCGTAAGTTGTTTGTGTTGTTGTGTGGTGTTGTTCGTTTCGGCGCGTGATGTACAATTGCTTCTCCTTTTTATATGACACAACAGTGTTCCTCCTATCTTTTTTTTTTTTAAAAGAACCGCGAGTTTTTCCTACGAGCTGGGTTTTACAAGCTCGTGGCAGTTTGAAAACCTCTGTAGAAACGTATTCCAGCTTGGCGAGTAGCTGTTTGTTCCCGCTTCAGAAGCCAAAGTCACCAAAAACACAAACAACTTAGGTTCAGCCACGGAAAGCCACGTCACAAAGTTGTGACGCCGATTCTAGGCGCCACACCCGCCACGGCACTGTAGCGTGACGGGTTACCGGCGGGAAACGAATCAGACAAAAGATCCAAAAGGTTGAGAGGCGACGGCATCCTCCAATATCTGTTCAAGGAAAACGACTTCCATCAAACCATCGGCTCCATTAAACGAGTCCTAACTCCATCTTGAAATTGAAATACAAGAATTCTGATTATTCACGTGGACAAATAACGTCAACAGCAGGCTCATGATACACGACACACACATTTGAACCACTTCACTAAAACCCACATTTAATCTCGGCCGTCACTGTTTCTCCGTGGGCCCATCATGATGACAAAACGGCAGCGTGGGCTGACGTCACACGTTCGGTTCGGCCCTTGCTGCATCGCGCCGCTCATCATCGTCGCGCCCTTCCCCGCCGCCGCCGCCGTAGCTCCGCCGCAGCTTGTCCACCATCCGCCGCAGCGCGAGCCGCGACGTGCCGCCCTCGCCCACGGCCGCTCCCGCCGCCTGCGCAACCTGCTCGGCCCTGGCGCGCATCCTCCGCCCGGCCTCGCCGCCGTCCATGAGCTCCAGTATCTTCACCGCCACGCGCTCCCTCCCGAGCAGCTCCGGCGACGCGTCAGCGCCGGCGCAGGCCTTCACACCGGCGCGGACGCCGGCGCCGAGCACGTCCGCCACGTGCTTCGCGTTCGCCGCCTGCTCCGCCATCACGGGCCACGCCAGCACCGGCCGCCCCGCCGCCAGGCTCTCCAGCACGGAGTTCCAGCCGCAGTGGCTCAGGAACCCGCCCACCGCCGGGTGGGCCAGCACGCGCAGCTGCGGAACCCACCCCCTGACGATCTTCCCCTCGGGCCCCACGTCCACCGGCGGCGACCACGACGCGTCGGAGTCGGAGGAGGAACGCACGGCCCAGAGGAAGGCGTGGCCGGAGCCCACCAGCCCGTGCGCGAGCTCGTCCAGCTGCGCGGCGCTGACGTGGGCCTGCGTGCCGAACGACACGTACACCACCGAGCCCTCCGCCCGCTCGTCCAGCCACGGGAGGCACCCTTCCGGGTCCTCGTCGCCGTCGCCGTCCTCGCCGGCGGCGGCGAGGAGGAAGAGCGGGCCGACGAGCCAGGCGCGCGCGCCGGGGAGGTAGAAGGACTCGAGGAGCGGCGCGTAGTCCCCGTCCAGCGCGTCGAAGCTGTTGACCAAAACGCCCCAGCTCCGGTGCTCCCAGTCCCGGACCTCCTCCAACAAGAACCGCGTCACTGGGTCGTCGAGATCGGTCGCCTGCGTCACCGCGTGGGGCACCTCGTCCTCCGCGATCGTGAATCCCTCCGGGAACCCCGGCACGCGGATCGCGGCGTCGCCGGCGCCGTCCTCGACGCCGCCGCTCCCGGGCGCCTCCGGCGGCGGCCTCGTCGCGAGGGAGAAGCAGAGCGCCAGGGAGAAGGCCGACATGCCGTGGAACGTGACGCGGCGGACGCCGGCGTCGTCGGCGACGCGCTGCGTGAACCCGAGGAAGAAGTCGGAGACGAGCGCGAGCGGCGGCGGGGCGGGGAGGGAGGCCAGGTACGACGCGAAGGGCTCCCGGAGCAGAGCGGTGGCGCGGAGGAACGCCGGGAAGAGGGAGTGGGAAGGGAGCGCGTCGGCGGACTCGGCGCCGGGCGGGAGGTCCGGGTGCACGGGGAACGGGAGCGCGACGAGGGCGACGCGCGCTGGGAGGCGGCGCCGCGCGAAGGCGAGGTTGCCGGGGGTGGTGACCACCGTGACGCGGAGTGGGGCGGCGCCGGCGCCGTCAACGTCACCGGGGAGCGCGGCGAGCGCCGAGGCGAGGTGGAGGAGCGGAAGCGTGTGGCCCTTGGCCATGAACGGGAACACCACCACGTGGTCGCGGCCGGAGCCGGCTGGGGCGGCAGGACGCGCGGCGGCGGCGGCGGTGTCCATGGCGCTAGCTCTCGGAGGCCGCCGCTCGTGTGTGGCGCGCGACAAACTTCTACGAGGTTCTGTGCGCGGGCGAGGGCTTGACTACTGTATTTGTGTAGCTGATGATGACGTTGACCTGACGCCGGGTGTGATGGACATGTTGAATTTGCTATTTATGGCTGTAGAGTACTCGATATATTTGTGTTGAAAATTACATCGCGTTCTGCAATGTCGTTGTATTGAAAATTGCATCGCATCCTTTCGGAACGGCGTAGCCGCGTAGGACATGTGTTTGGTTTGGACTGCATTGGCACACCGAAGTTTAGTTAACTAGAACATGGTGCGCGCCATGCGCGCCCTAGTGTTAGCAATAGGACAATACAGAAAATGTAAAAAGCTTGAAAAATTTATGTCTTATATGATCAACCATATCTTAATGCAGGGTACAAATCAAAAAGGTTTGAGTTGGAGCAGTGACACAACTGGCAAGTTTGTTTCTATTAAATTCAGAGAGAAGGCAACTAATACAATTGCAGTTGTACAAACCAAGGAACAGTTAGCATGCTTACGATGGGAACAACAACATCAATGCAAGGATCTAGTTGAGAAAACAAAGTCATGTTCTAATGCTTTATTGTCAGTATATCTGGGTGCATGAGCTGCTAACCAAACTGAAAATTAGCATTAGTCATAACAAAAAACTTTTTGTGAAGTGAATGTCTGTTTAAGACTTCAATTGCAAGTCTGTGTATGTACCTTGAAGCATCCTTGGCCTCCATAAGTTTGCCTACTTTGCTGAAGCTGCTCTAGATAAGAAGCATATGACAAATAAAAACTTTATGTGTGTGCCTGTTATCAAAGGATACTAAGCACATTAAAAATTGTCAGACTGTATTCTAAAAGACAATGTAGTAAAATATAGCACATAAGTAGTAATGAACTAACTTTCATCTACAAAGCTACAGAAAACCAATAATCTTGCAAGAGCCATGGCAAACTCATAAAGCATGATCATTCATATGTGTCTGATTAACTAAATTCGTCTAGCATCATTCTTTTTTCTTGAAAGAAAAACTTAACTTCTTAGAAAGCATGAATGGATTTCTAGTTGCAGTTTGTTCAATATGAGATGCAACGTTTAGTCACCATCTTTGTTTACAAAGCAGATCTGATGCCTTTTATCAAGAAAACATGAAATCCGTTCAAATTTCAGTTCACGCTATACCTTAGTAAATATGAGTTCTAATCAGCACAATCTTCTTTGAAAGACCACTTTCTTCACGTGCTCCCACAGATCATCAACCTACAAATTAAGACAAGTAGAGGTTGGTGAAAATAAAGGATTTCAAAAGAACTTTTTTTCGTTAACCTGTAAGCATTCAATTGGAAAATGATGCATGAAAATGCGTCAAGCTACCATGACAAATTTTAGAAACAACACATACTGTTCTTTATTGATCAAAAATAGGCTCCACATTAATCAGCAGTAATGCAGCCTACAAAAGCCACATGTGACTGTCTTAATACTTCCACTATCAGTAACCAATCTCATTCAAAAGCATAATACACAATTGGCATAATGATGCAGAGATACGAAATTTGGGATCCGGGATTCAGAGCATCATACAACTCCAGAACTTGAATTCGACCTCTACCTTTTTTCAGGCGCAGTCCATCCAGTAGATATGCTGACTGATTACTTAGGCATGATTGCTTAGCCAGGACCTATTTCATTAGATAGCCAGATACTACCAACCTAATTATCCCCCCACACATAGCAAGCTCATATGAAAGAATCACTCACGATGCCATGACTAAGCTCAGTAGTTACATCTCCTTACATTGCTTCACCCATAAATCACATTCTAATAAATTATATTGGCCTCAAAATAAATTCACCAACTCAGGATGCAGCACATGTAAAGAGTCAACAAAATGTAAGGCTGTGCCAGCAAAGTCACATTCAGGAAACAAATATTTTTCCGCATTCCTCAGCTGGGTGAAATTTGTCCCATAAGCTCAAACAGCTCAACAGAAAAAATATGCAGCTCAAGAGACATAAGCATTCCTTTTGAAGTCCCGAATCTATAATCACACTAATTAATTTTTGTGAGAGCAAGTTCAGCTCACTTTGCCCGATGGTAAAAAATTACTGAAAGTAGAATCACTAATTAATTTTTGTGAGAGCAAGTTCAGCTCACTTTGCCCGATGGTAAAAAGTTACTGAAAGTAGAGCCTGTAGCATGTCACTACAGAACGCTGGGCACTAAGCTTATTGATTGCACAAATTGTGTTTTGAAATTTAAAGTGGATCATTTTGCTTGGTTCTTGCACACGAAAGTCATGCTATATTAATTACTAACCGTAGTTTTTTCATGGACTCAAGATAACTCTGACATGGTCTGCAATTAAAATGAGATTCAGTAAAATATGCGAGTGGTTCTAAAATGTGGGTTGGGGAGGTACTGCTAAGCCAGGTGCATTTAAAAATAAAAGGTCTATAAGACATTGTTTTCTCTGTCTGAATAGGATGCATAATAGAGGTGGCCATAAAAGGAACTCACAGGTAATCAAAGGAACCATAGATTACCAACCAAACTGAAACAATATTTCAAGTTTTTCTGTCACCGCACTAAAAGTAGTCAAGTGTAAGGACATGTTGTGGACAATACCTAAGAGAACCCAAACACACAGGAACCTAGGACTATCGACCAAAAAACTGCAAGTGCAGTGATGGAAAAGGGAACTTGTTTGAAAATGAAGTGTCCCTAGGGTAGTTTTACCCCAATCCATCCATAAAGATGCATTGCTAAACTTACTTACCAAGAAAGAATTCTCCTCCACTTGTCAGCTGAAACCATTAATGAAGTGCATTGAAAGAATTCTCCTTCTTAAAGTACTCTGAGCCGGCTCCATTGTCTCCTCAACAGGAAAAGAGCAAAATATGTTTCTTGAGAGCACCCCCTATGATTATGGAAACAAGTTTATCAGTGACTCAAACAACATTAGGCTCGTTTTTAAAAGACAAGTGCTTATGTTCCATTTTCTTTAGGCACTTTTATTCAACCAAATAAAAAGATTAGCAAATGCAGCCAAGGGATAATTCAGACTTTCAACTGAAGAACATAAGTTGAAATATACATCAACTGGCACACATGAGGTTTCTTTAACCTCCCTATGAAATAACTTTTATACCAACCAATGAGATATTATTGTTCTATTAAAGTAATCTCAGCTGGGTGAAGTTTGTCCCATCATATTTAGTTTCAGTACAAATTTCCATCTCACTACATAACACTATAAAACTTTATTTTGGGCTGAGAGGATTGAGAATTAATTATGGAAGAAATTAGTACATGAACTTTCTTATCTGAAGAGTATGCAACCATTAGGGCACACATTTTATCAAGCACATAGTGGGCGTGTGTTGAGCTATCCATCACTGTACTCCACCTATTGCCTACACATAGGTCCAAGCCTTGACCCCATCACTATCATACACATGCTATGTTCATACCACAGTTTTCAATTCAAAAGCAACTTAGATCCTTCCAATGAAATTGGAAAGTTAATCACACGACACTTACCAAAAGAACAGAAAGACTACAATGCATTCGGTAGGAAAATAAAAGTGGAGCTGCGTTCATGCACCTCTCAACCTCCTTCATCATGAGCTAGATGGGCAGCTTCTGGACCTTCCTCCCGCTTGATTTTGCTTACCTCACCACAAGCGACTCAACGGGAGAAAGAAAGCCAAATTACCAGGCAGGGTTGGCGACCTCCTGCTTGTATATGAATGCCACTGCTGCCGGCCTGCCTCTGAATCGTGGCATCTCCATGGCCTAGATCGACATCTGTCCACAGATTTAAGAAACTAACATTTACTACTTGTCTGCATTTCACCAAATAGTTTGTAGATTAAAAAAAGAGAGCAAAGGAGAGCTGAGCGCACCTGGCAGTAGAGGAACAGTTCACGAGCGCGCGATAGAGGAAAGTGAATCGATGCCCGGGGTCGCACGCTGATGGCTGAGTAGGTCAGATGGAGGAGCGGAGGAGCAACGACGGCCGTGCTGGAGCGGCGGGAGTCCACGACGCGAGGTCCCCCGGAGGTAGGGTGGCGGCGCAATCGCCCCCACTCCGAGCCGTGCGGGATCTAGATCCGCGGGAAAGGGAGCAGGCAGGGTGGCGGCGGAGAAGAGGACGGTGGCGGCGACAGCGAAGAGGAGCAGTGATGGAGCTAGGCGGGGAGGGAGAAGGGAAGGGGAGGCGGTGGAGAGCAGGGAGAGGGAGAGGGCGGCGACGGCGGCGTCGGAGAGCAGGGAGAGCGAGCGAGTGAGGGCCGCGGGGGACGAGGCTGAGGGAGTTAGCGTTCGGGCTGCGCAGGGGGTTTTTTGAAAATTTGCCTAGCGGGCGGTTTTGTGTAAAAATGACAGCATTCCCCTCTTCGCGTCTAAATAAACTTAAGAGCAGGCCTGATATGAAAATTATTTTAACGTGATTGCTATGCAGGTTGGATGTGTTGGACTGATCCGTGATTATTAGAACATATGAGGGCTTTTTGAAAAATAGCCCTCTCTTGCCTGGTGAGCTGAGCGGAGGCGCGGGAGGCAGCGCTGATCGCCACGTCGGCCGTGAAATGCGGAGAGGGCAGGAAGTTCGAGTAGCTTTTAATAAACCCGATTCTCAGTTTGTTAGACTACTGTAGGTATGATTCATGACTATTGTAAGCCACATTTTCTTAGCTCTATGACTCATGTTGAATACACGCCGGAGGGGTGAGTTGGCATGTCATGTCAAAAAAATGGCAAATGTGTAGCATCATTTGTAGAAAAGTGTCAAATATGTAAGGTCAACTGGAAGGATGGCAAACGAAGAGGTGACATTGGTATGGATGTCAATTAATTAAATATCCCTTCTTTTTACCCAGACCGTGCACTTGTTTATTTGACTAGTTTTAGCACACCTATGGCTAAGAAATTGTTAGTCGCACTTTTATTGTGGGAGCATGCTACACTTTATCTTACTCAAGTCGTGACAAAACTAATGCACTAGTGCATTTTTGCTTAATGTCATGTGAAAAAAAAATTATACTTGGTACAATTTTGTAGACCACTTGGTACTATTTTGCAGTCAGGTTCGCGGACTTGCATTGTGTACGTGCAAGATTTAGTTTGGCTTTTCTATGTGATTGGGAAAAGAGGACCAAGAGTAGTGGTGATGGATCAAATTGAGCAGAAGCAAACAAAATCTGTGTTGCTTGGAAATCTTGTGTTTTCCAATGCGATGCATCCAAATACTTGGAGTCCAAAATTTCTTATATTTAAATTCGTGTAGCATTGTATATTATATGTAATTCGACCCTAAATATGCTTTAAGTCTCCCAACATCTTGTCCCAGCTCTCTTTAGCCCAAGAATTAGTCACTTCCTCACATTTTATGGTACTATCGTTATCTGCTGGTTTTCCCTCCACTGCCCATTGTGTTGTCATGGCAGCTGCTGCATCCCGTATAATTGCTAGTGATCGTCGCGTAAACACTGTCTTCTCTTGCCAATGCCTCTTCCCCAAAGGTGTTGTTAACTAGAAATTTAGCATGTTTTATAGACATGGGACAATTTTATGTGTTGTCTACACAAGTCATCTGGAAACAATGTTATGAATAACTCGTAACGTGAGCCATGGTACTAAAAAAAAAAAAAAAAAAAAAAAAAAAACTCTTTTGATATCCCTGCCCTGAGCCCCTGACACTTCCACACCACCGGTCACTACTGCCTGGCCAGCGCTTTGAACATTTTGTGTGTGTAATTTGCCTAGATGAAAAGACCGGACCGAACCACTGGTCTGACAGGGAAAACCGTGAACTAGTGATCCTACTGGTTCGGTTCAGACAAAAGACTAGTTGGCTAAAAAAACCGGATCAAAAGAGAATATTCTTTGCAGTTTTGGGCTGAGATCCAACATTCAGCCGGCCCAATGTACCAAATCGAGGCCTATAGTGTTAAAACTGATAAAAATAGGATGAAAAGGAGGGGAGAGAGTGGTTCAAACCGTGGTCTACAGGGTGAGAGTTGCATCTGCTAGCCAACTTGCCATGATTTTTGTTGTGCCTTAAGAGAATACATAGTTTATTTGAACCACTGGTCCAACCACTGAACCAGTGAGCCAGCAGCCTCATCGGTTCGGCTTTTTTTTTTCTATGGTAATTTGTATAAGCAATTTTGTGTGAGTGATTGGGAGAGGAGGAGAGGAAACCAACCAGATACCCAACCCAAAAGCCCAGCCCAGCGTCTCTCTGGTGGAACGGTAGCCCAACCCACCTAAACCTCTCGCCCAAACCCAACAAGGCAACAACCCAGCAACGGCGATATATCAGCTGTCGCGTGTTCTCGTCTCGCCTTCTCGCCTCCGGTCAGCGACGCTCCCCGCCCGCCGCCGCGGCCTCCCCGCCCTCGATCCACGCCGCCGTCCCGCTCCGGAGGAAGCAGATCGGAGAAGGTCAGCCACCGACTTCGCTCCCGCCATCTCGCCCGTCCGATCCTTCGTTTCTTGTCCACTAAGCCCTAGATCTGGCGGATTCGTGCCACCGCTTCGAATTCCGCGCTTGATTTCATTTTTAGAGCTGTAGATCTGAAGTTTTTGTTGGCTGGATTTGAGCGATTCGCTGTTTGGTTTTGCGTAGCGCTCTCGTTGATCGAATTTTTCTCGCTGGCTTCGCTGGAATCTGATTGGTCTCGGTTTTGCTTGGCGGCGGATGAATTGTAGGTGATCGGCTGCGATGGCCCGCTTGTACGTCGGGAACCTGGATCCCCGGGTGACGGCTCGGGAGCTGGAGGACGAGTTCCGCAGTTTCGGAGTTCTTCGGAGGTCAGTGCTCTCGCCTCAGATCTCTGTGTGATTTGTTTAACTCCTCTTGAATTCCTTGGGTTTCCATGTGCGTCCGTTTGTGCAAATCATAAGGTGGAAACGAAGGACTAAGATTTGTTCGTATGGGTGATAATCGTTAGGTCAAAAGAAACAACGTGCTCATTTCTAGGCACAAGTTTTAGTCCCGTGTTTTGAGAACAATGGAGAGTTTCGTCAGCATGCGAGCCACATGTTGTGTAGCAAATCCTCTCTTCATATGCATACTATCCCTCTATATTGTAGTTTGTCCAAGAGACCAATAGTGTACTCAGTGTGAATACTGCACTAGCCTATGCATCACTCTGGCATTCCCAAAAATACAATTGCCTTCTGTTAGTCGTGTGGGAATTATGTGTTTGATAGGCTCATACATGGCATAATCTTTTGAATCACCAGGGATATGACAATAGATATGTCTGTTTTCTGAATACCCCAAAGAATATGATAAATCTGTTTTCTGAACACCAAAGAATATGATAATGTTCTGGACCTGTAATGTCCCTAGAACTTTATGCGATTTTCTGGACCATGAAAATTAAGTGCACACATTTACCTTTGTATCCATGTATTCTGTTTGGTGCTGAAGATTCCTGATATGATATTCTTTGTTAACTATATTTTGTGGAAACAGTGTTTGGGTTGCTCGGAAACCACCTGGCTTTGCATTTATTGATTTTGATGACAAGAGGGATGCTGAGGATGCAATCCGTGATATTGATGGTATGTTGTGAACATGTTAAACCTTTTTCTTCATATTGTGTTAGATGCATATGGCATTCCTCCGTTTCAGTTTTGACTGTTTTTTGGCGAGGGCTATTGATGTTGCTGGTGTTTGAGAAATAGGGGTTTTGCTGGGATTGAGAAATATGGTTGTATTGAATTATGATTTTGGTTTTTTATATTTGCCTACCTTTGTATCAGTTGCTGGTAGGTGTAGGAAAGTAGGAAACATCAAAAGTGCTTTCTTGGATCACATACAAGTGGAATATTTGGCCATCAATATTTAAAATTGCACCGAGATTATACACAAGGTGGCTCTATTATATTTATCATGAAAAAAGACCCTTCATAACTTATGACTAAATTAATAATATTTTTTTATAGATATTTCTGGCCAAAGTGTCAAATTTCAGACCATGCTGATGTCCTGATGGATTTATATTTGTCAGCAGATGAAGTAATATATGATTGAGTTCAAATTATTTGATCATCTGTTAGCGTTCTTTTTACTTTCCTGGATTACATTCCTGCCATCCTTTTTTTCGAGAAAAAATTCCTGCCATCCTTATTTTTGTAATCAGGGCTTGTGTATTTGTGTGTATATAATCCCTTAATGATGTTTCAATCCTTGTAAAGCTAAAGATAACCAAGTAATATGGTTTTGTAGGCAAGAATGGATGGAGAGTTGAGCTATCACGTAATGCCAGCAGTGGCCGCGGTGGTCGTGATCGGAATGGTGGGTCCGAGTCTAAGTGCTACGAATGTGGTGAGACTGGGCACTTTGCTCGTGAATGTCGTTTGAGGGTTGGTTCTGGAGGCCTAGGCAGTGGAAGGCGCCGAAGCAGGAGCCGCAGCCGCAGCCGCAGTCCGAGATACCGTCGGAGTCCAAGTTACGGAAGAAGGTAAATGGAATCAGTGTCGCATACTGTTTACTTATTTCGGCACTGATGCACTGACTCTTTGCTTCTTATCAGTACATATCTCTCTACATTGCTATAATGAGTATAATCTGTGTATGCTTTATTGCATTTTTAATCCTCAGACATGACACATTATCCTCCTTTTTAAATGGATGCACAACATGCACTCTCGGGAAGTTGGGATGTTTTTAACCTTTTGACCTTCTTGTTCACATTCGTCGACATCCTTCGAGCATTTGTGGGGTTTGAGTGATGGCAGAAGATTTATGTATTGAATTAGCAAAAATAGCATTCGACTCTCATTGTTTACATTATTTTACTATATCCAAACCCTGTACAGGCTAATTTCATAAGTTTACATATTGAAACAATGAATCTGATAGAAACATTGTTTTTTTTTTCTGCAAACAGAAGCTACAGTCCTGCAGCACGATCTCCAAGGCGTCGTAGTGTGTCACCAGCTCCAGCCCGTGGACGCAGCTATAGCAGGTCACCGCAGTACAACCGTGCACGAGAGGCGTCTCCTTATGATAATGGGTAATGCAAATTTTAGTTATCATTTTTTTTTGTTCTTTGGTACTGATATATTGATGCGCTTTCACTATTCATATTGCCAGATACCGCCGCAGCAGGAGCTAGAGCCAGGTAATTGTGTCTTATGAGCGTTCTGGGACAGATATTGCTTGTTGGGCTGTCAGCTATGATCAATAACCTACTTGAAAGATCCGTCGCCGACTGCTTGACTTTTTGGTTAAGGTTCTCATAACTTTATCTATCTTATTATGCCTATGCCTACTTTATAATCAGTAGTAAAACATATTGGTGGGTGTATTTATTGAACTAAGACCAGCTGTCTTTTCTTGTGTGGTATAAAGGCATCGTCCTGCACTGCTTAATCGACTCGGCCGACTACGGCTCAGTTATGTCTTCATGGTTTTGTTCTGCGCTCTTCATTCTTCGCACGCCCTCGCATGCTTCCTTCAGATGAATGTGAATGCCGCATGTTAGTCTGCCTACAGCGTCTCTTCGTGATCCATTTGCTTCGTTGAGGATGCTGCGCGTCGCAAAGCAGTAATAATCTTCCTTCTCATACAATTTGGTAAGGTTTGATTGTGCTGACAAATGCAGCATCTGTTGAGTTTCTCCATAGGGTGACCGGCTGGGTCACCCTAAACTGCACCTGGTTCAGGAACTGCAGTATTTAGATGGATGACTCACCTGCGCGTTGCGTATAATGCCTTCAAAGATCCCCAGGTAAGTGAGGGCGAGAAGTGAATTGGCCAGGTCGAGTGCTATGTTGAGTCTGCCTCTTGCCACCACACGCTGTCTTTAACAGATGAAGACCATTGCCTTCAGCAAAGGAACTTCCTCGCCTCGCGCCTCCTTCACTGCATCACCCTGATTGATATTCGTCATAGATGCCGCCTTTGTATGCCTTCTTGATTGATGTTCTTCATAGAGCCTGCGATGAAGCCGAACCCTGCAACCATCATATGCTGCTAGTTTGTGGTTATTTAGTAGATGATGTATTGTCTCCAGGTCCTGTTGGATAGGTTGGATGTGGGACTAGAGGTGGTAGAATGTCAGATGCTCCTGGATACATAATGAGTTTATTGTGCTTTTGATTGTTTGTCTACGGTAATGTCGTCCACCATGTTTGCTTGCTCCGGTGCAATCCCCTGGACTTTATCCGTGAAGGTTGTTAGCGTGCCAAATCAGGCGTCTGCTGGGCACATCGTAGCCTCCGCGTCTGTTTGCTTGCGTTCTTTGTTCCTTTTTGCGTGAGCTGTCTAAGATGTGACACACAACTTGATGTGAAACGCAACTTTTTGGTCCGTGTGACGTCGTCAAGAATGTTGTGGCCTCAAGAATGGAGGTACCTTTGTGACGTTCCAGCATATGGCGCTGCACAAATCACATGCCAACGAGCTGCCGGACAACAAAGCAAAGGATCAGCGTCCGAGTTCAGCTCTACTGGTGGTGGGTTAGGTGACGCACCGGTGGCAGCCGACCGCGCCAGCAGATCACGTCACATTCTGGACGTAGATGGCACAGGCCCGAGACCGCGCCAGCAGATCACGTCACCTTCTTTATTTGCTATCAGCTTAAAGTTGCATTCCCTATTTACCATCAACAAGCTAAATTGGATATTTAAAAACGGGTACAATGTTTTTTTAAAGATGTGTATGTGATCCAATGCACACAATTTTACGACACCATCCCGACGAACTTGCATCGCCGAGCCGGCCCTTGGTGGGAGCCAATTGGACACCGAATACACCGGGGGGGTTGACACAGCCGGGGGGGGGGGGTTGTGATTTTTGTGAACCATGCGATCCACTTGACGCGTAGAACCGAACAAAGATTGTGTGCTCTACGCCGGATTATGCGTGTTGATACACGACGATGCGCTATATCTGTGTTGATACGCGATGATGCAATCATGTGCAGTTGTCAGTTGATAAAGAGTGTTGAACAGCTCAAATGAGCCCACTCAAGTGAACAGATAATAAAACTGCTGAGCAAGGTTTCTTTTTTATTTACTACTGGTACTGGGCAAATGAAACGCGTGGTGAGAAAACAAACAGACGCAATAAAATAGTAGTTCTAAAGGCAGCTTAATCTAATTAAAATATTGCAGATATATAAATTATAATAAGACTTTATTATAACAAATTCAACGCGAGACGGCGACAGCAATACAGAGAGAGGAGCAATCATAGAATGCATTGGGAGGAGACTGCGACGATTTGAAGGCCAAGTAATTTCTTAACCTTCTGTACGTTCTACCAGCCAAGTAATTTGAAGGCCTGTTTAGGCAGAAATTAGAGATTTCAGAAGAAGTTATGCTAAATATTTTTTTTTGGAGAGGAGTGATTCTACGCCGCTTCTATAAAATAAATAAAGGGGTTGAGAGCTTAAAGAAACTCCTCCTCGTGATTCATTTCTTCGACATAATCTTTTTTTTCATGTAGTTTATCATAGAGAATTATTTTTAGCAATATAATCACTTCGCTCAGAATTAGAAGGCAGATGAAGCTACAAATAGGTGGTCTGAGCCATCCCATTCAACGGATTTTTTAGACTATTGGATTTGTAAATAAAGAATTTGATGAAGTAATTGTGCTCGTAAAATACCTTCCCAGTCACAAAAAGTATGCCGTTTTCGTTTTGGACATCTACACAATCACCGATATACCACTTTAACAATTATTTTATGCAGAATGAAAAAGGTTTAATGTGCTGAAGCTTTTCAAAGCATATTTAGCTTTACCATTTTAAAAGTTCAACCTTATTCACACTGGGGTCAACAAGGCACTCTTTTAAGTATTATAACATTTCAATTAAACTACCCAAACCAAACTGTACTTACAATCTCCGTACCGTGCCTGAAGATTAAATTCTTTTTCGCCTCAGAATATGATTTAGCCCGTGTTTAATTCCCACCCAAAATCTTTTCACCCATCACATCAAAGAAGAATCTTAGATGCATGGAGTCTTAAATGTAGACGAAAAAGGTGAAAAGTTATATGGATAGGCTGTAAATCGCGAGACGGATCTAATGAGCCTACTTAATCCATGATTTGCAATGGTAATGCTACAGTAACCATCCGCTAATTATGGATTAATTACCCTCTAATTACCATCGTTAGATTCGTCTCGAGATTTCCAACTTATCCATATAACTTTTCACCTTTTTCGTCTACATTTACTACTCATAAATTGATAAAATCAATACCCGAAATCTTTTCACGAAAAATTTTCATCAACTAAAGACGGCCTTAGTGATTTTTGTACAGCAGCTTGGTGACAAGGTCAACGTTAAAACTTCCACATTTACCCCTAACAGCCATGGATGGACTCCTTCAGTTCTTCCCCAACTGCAACCGGTCAAGTCCGACCGGGTGCACGGTCTCCTGTCTTCCCCGGCAGTTCTCGCTTTCCAACTTCCATTCGCTGTAGCTTCCCTCCCCCCCTCCCCTCCCCTCCTCGAACTCCGCTTGGGCGGCTGCGAATCCCAGCGTCTGAGCACTTCTCCCCAGTCTCCTCCCCAGCACAGGACCGGCCGGCCTCCGTCTGCTCCGGCGCCGGATGAGCGAGGAAGGCGGTTTCTTTGGCGAGCTGCCGGTCAGTGTAGCGGCGGAGTAGGGGGCTGGCTCCATGATGTTTGGTTCGAGGCGGGTGGAGGACGAGATGGCGCTCACGAGGCAGAGGACCGTCAGGTGAGCACAGCGCGAGGACTCTGTGTTGCCTTGTTGGGTTGAAGATATTTTGGGGGTGGGTTGGTGGCTCAGGGGTGATCGAAACTCGAAAGCATGGGAAAAGGCGTAGTTTTGCTACGAATTTTCTTGGTCTCCGAGGGGACTTTGGAGGAAGAACTCTTTGGTTTGGGTTGGTATAAGCTGGTTGGTGTCGTGCTATGCAGTGCGTGAACTCCGTAGTTCCTTTGAGAAACTTGGAATTGAGCGTTTTGTTTAGTTTCTTGAATCGGATAATCTCTTGAATTTCTAGCATAATTTGTTTGGTTCTACAAGGAATCACGCCTTTTATTTTTCGACATAACTAAGAGTAATCATGTAGGATGCTCCACTAATCGATTGCTAACTGTTTCTGGAACTAATTGTCTAATTTGTTCACTAATGACATCAGTTTATCTTTCGTGTGAGTAGGATTAGAGAGATTGACGCCAAATACATGAATGAATCGGGAAGGTTATTTCATTTCTGGCTGTGCTTGAACTGATGGTTGATACCCTAAATGGTTATTGAACCATCCAATATGCTACTTTTAGTTTTACTAAATAGGGCAATTCTGATGCTATCTTCATTCCCAGATTCCGTGATGAGAGGGCAAAGGCAACTATACCCATTCACCAGAAGCAGCAAGGCCTAGCTGCCAGCAGGCTCGGCTTGGGAAGTTCAGGGAAAAACAGATTTTTATGTCAGGAGATGACTTATGGTACAGCAAGATTATTGACCCATCGAGCGATTTCATCTTGGCATGGACCTATGTGTTCCGTGTATCATGCTTCATTGCTCTATTCATGGACCCTCTGTATTTCTATGTGCCTAAAATCGATTATGCCCCAACCACTTGCGCTGGGAAGGATATACGCCTGGCCA
Source organism: Urochloa ruziziensis (assembly GCA_015476505.1). Taxonomy (NCBI): domain Eukaryota; kingdom Viridiplantae; phylum Streptophyta; class Magnoliopsida; order Poales; family Poaceae; genus Urochloa; species Urochloa ruziziensis. Next base: position 32,738,412 of record CM027126.1, on the reverse strand, counting down.
TCATTGTTACTGTCTTCCGATCAATTGCCGACCTCTTTTACATTCTACAGATGATAATCAAGTTCAGAACAGCATATATTAATCCTAGCTCAAAATTAGGGGTTTTTGGTCGAGGAGATCTTGTCACAAATCCCAAGGAAATCGCAAAGCAGTATTTGAGATCTGACTTTGTAATTGATTTAGTGGCTTCATTGCCTTTACCACAGGTAATTCCTTTTCAGAACCGAACGCTGCAATGCCTTTATGATATGCTGTATTCATACTTTGTTCTTGTTGTTTTTCATTTGATTGGCTGCTTTGGATTACGGAAATGATTTTTCTTTCTTCTCCTTTGCTGTTGCCCTCTGGCAGACAGGCACACCTGTTCTCTTCTGTTTTTTTACAAGAAACGTGGTTTCTCAATTTTATACCCTTAAAATCATACGCTATAGTTGAAAGTTTGTAGATGGTGAAGCTATCTAATCTGATGTCTGAGTTATGGGTGTTACCTGACTATCTGATATATCTTTTTTCCTTTCATGCAGATCATTGTTTGGTCTGTCCTACCAGCCATCAAATATTCATCTTCTGAGCATGGCAATGACATACTGCTTCTGGTTGTTCTTCTCCAGTATATTCTAAGATTATACCTCATGGTTTCCTTGAATAATAAAATAGTCAAAATTACTGGAGTTTTCGCAAAGACCGCTTGGCGGGGAGCTGCCTACAATCTGCTGTTATATATGATTGCTAGCCATGTATGATACTTATATCCTTCGCACAAAAAAGTATGATTCTTATATGAGTAATAGTTGCTGTGTTTTGCCATCTCATATCTTGAAAGTTTTCATATTACTTTTGGAGTGGTACCATTGTTTTCTACAGTGAAACTTCTCATGATATAGTTTTATTCTTTCAGGTTTTAGGAGCACTATGGTACCTCCTATCATTTGATCGCCAGATTACGTGTTGGAAAAAACATTGCAAGGATGACACTGTCACTAATTGCCAAACTACATATATGGACTGCGGTGTACAACGAGAAAGGAATTGGAACGGAACCTTAGTCTTTTCTATTTGTGATGCTAATAATACTGACAATCCCAATTATGACTATGGTATGTTCCAGCCATTGTTATACAATAAAACTCCCAATCAGAGCTTCCTGAAGAAGTATGTCTATTGCCTTTGGTGGGGCTTGCAGAATCTAAGGTATGACTTTATCTAAAAAAATGTTCTCCAAGCACAGTTAATTGTGGGGAAAAACCATGACTGTTTATTTACTACTCGAGGAAGTTCAAATAGTAATTATATTAGTAATTTGTATTATATGTTTATTTACTGCAGAAGCAGATCTAAGTTAATTGCTGATATGAATTTTAGCTTGGGTTATGCATGTGAAAGAAACCAAAACATGTTACAAGAACAGTAATCGGTACGATGGTCATATTGCATTTCTAATATGCTTTGTGGCACTTCATTCTCTTTTTCTGAACAGTTGCTATGGCCAGACATTGTCTGTGAGTACCTATCTTGGCGAGACACTGTATGCTATATTCTTGGCGGTGGTTGGTCTTGTCTTGTTTGCACATTTGATTGGAAATGTCCAGGTACTTCTATCTATGCTTATTGTTTATTACACGTGCAAACTGGGAAGGAATATAAACCTGAGATATTTGTCTTGATTGCTCACACTTCCCATTCATATCCACTTAGATAGTGTATGCTTATTTGTACGTGTGTGATAGTGTAGTAGTTTGAAATCTGCAAAGCTTTTGGCTTCTCTTGAAGTTGCAATGTTAAAATCTTAACCAGTTAATTATACTGAACAAGCTCCCAAACCCCATTATGTCCATGTATTACGTAGATTTTATTTTGAGGGGTATTGCCAGCTGTTCTTTACAAGGAAAATTCTGCTTATCAAATTTTGTCATATGCTAGACCTACCTGCAATCTATTACTGCAAGGGTTGAGGAGTGGAGATTAAAGCAGACAGATACTGAAGAGTGGATGAGACATCGCCAACTGCCCCATGAATTACGGGAAAGGGTGAGAAGGTTTATTCATTACAAGTGGCTTGCAACTCGAGGTGTGGATGAAGAATCTATATTGAAGGCTCTGCCTGCAGATCTTCGCCGTGACATCAAGCGCCACCTTTGCCTGTATCTTGTTCGTCGGGTAAATTAGCTTACTACCTTTGCTGTCTGAATTTTTGGTTAGCAAACATAGTTCATAGTGTTAGCTAGCGTATCTCTTATAAAGTGACCAGTGCCACATGCGTAACAGTTTTATGGAGAATCTATAGCGTCATGTATATCTTGATGTCCAAGTATATTATTAATATTTTATACTGCAATCCTGCAGGTCCCACTTTTTTCCCAGATGGACGATCAGCTTCTAGACGCCATATGCGAGCGTCTTGTATCTTCCTTGAGTACAGAGGGAACATATATTGTCCGTGAAGGTGACCCAGTGACTGAGATGCTCTTTATCATTCGTGGTAAACTGGAAAGCTCCACCACAGATGGTGGCCGGACAGGATTCTTCAATTCAATCACACTCAAACCTGGTGATTTCTGTGGCGAGGAGCTCCTTGGATGGGCTCTCGTTCCCAAGCCTACCGTCAACCTGCCATCATCCACTCGGACAGTTAAGGCTATTCTCGAAGTGGAGGCATTTGCTCTTCGAGCCGAGGACCTCAGGTTTGTTGCCAGCCAATTCAGGCGCCTCCACAGCAGGAAGCTGCAGCACACGTTCAGGCACTACTCTCACCACTGGAGGACCTGGGCTGCATGCTTTATCCAGCATGTTTGGCGCCGCCACAAGAGGAGGAAGATGGCCAAGGACCTGAGGATGAGGGAGTCGTTCTCCTCCATGAGATCGTATGAAGGCGATGCCTTCCCCGAACAGAATCTCGCGCTCAGGAGAGGAGTTAGCATCATTAAGGAACTGCCTAAGTTCAGGAAGCCTTCTGAGCCGGACTTCTCAGCAGAGCATGACGACTGAGGGATAGCTGATACATTTTTTTTTGGTAAGGCAAGATTGCTGTTTCTGTTGCAAACAAACCCTGCTCGCCCAATGGTCTTCCCGCAAACATGCACTGGTTTCAGGCAGATAGGTTGCTGATGTGGATAAACTTGCTAACATCGTGGCACTGCCTCATATATGGTGAAACAGCTATGAAACCGGGAAGTCAAGGTTTCAGTGTGAAAAGAGGGGAAAAAAAGAAGAAAAGAAGAAGAAAAGAAGACAAGATCACAAGATTGTTATGTTGTGGGTCGACTTGTCCATGCGCGTTTTCATTGTGTATGCATTCAATTACTTAGTTCATACTGTACATACATATGTAGTGCTTGCGGCATTGTATTGCAGGGACCTCACCTTAGAGTAGAAGAAGATTGTTGTATTGGCTGGCCGAGCAGATTTTACTTCCCCCGGCCAAGGCTCAACTATTCTTATTTTTTCAAAGCGTGTAAATTGCAGCAGGACGTACCGTTATTTGTTTGTTTTACGCTGGTATAAAACCACACATGGCTTGGTTATTGACCGTGAAAATTTGTGGTCAGATTTACAAGAATGACACAATAGGAAATTTCTTTTTTTGTGTATCTTGCTTCCTAATTTCCTTACAGTTGAATCGGGCAGGTCAACAGCGAGATAAAAAGTGTACAAGACTAACGTTGCCAACAACAACATAGCCTTTTGTCCCAAGAAGTTGGGGTAAACGAGAGATGAAACCCAAAAGAGACAAGGATAAGAAAAACAAAAGAGACAAGACTAACGTTGCGAAATCAGCAACAAAAGGGCAATTGAATCCTCCGGCAACTCGAAGTAGCCCCAGCAGTAAATGAACATGATGGCTACCAGAATCCTAGTCTTTTATAGAAAAGGGTTTTCCTTTTATTCCCCCATTGCCTCAGCAACAGAAAACATTGTTCATGCTTTACAGATTGATCCAAGGAAAAGATAGTTCCAAAGGAGGAAGAACTAGAAAGAAGCTAGACGACCTGAGACATTCAAACGATCCAAGACAAAAGAAGTATCAGCCACAAATGCAGTAAACAGAATTGTTTCTTGATCAAGAAAATCTCCAGAAGCTCCATCCTGCAGCTTCCTATATGCAAAGTTCCTTCGCCACATCACTCTCGATCAGCTTCACTGCTTCACCACATCGCTATTCGCTCTCGATCAGCTTCTACATCATCTTCAGCAGATCGAGCTGATTATTTTTCTGTAATAGCATCTTAACCCAAGAATAGATTGAGCAGAGTCGGGTATAGTCAACACATTGAATCGTTTTTTGCCACTAGAACTCAAGCTGCTGCTATTACACATTCAAAGAATAGATGCCATATATTTTCATCATAGGAAAGAAGTAATATATTGCGCAATTCCAATTCCTCCTAATCATATTGTCTCTGGTTAGCAGCACGCCTTGTTCAATGAACCACAAATGGTTGGCTTTCAATGGAATCCTATATTACTAGTACCTATCAACTATAAGATCAAGAAAGAAGCAAGTTCATAACAAAAGGATGCAAAATGTGGTTGCTTCTCTTGCACCGACTACTTGTTGAGTCCGGTGCCAGCAGCCACTCATCCATCTCCCTGAAGTTGATTTGATCCATCATCCGTGGCCATCCCTCTCATACTCGCCTACTTGCTCAGTGCTGCCGAGGCGTTCAAGCCATGTGCGCAGCCTCTGCAGAGATATCGACCTGGTGCGAGACACTTCAGCCCTGAGCTTATCTCGCTCCTGGTAGACTGAAGACGCTGAGGCTTACGAGAAGTGCAATGCCAGAGGTCATGCCAGTAATGAGGAAAAGCCCACCAAAGTTGCTGAAGCTGAGCCTGGACGAGTTGATGCCACTGCTCTTGCTTTCACATGCTCCTGTGTTGCCGAACCATTTCCTCTCTATCCGCGCCATCTCCTCCTGTACTGCGGGCGTCATTACGGTCTGTGATACGTCGTGCACCATGGGTGACCCTATTGGAAAAGCCTAAAACAATACAACCAGATGAAATCCATTTTTTCTACAGTATGCGAAATATCAGGTTGATTAGGGGAAGGGGCTTACAAATCCAAAGCCTCCCAGCCTGTAGGTTGGGCCAACCATAGTGTAATCTTCACAGTACTTTGACAGGAAGATCTTAAGGTAGGGGACTTCGTCAACTATTGCAGAAACACCTCCATTGCCTGATCCCCTTTGTAGGGCCTCGGCATACTCCTCCACTGTGCCATAACCCAGCAAGTCCTTCTTGTGGAAGCCCATTTCCTCCAGCCAGTACTTTACGGCAGAACCCCTTTGGTACCCCACAAAGTCACCATTTCTTAGAAGATCTTGCACACTAGTCACTGTTGGCTGGAGCTGCTGGACCGTCAGCATTGATGTCAAACTTGCCGTATAACTTGAGGTCAAGATAAGCACGACAAATACCCATACGATCACCACAAATCTTGATAGGTTGCTCTCCAGCTTCTCCTCTAAAATCAAAAGGTTATATTAGGTAATGATTTAACCAATCCTCTTTAGCAGCAAACATGTTGGACATACTTACTGTGGGAGAAGACAAGAGTTGAGAAGGCAAAGTAGAAGATGATGCCGAATTGTTGCCATGGCGTGCCACGGAATTCAGGGTTTATTCGGTGCTCAATTGCCCACACAACAAAACCAGTTAAGAAGAAGAAAGCAAGGCTGATGATCCAGAGGGCACTAGTCAGTGGCTGCAGGAAGATCCACATGCTCCTGCTCGAATCTTTCTTCAGTAGCACGATCATTGACAGCCCTGTGTCCGTGAAGGGCAATGTGAAGGCCACCTTATCCATCCTCCCCATTGTGATCGTCGTATCACCAACCATGGCATCAGCTTTCTGCAACCATCACTACTATTATCATTCACAGAAATTGCTTCAAAATCTCCAATAATGGCCATATTAAGTACATCTTACATGTCTATACTAACCTTTTCATATACCAGATTGAGAAGATTCTCATAATTGGTAGCATCAGTAAATGGAACGTATTGGTAGGCCACTGGATAGGGCAGGTTCTTCATCAGCACGTCAAAAACATCGATGCAGTAACCTGTGACAGTAGAAGTGTTGGTTGTTGGGCTGTAGGAAACCTCCACGAGCTGATTGAACCCATGTCTTGAAGGCACGGTAATATGAAGCGGCCTTCCTGTCGAAGAAACATCCCACCCTCTTGGAGCAATTGCTATATCACCTGGCCAGATGATTTGTTTGAGCTCTCTCTCATTGTTAGATTTTAAATTCCTAAAGATCCCAGATTCAGGTGTCCAGAACCCAACTGTCCTTGCACCTTTACCGATGATGTTGATGACCTCATATGTTGATAGCTGCAGCTGGCCATTTACCAGTCTGAACCTCCCAGCTATCCCATCAAATGTCGTGTTGAACACTGCACTTAGAAGTGTCGTACCAGGTGTTGAGCTGGACACTCTGTATTTATTGACTGCTGTAGCAAGAGACCATGCTGTGTCATACGCCCAGAGCAGAGGCATGCTTGGGTTAGGCATATTTTGAATGCCCAGATTGTCCAGTTGGAACCTCTCCTTGAACCTAACAGTGAAGTTCATGAGACGGCCCGTTGATTGGACATAAGGTCGGAAGGTGACAACCCCTTGCATGTCATCAAACCTGTCAGGGCCAAGGCTGTCCACTGCAGTGCCAATACCGGCGGTGGCTATCCAGACATAGCCATCAGATATCATATCAGCAACACTGGCCCGGTGGAAGACACGAGCAGTAAGATCTGGGAGCATGTGCACGATAAACACCCGTGTGGAATTCTCCTTGAGGTTGTACATTACTGAGTCCAGGTAGCTCTCTGTTGCATCAATGGGCAAAGCTAAACTATCTGTAATCCGAATGTTGTAACCCTGAAGGGTGTACACAAGCTCAGGGAGAATGCCAACTCCATATGGTGAGTCTTCATAGACCACGATGGCTGTCTGCCATTTGAACAAATCAAGGATGGCAGCAATCAACTTGGGCTGGTGGGAGGCAATGGGTGCAGTATGCAGAAAGAATGGTGTTAATGATGGTGTCAATGCTGCAGATACTGGTGCGAGGGAGAGGATTGGAGTGAGCGTGTGATTCCCAAGGTAGGCAATGTACTCAGCTTCTGCTGAAGTCAGAGGCCCAATAATTGCTTGCACTTGATCGTTTCTGATAAGATCATCAGCTGCAAGCACATCAGCAGAGTACATATCAGTACATTCAATGTTGAAGGAATCAGATATGCATCCAACTTGCTGTTTCCGTGCATTATGGTTTGCAGACAAAAATACAGCAGAACATGCTGATATACCGAAAACGTAAAGTACTTGGTCAATTTTGGTCAGTAGTTACTTACATATTATCAGTTTTAGATGTGCCTGTGAGTGTCTATTTTCAAAATACCCTTCTATCAGGGATGCAAAACAATGTTGCGCTATACATAACCAAATAAATTGCAGGTCGTCAAAGAAATCCCGAATGTAAATGTGAGGAATTGGATGATTCTAGGGCAGCTTTACAAGCTAACCTAAAACACGAGCTTTGAAAATTGGTGGGATGGGATACTCAACAAAGTGTATAAAGATCAAGACCAAGTCATATTCAGACTTCATTGTCCTAGTGCTCTGAGATTTGAAGGACCTTTTCTTTATCCCAAAACATGATGGATGTTTCATTTACGACCAGTAATCCACGGTGAAATGGACGCAGTGGATGCAAATTGCAGTTAAATATATTGTGAGATTGTAGTGTACAGGCAGCAGTCTGGGGTTTGTGCCTTTGCGTGTACTTCCTCAGTTCCTTGCTTACCTTCTGTGCTTGGTTTCTCTATTTTCCTTATTTAATGATTCTTTATTCCTCCTCCAGTGAAATGAATCAGAGCTCACTGCCCCACTATTATTTTTTTGAAACAAAGAAGAGGAATTCAATCTTCGGATTGTCCAATCTATGGGAATTGCCTCTAAACCTCCATCTATTCAAACTACTTTTCTAACCACATGAAGTCCTCATGTACAAAGAGCAAAGCTACACTTAATCCACTCCACTCCAATCCTTAAACCTTTGACATATGGCATTACCATCTTTTCTTTCATTTCCAATTTCCCGCATGTGAAATCATGTTTCCACCCCACGGTGCCGCCCTTTCGCTATGCGTTGAAAGTGAATTGAATCGATCTAATTGCTCGTAATCGTAAGAACCACGTACCTTTTGCTTTGGGGTGCCATTGACGAATACAGGGAAAGGGGGACGAGCCTCCGGCAGAGCTCAACCAGGAGGCAGATGCATCCTGGATCGGGTGGGTGTGTGTGGGTGGGGGTCAGCATTTGCCTCGACGCGGGACTCTTGGGGCGACCGACGGCGCCATTTAGATCGAGGCCGGCGGCGGAACTAGTCCCATGGGTGAGTCGTTCACGGCATGCATCCCGCCAGATGGGCGCAGCAGCCGATAGGCTCCGGTGCTACCTCAGCGAGGCGCTCAAAGGGCAGAGATAGGGATCCGCGAGCTTGGTGGTGGTGGTGGCGGCGGTGGAGGTGGCGAGCTCTGTCAGGCAACACGATGAGGCCTTCTTCTAATGATCCTCAGAGGGAAATGGTTCAGCAGGCTTGTTCTAGCCATCCATCAAGACATCAACGGCTGAAGCTCTTTTAGCCTTCTTTTACCTTGTTACTGCGCTTGTCGGGTGGGAAAACGTTTAGCTTTTACTGCTGCTGAGCTTTAAGTGGCCGGGAGGCCCTTGCTGTAATTTTTATGCTTGTAAAAACTCTAAACCTATCTTAGGACTAGGAGTAGCAGTAGCAGACGCCCCTGGCAATCCCCATGGCGATCTCGTTCAGTGAACTCGATTGAATCCTTGGGTCTTTCCAGTTAATTCGGCTACTGCTTCCTCCATTTGCTCTGAACTTTTTCCCCTCTATTTCGTTTTCACTTGATTTGGCGATGGTTCCGTAGTCTCGATTTGCCCAGATCCTGACAAGCTCCAGAGCCGCTCGGTGCCGGCGAGCTCGCCGGCGGCGCCAGGGCCAAGCTTGGAACTAGGCAAATAGAAGTTACTTCGTGCAAAAAAAGAAAAAAAGAAAAAAAGAAAACAAAGATGGAAGGAGCCTAAAAAGTTGACTATTGATACACATAAAAAAATAATGATATTGCCATTTGTTTAGTTTTATCTCAAATTTGATTGCTCTTTTTATTTAAAAAATTATAGAAACATAGTCAAATTAAAGTTATATTTTTAAAAAAAATATAAACTCATAGGAATTATTAATGTGTTAATTAATTAAATAACATTTTTAGTCTCATGACTATGAACTCTCATTCCCTCATGTCAATTACTTTTAACCAAACGAGTCGTAAGATCTGCTCCCTCAGTCCCAAAATAAGAGTAGTTGCAGGAGTTAGACATGTGAATTAAGGAGGGATGAAAAAGTAGAGAGCCCATAAAAACGATAAGGGTAGAGGAGGAGAGAGACTAGGGATAGGAGTTGTATTAGAAAGCAAGAACTATTCTCTTTACGAGACAAAATTTAAACCATAAAACTACCTTATTTTTGGGACAGAGAGTAAATCATATCTAGGGAAAACTAAACTTGTTATTTGTCTTAGAGCAACTTCAAAAAAAATCTCTAAATCCTTACTAAATGATAGTTTTTGAGATTTTGATTAAAAAGGTAGCTTCTAACAGCTTTTTTATTTGGTTATTCTCTGTTTCGGATTTTTGGCTAGCTAAATATAAAAAAAGAGAATATCTCTCCAAAGTTCACAGTGCACACAAGGTATAGAAAATCTATTGCAAAACATAAGATATAGAAAATGATTTTTATATAAATGATGGTCTAAATGATGATTCAGATAGCGAGGATTTAAGAGCGAGGTTTACGCCAACTCTGAGCATGCTCACCAGCGCGTGCCGCCGTGACGACGTCTCCGCTGGAGTTCCTGACGCGCAGGGCCACCCGGCTGCTGGAGTTGGCATGAGCTGCGGCGCCATAGAAGTCGTCGAGCGCCATGGAGATGCAGGTGAGGCTCTTCCTCCCCACGTCGCTCGTCAGGTCCAGCACCACGCCGACGCGCACGGACGCCTCCGCCACCGCCGGCAACGTCACTTGGCCCCACAAGACGCGCAGGAGGAGCAAAGCGAGAGCGAGGCTGGAACGGCTGAATTGCCTCATTGATGTTGATGAGCACTCCATCTTTACAGTACGCATTCGAGCTTCAGCTGATTGCTCGCTCCGCCGGCCACTGGAGACACGTTATTTGTAGCCGCGATCAACCCATCTGATTTCTATGCATCTGTCTGCATCCGCGAGAAATAGCTTCGAATATCACCCGCGGCGCTAGCAGTGACCACGGCGGCACGGCCTTTGAATTCGATACAGGAGTTGTTGCAACAAAGATTGAAAGTTGACCTTGAAAGGTTAGGTTATTGAAAGCAGAATAGCTCCAATGGTGTGGTGACATATGGGACATATTTGAACGAAACATTCAAGCTGAAGTAGACTCTGAATTTTCTCTAGTTAGTGTAAATTTGACAGGTCCAACTGAAGCCTGGACCTGAGTCTTCGACGCGTTTGAACTTTAGACCACCTTCAGTGACTGCGATTGCGAATTAATATCGCGATGAATATTGAGTTGAAAGATTGAAGCGTATATGATGTTAACGTGGTAAATTGGTTGGTAGGATGAGCAAGCGTAACGGAAGGCCAGCTGCAACCGCAAGTGACCATTGTGTACTCCAAGTCTCCAACTACTCGAAGCAGCTAGGTCTGGAGCCTACAGTTGCTATCTCACATGACGATGACTGCTATTTCTACAATTCTTTCACGCCGAAACAAATAATAATTCTGAACAAAGTTACGGTACTGCATTTTCTCTATTAACATCTCACTCTCTTGTAATGGTTACTGACTTGCTGGCGAAACCCAGTCCAGAATTAAAAAAAAGGGATTAAACTGGTGTTCAGTTATTATCTACTAAAAAATGAAGTATAGCTAAAGTCTACTGAATCTCTGGTGCTACTTGTGAGCATGTGACTCAACATCAGGTTGAATCTTCCATGTTGCTTTCTTCTTCTGCCTGTACTTCGCATAGGAGTACCAGACACCACCAAATGTGTTGATCACCAATCCAATTACATTAAGGGCGTGTACTTCCACACCTCCCAACAGAACAAAACCAAGGGTCTGCAATTCAAGGATAAAAGAAATGATATATGACGTAGTTAATTAAGTTCAAACTGCTAATTCAAAAGTATGCAAACTTACCGTAGACCCAACACCCTTGAGAACTCCTACTATTGTTGTAGTCAGGGCAGAATTCACAATTGTGCACCAAAACATGGTGAAATTTAGGACGATCCCCATCACTAGCGAGATAACGAGAATGACACTGAATGACAGAGATGCTGTCTGCAGTTCCCCACATAGTGTAAGTTAGGACCATGGCATACAGCAAATAATTTGGCGCAGAAACTTAACAGTACTATTATGCTAAAGAACAGCAATGAAGTGTGTAACTATTTGATCTAGAAACTCAGGAGGACTATCGCCAGTCATGAATGCAAGTTAAAGGGGGTGAATCAAGGGAACATAAGAGATTGCTACCTTAAATGTACTAATCAAATTTCGATCGTCTGGGTGCAGAATACTGACCTTTGCAGATAACACTGCAAGAGAATGGGGGAATTCTCCTGTTGCTATAATGAGGAAAAACAGAAATGGAAGTGACAATATACTGTTGTAAAACATCAAATCCACTGAGGAAAGACCATCCTCAGCACCTGATTTCTCCACCAGAATCAAATACATTGTCTGCATAATGCATACACATTCAGATGTCAGATGACCCCTGCTTCAAACAAGTAAAAGAAAACAAGATCTAGAATAAATTATCTGAGAACAAACAAGAGTAGGCATAACATTACCTGGAAGAAGACTGATGTAGAGCCATGCAGTATCCATATAGGTCAAAGGAAAAATCTCCAAGTGCTGCAATTAGGACACCTGCTGCGGTGCAGATAACTGAAAGAGTGACCTAAAACAATTTCAAATGTGGAAAAAATTAGCAAAGAGCTGTTCATTCCAGGGGAGAAACAATGCATTTCCCTAAATTTTGATTTTCAGTTTGCATATGATGAAATTTCAAAACAATAACGTACAACAGACCACGAGTTTCAGTGATAGTGCCAATGCCTTTCACAATATTTACCTGAAGTACTCCCACAATTTTACTATAAAGACATGGATGCAAGAAGCCAAGCACTGATGCTAACCAAAAAATATTATGATCTATTGGCAGAAAAGTGTGATTGATGCTACCCAGTAAAGCTGGAATTTTCGTAAACTTTTGACTAACTATATCAACAGTTATCTAAATTCATGACTGGCACCAGTTGAGCTGGGGAGCTCAATCCATTTTCAAAACATCAAATTGAGATAGTGAGGGATCTAAAGCTGGAGTAACCCTTGTACTCTATTTAAAAGGTAAGCCCGGAGAAGTCTCCAGAACTGCATTCTTACCTGTGTTGGTGGCTTTCCCTTTCCCCGTACACACCCACTGACCAACACGGCAAGGGGAGTGATCCTCTTGATTGCAATATACATAGGGATGTTAACCCCTTTCAAGCTTGCTAGAGCAAATCCCACATTTGCATTGTAGAATATTGACACCGGAAGAAGCTTCTTTGCGGTTATCAAGTTGAAGTCTTTTCGTTTAGACAGTCCTAGAACTTGACCAAAATGTATCAGAAGGGCCGTGGCTATTTGCTGCAGAAGTAACGTAGAGATTGAACGAAACAATCAGTCTTAGTAAAACATAGGAATGGACAGTGTTCTCTAGGCTGTGAGCTTTAGCAATACCTGCAAGGTGAGCAGGGTCATGGAGTGAACATACTGCATAAGAACTGCTTTGTTCACGAAAACCATTGCCATGGATGCGACTCCATAGGAAAAGGCTGCAGCTAAGCTGCAAGAACATATATACATAGAAATAGTCAGAACTTCCAACACACTTTAATCTTCAATTCAGTCTGAACCATAAGCTGTATATAGTAACTGAAAAAGTAAAAAAAAAAAAGCTCTTGAAAGTATGTCTACTCCAGCATCATGTCCTGAATTACTGATATGGTGAACCATTATTATTTTCTAAACCATTTATCGTCCTGGTAATACAGAAGAAGGTCCTCAACGTCTTTACCAAAGTCAACACTAAAAGCACAGAGAAATCTAGCACATTCGATTTAACTATCAGGCAGCCAGAGTGTGCAGTTGACTGCATACACTACCACTGAACGAGCAGGACTTTTACGCATTATTTTATTCCAAGTTTCCACGGAAATTCAATGAAACAACCCATTTTATTCGGCAACAAAGGACTGTAAATCCAAGGCTTGTACGAGCATAGTAACAATCTGTCAAAGGACGGCATTTCCTGTGAGCATTAGGCCGCCGAACGCCGTGAAGAAGGCTTTGCTCAGGGCAGGGTTGAAGGTTGAGCAGAGCAAATGCTGCTTGTGTTGTGTCATTGTGTGTACTAATCTGAAGAACAAAATGGGAGCAGAAGGCCAGAAACAGACATTGCCCATGGAAATGCCCCTCCTCGCACTCCACCGATTCCACCGCTACCCAACACAATCGAATTGAGCCTCCGTTTCCGCGGCTCGCACTCCTCCACGAACCATGCAGCCATTGAGCTCCCGAAGCGTCGAAAACCAGAAAGGCGCCGCCGTTGCCCACACGCAAAACGCCCTCTCCCATCTATTCCTCCCGTCCCCAATCACACGGCGACGAGGAGGGGTAAAGCGGAGCAGCGCGAGGCGCCGGAGAGGCGTAGCGAGAAAGGGGGAAGAGGAGAGGGGCCCGGGGGGAGGGGAGTTCACCTGAGAACGGAGCTGGGATCGCCGGCCTCCGCCCCCATCTCCCGACAAGCCGCGGGTTCGCGCGCGGGTGCTCCGTGTCCGGGCGCGGGCTACATGGACCAGCCGTGTGCGTGCGGGGCTGCGGGAGAGCGTGTGGCCGTGTGAGGGAAGATCCGGAGCTGGGGAGTAATTACCAAGCGGGGCTCTGTGCTTGCGAGCTCATTAAGTCAGACCTCGCTAATTTGTTATTATTATCCTCGTTATCGAGCGGCGAGGACGTGTGTGGGAGAGCGTGACGAAGCGATGCGCTCGCTTTCTCGCGCCAAAGGGCGTGACGTCACCATCTTGCTTGGAATCTGGATAAATGGGCCGGCGTTTGCGCGCCCGGATGAACCTCGAACGAGAATTTTTTTTATTTTTTGATTTTTTTAAAATAAATACCTGGCCCAAAAATTAGCAGATTTGGTCTTATATCGCCGGATGAAACGGCTATAGCCGTCTGAACCGGCGAAAAGTTGCTGCACAGGCCACAGGCTTTTCGCCGTTTCAAACGGCTATAGCCGTTTCACACGGCGAAAAGCTCCTGGCCCCGCTTTTCGCCAGCGCTATAGCCGTTTCAAACGGCTATATTTCTTAAACTTTTTTAATTTACGTTGAGAAATTGTTCTCCAACTATTTTCTAATTTATGTTGAGAAATTATTCTGCTATATTTGGTTTGATATTATGAAATGATTTAGATTTTTACGGTTTATTTTTTGGTTCGTCTATAATTGTTTTAATATTACATGTTTATAATTTTATACGGTTCGTGGGTGACCCTTTAGGCCGGAATGCAATTGTGGGTTTTTGTTTTACGGGTCCGTACCCGTAAAACAAAAACCCACAATTGCATTCCGGCCTAAAGGGTCACCCACGAACCGTATAAAATTATAAACATGTAATATTAAAACAATTATAGGCAAACCAAAAAAATAAACCGTAAAAATCTAAATCAATTCATAATATCAAACCAAATATAGCAGAATAATTTCTCAACATAAATTAGAAAATAGTTGCAGAATAATTCCTCAATGTAAATTAAAAAAGTTTAAGAATATAGCTGTTTCAAACGGCTATATCAAACGGCTATAGCGCTGGCGAAAAGCGGGGCCAGGAGCTTTTCGCCGTTATAGCCGTTTGAAACGGCAAAAAGCCCTGCAACGCCGCCACATGGCCTGTGCAGCAACCTTTCGCCGGTTCAGACGGCTATAGCTGTTTTTCATTCGGCGACATAAGACCAAATCTGCTAATTTTTGGGCCAGGTATTTATTTTTGAAAAATCGAAAAATAAAAAATATAAAAATAAAAAAATTCAACGAACGGTGTGCGAAAGGGATAATGGGCCTCCAAGCATTAAGCGGGCCAATAAGGGAGCAAAATCAATACAGCTACATGCTCACCTGGTCCAAGCTGAATCAGAGAGTCCCAGAGTGAACAACCTTTTACAAACTGTGGACATTCACATTAGTCACTGAATAACATCTGGACAAGTATCCCATTCTCTCAAACAAAGTAAAACTAGGTCATTGAATAACGTCTGGACAAGTATCCCACTCTCTCAAACAAAGTAAAACGATCTACCTGTAAGGCTGTAACTAATACACACCTCCCTTTTCACAATCCAAGAAACAAACTTAAAGAACGGCATGATATCAATTACTACGGCAGAGCATTGGGTCGGTAGTTGCTGGACATGGTACTGGCTGTACATCTGAAAAGATGGAAGAATTCCCTTTGTTTTATCTAATTACTATGCAGTCCATCTCAGCCAATGTTCTTCTCGACACCCAAGGATTTCGCAGGAGCAGATCCCGACCCGTCATGCACGCCATTCTGCACCGCACCAAGCTCTTCGCGACCAGCACTGTCACTGCTCCTACGGGCACAGCGTGAGTCGCTACTTGTCGCTTCATTGACAGTTCGGTCACTGACAGAACTGTTACCCATAGCATACTGTATTGTACCAGATTCCTCGTCGCCACCACTTCCGCTGCCCTCATGGACATCTTGGCAATTGCGATTTCCGGCTTCAGTGTAGGGTTGGTCAAGGGAAGGAATGTTGCCTGTGCTATTCGCCTGCATCCATCTGGCATGAGCCAGCCTCACAACGCTTATCAGCAGCATGAGAGAAGAGATAAATCCGCTGGTGAGGAAGAGACCAGAGAAACTTTGCAAAGTGAGAGGAGTGGAAGGTGTGTTGGAAACTGTCGGCGGTGCAGCAGCTGTGCCTAGCCATTTTGCTTCAATTTGTGGTCCCTCATTCCCTTCAGTAATGTTCAAGATGGCAGTTGAAATGTTATGTAACAGCGGAAAACCTAGAGGGAATACCTGCAAAAGTAGATGATGTTTAAGTAAGATTATGTATTCCCATAACGCAGAACGTGAAGCCTACAGAAACATGTGATTTCTCTTAACGAAAGAAAGTTAAATCTAGCAAAGTACTGCACATGATCGAGAAACTTACAAAACCAAGTCCAGGGGTCTTGTACACATGATCAACAATCTGGAATTCATTCTGGTATCGAGTGTCAGAGAAGAGGAAAGAAGTTAAAAAGGGGACCTCATCAACGATAGCAGACACGCCTCCGTTCATGGACCCCCTCCTCAAAGCTTCAGCATATTCATCTTCATTAGAATAAGGAATCAACCTATGTTTGCTGAAACCTCGATTTTTCAACATGGAGCACACAAATGATCCATGCTGGTACCCAACATAGTCATGATTGAAGAGGAGCTGGTCCAGATTTGTCACTGAAGGACGGAGCCTCTCTGCGGTTAAAATGGATGAAAAACTTGCTGTATAGCTCTGCACTAGTACCAGCACTACAAAGCACCATATCACAACAGCAATTCTTGACATCGGGCTCCTAATAATATGGCCTGTGCATAGAATAAACATGACGCTGAGTTATGTAAGAGCTAGTGTAAGCATAATTAACTAAACCACTTATATGAAGAAGCTAAGCTCAAGCCCCTGACCATGAGAAAACGTCAAAGTTGAGAAAGCAAAATACGAAGCAGTGCTGAACTGTCTCAAACTTGATCCTTGGTACTCAGGATTTTTGGGTCGCTCAATCACCCAGACAACAAAGCCAGTGAAGCAGAAGAAGCCCACAGTTGCAACCCAAAGTTCCTTCGTCAGTGGTGCAAGAAATGTCCATTGGATTGGTTCCAAGTCACTCTTGGAAAGCACAAGCATAGACACACCAGACTGTGTGTATGGCATTGTAAAGTCCACTTTTCCTATGCGGTCAATGGTTATGGTCACATCACCTGCTGCTCCGTCAAGGTTCTGCTTTATCCAGAAAATTAAAAGAGATTAAATTAATGTTTAACGACAAATAATCATAATGGTACAAGTAAAAGGTAAGTAAAAGTATGTGATGCAAATATGCAGGACTGAAGCTCACCCCTAAAGACACGTTGCCTACTAGCTCATCATAAGAACCATCAAAGACACAAAAATCATAGCACAGAGGGTGTTGTAGCTTCTTCATGGCAGCCTCAAATACATCAATGATGTAGCCAGTGACTTGTTTTGTGGTACTAGGACGAGTTGAGTTATCCTTGCAAAAGAAATAAGGATGAGAAACGTTCACAAAAGTTTTAAAACCATCTTTCAGTGGCACACCAATCCTGAGTGGCTTCTTCGTATAGCCGCTGCACATCTTGCCTGAGTTTCCTCCTGCTAATTTTCTAGAATTCGATCTCCCAGATTCTGGATTAAGTGAAAGTTTGCTTTCAAGCTTAAGTGGAAACTCAGTCTTGTCACGCACTTTCAGATTCAGAACCAGACCATCTCGCAAGAAAACAGGATTTACAGTTCCACTGCCACTTCTGCTAGTGCCAAAGCTATAGCTTTCTCTGCTTAGATTTTGTGGCTGCAAAGACAATGGTGTCCACAAGCCTACGCCCACCACATCTTTACTTGTGACATTCACAATCTCATATGATGGTAGCTCCAGCTCCCCGCTGACCAACTTGAAGTTCCCAGCCAGCCCATCGAATGCTATGTTGAGAATTGAATCAGTAAGTATTCTTCTGGTTGCATATACACCATGTCCACCTAAATCTGTTTCCGCCATCCAGATAGAGAGCCCAGCTATCTCGGCTGCTGTAGCAATGGTCCATACCGTGTCATATGCCCAGAAAAGCAGCACGCTTAGACTCTGCACAAGGTCAGTGTCCGGATTCTCCAGGTGAAACCTTGCCTTGAACCGTGCTGAGAAGTTTTTGACATTTCTTGTAGCCTGAACATAAGGCCGGAGAGTCACAACCCCCTGCAAATAATCAATTTCATCAGGGCTGAGGCTGCCCACTACATTGCCCAGAGCAGCAGTGGCAATCCAGACATAATCCTCAGTTACCATGCCAGCACTTATGGCCCTGGAAAAGAGATGGAGCCCAAGAGCTGGGCGCATGTGGACGATGAACAGCCTCGCTGGCATCTCCTTGAGGTGGCGGAGCACCTGGTCAAGGTGATAATCAGCCACGCCAATTGGCACAATCACACTATCCATCATGTGAACCCCATTGCTCTCCAGTGCATCAGAGAGTGGCTGGAGAATGCCTAATCCATAAGGTGAATCCTCACACACCATGATGACCTCACGCCCTGAGAAAGAGGTGAGGATGCTGGTGATCGGCATGACCTGGAAGGAGTCTTGAGGTGCAGTGTTCACAAAAAAGGGCACCTTGTATAGACGTGATGTTGGAGGGACGCCAGAGAATGAGAGGACTGGAATCTGGTTGTAGCTGCCCAGTTGGGCGAACAAATCTGCTTCAAATGATGTCTGAGGCGCAACAATGATGGCTTGAACTTCGACATTCTTGATCAGGTCCTCAGCTGCGTAAACATAGCATCAATGAATTAGCCTAGTGAATAAATCCATTTTGAGGAATACTAGTAACAAAGCATAGGGCATTGCTGTTGGTACATCGTTACAGTTTAAATCCAAATCATCAAGGAACTCTAGTAAATACATGTGGCAATTGCATATTCTCCCAAATGTCATATTTTGCTACTTTGGCTTCCTGTGACATTCACACTAAATCCATGCGATCTTCAGATTAGTAACATGTGAAAAAGAACTACCAAAAGGCATGATGGGCCATTGGTCGTAGGTGTTTGGGAACAAATCCTGCCCATTCAAGAGTTTTAAGCGAGGTTCACTCCAAAAGGATCTGAAGGTAAAAGGGCCAGAAATTGAAGTATAAAAAAATACAAAAACTGTGAAGTCTCACACAGAGCAAATTCCTACAGCTTCTCACCAGCGAAACACTTCGTCGAACAGGTGGCGCGCACTGCCTACTGTTGCCGTGTACATGCGCTAGGGGCATTGGTGGCCAGATTAAGGAGGCCGACGGCCGTCCCACGCTGTGCGGCTTGGCCATTGGCTTCTTCTTCTTTCACGGAGTGGTCGCTGGGTGTGTATTAGCGCGCGAATGGAAGCCCAGACGAGCCTCGAGGTCAAGCGACGGAACATGGCCGGCTAGTCAGCTGGCGTGGCCGATAAGGAAGGTACAAGTGTACAACGGCAGGGCGGCGTCGGCGGCAGTGGATATCATCTGCGTCGAAGGAGGGGAATGCGCGGCGGCGGCGCTCGCCGTGACGCCGGCTCGCGAGTCGTCGGGACTCGCGTGGCGTGCGGAAGAAAGCTCCACGCCTAAGTATTATGGCCAGGCTAATCCAACGGTGAAAGAGAGAAAAGAGAAGAAAGAGAAGGAAGCTAGCGAGCGCAACAGCGGGCGCAATATCAGTCTTGCAGCCGGCACGTCAACTGAATTATAAAACTTGCTCTAATCGGCCTTCGCATGAAAAAGGTTGTATTAGAGAAAAAATAAACTGATACGGTTGTTTAGATGAAAGCTTTTCGTGTTTTGGATGAAATTAAACAGATCCATTAATGTTTGTTTATTTCTTCACGTGGAATCGTTTGGGCCCACACAATTGGATCGTTCTAGATTAGCTTTCAAAATTTTCATCTAAAAATAATTTCGAATTCCAGAGTCGAGAATTTGGTTTGAACAACTTTTCGAACACACTGACACGCAATAGCTTGCGGGCACTTTGACTATATTTTTCAGTAAACCGGCCAACTCTAGTGCTAGAAACTTCCAATGAGGTAGGATATACTTCTAATAAATATTTATGTGGTAGTATAAATGTATGATACTTATTTATTGGCAACAGTTTTAGCAAAGCAAATATGTTCGTTAACTCAATTGTACGTATAGGGATCTCGTTCCTCCATATCAACTGAAATTTTCTGCGCATGTAGCCTAAAATAGCGTTAAATACTTTTCATCAGTTCCTTGCCAACAACTCCCCTCCCCTCCCCTTCCCCTACCCACCGCCACACACAAATACAACTCTCATTTTTCAAAAGTCAATTAGTTTTAAATTTGATCAAATTTATACAAAATAGTACTGACATTTATAATATAAAATAAATATTATTTAATTAATCATGTCATATATTTTCATGCTAAATCTATTTGGAGAACAATGTTATTATTTTTTTTATAAATTTGATCAATTGTTTTACTTTTTAAAAAATGGTAATTGGAATTTTTTGGGGACAGAGTATATAATGCTAGATACTTTCTACATGGTGTAAGTTGAATAATTACTCTACCAGGAAGACATATTATAGGAAACATTATTGGTTTGAATAGAAAGTTATTCAAATATGTATTGCTTACTCAATTGACTAGGGATATCTTTTCCTTCCATTAACAGAAATTTCGTGCATCACAAATAGCCAAAAGATACTGTTGAAAATTAAAACTTGCAATGGAATTGTTTTCTATTTGTTTGTATATTTATATGACTTCAACTAGATGTACTCTTTTTTAGTTATAGTAATATATATTGTAGCATTTGATATCTTTCTTTAAACCCTTGTTTATCAAGGTACGTTAGTACAGTTCTTAATTTTCAGCCCAATAATAATAATAATGCTAAAAAAACACATGCAAAGTTTTCTGTTTGGATTTGATTTGCTTTGGAAATGCGAATAAGAAAATCCTTGGCTTAGAAATTTTGCCATAAGAGAAAATGCAACTTTGACTACCGAAATGTGAAGCTTTTTTTTAATGTAACTTTCATAGTCTATTTATGCGTGCCAAGTATTATTTTTGGTATACATGCCACCTCCTGGCATTATAATTTGTTCAATGCAAAGTTAGATAAACCTACCCCCCCAAACCACTATGGAAGTGAAAGGGGAGGGCAAGAAAGCTTTTTTGAATTTGAATGGAAGAAAAGTAATGAAACCTGCGATCCCAAAAAAAAAACCACTGGACCAACATTTTAACATAGAAAAATTTAGCTAGTTTGTATGATGAACAACAACCTTGATGTATCAGCTGGTAGCTATTTATGTCAATAGAAAATGTACACACCAAACAGATTTTAGTTGCTCCTGAATATTTTCATAAAGGAATGATAGTTATCCCTCTCACAGAATAAACTCAGCGCAGCGACAACCTAACGAAAATCAATAAACTTTTTAGGGCAGCGCAGTAGGCCCCATATTACAATCGTTCTTACCGGCATGTGCAGCTGCGCCGGTATCTCCACGCGAGTCCCTGACATGGAGCCCCACCCGCGTGGCGTAGCCCGGGTGCTCCATATAGAAGTCCTCCAGCGCAATGGAAATGCCGACGAGGCTCTTCCTCCCTGCCTCGCTCGCGAGGTCCAGCACGACGCCGACCGCCACCGTCGCCGCCGTCCCCTCCGCCGCCAGCACCGCTGCTCCGGCGCCGCTCCAGAACACGAGATAGGAGAGGAGAGCTGCTGCGGCGAGCTCGCCTCGTCGTCGTCGTCGTACCATCGGGCGCTTCTCTCCACGCACAGCAGCTACGGTGTTCATGTTTTAATTTGTATCGATCGAGAGAGTTGGAGGCACGCAACAGTTGATCAGAATATATATAGAGACGACGAGCGAGATAGGCTACTACGTACTACTGCAGGTTGACTTAGGAAATTTCTCGGGTAGGATAGACTGACTGATTCTCTCTGGCCGGTGCATGCTTGACTTCTACTGCTCGATGCCTCGATCTCTCTGGATCTTTACTTTTTCACGAGAAGAGAATTTGATGAGGTTTTCAGGTTCGATGGCTTCAGCACCAGCAGATAGAAATTATTGCTGATTAATTCTTCGAATCAAGCCACGGCGTTTCATGTCTACTGAGTTGCATTTTTTTTGGCTGGTAAACATGTCCTGACCAATGAACGCCAGGCATGCATGGATATGATATACTGAGATACTTATATACTACTTGCCATCGTGTCTGACCTGTAGACCGTGGACGTCGCACTGCCTTGAAGATGATCACATTCTGGCCGGCTGATTTAAATTCTTTTTTTTTTTTAAGATCTCGACTGGAGCCAACGGTCGATGCTTGTTTCACCAGCCCGTAACTGATTCAGAGGCCATGTGGCGTTCAGTTTCTGTGTGCACGTACGTGTCTATTAGGATGAGGCTGTTGACATGGCAATCTATTCAAGAAAGTCTCCTGATCTACGTTATACCATTTTTTTCTTGAAAGGGATCTAGTAATTTCTCCGAAATTTTAGGCAGCAGACACTTAACTTGAGCAGTAATCAGATACAAGAAAAAGGGATCAGGGCAGCGTCATCGGACTGTCAGATGTCATGCATGCTTTGTCCATCACATATTATATATCTTTCCTGGGTTTGGTCAGAAGAATTAGGAGTTCTATGGCTACTTGTTTTATTGTTCCAACAAAAAAAAAATGGTTACCTGTTCGATCAGGAGTATATAGCTGGGGACTCACTCCAATGAATCTTCCTTGCAATTCAATAAGCTTCAGCCAAACTGAATCACACAAACTATGCACTACTAGAGCAAGAAATTTCTATGAAATGGCATGAGACAGTGACGATAACCAACCGAATATACTCCAGTTTCCCATGGAATTCAACTGCTAATGAGTAAAATTAAAGAATGCTTATTTCAGCATCTACTTGAGAACCCTTGTCACAGCTGCACTGGGCAATCTGATCTACTGATCTAGCAAGTTGAACATGTACTCTTCCTTCATCTGTCATGCATCTGTCCCTAGTTTAAGCTGTCAAAGGATAACACTAGACTGGCCGGCCAGTCAGTCAGTCCTGGAATCCTGTTCTGCAGACTGATTTTGCCTTTTTTTTAGTAAGGCAATTGATCGGCCAGAAGGCAGAAGTTTGAGTTCCAAAAACGAAATAAGGAACAGGAAATTCAAGTCATGGATCAATGTGCGCACTGCTAGAAACAGTAAAGCAAACGAACTATTACAATAAAACTGATCAGCATCACCCTGAAGAAAATGCAACAACAATGGGCAGTTCCTCGCCTGGAACAATCTGGCAGACTCATCCTAGATCATATCTATTCGACTATTCTACACTTTGCTAATCTAATCAGGGGCTCTACAATAGCACATCACAAAATTCTGATGCGCATTGGTGACCATCAACAAACGAACTGTTACTTGTATCTACATCTTCGAATTGCTGCCTACAGGGCACTGCCCACACCTTGGCTACTATTGCTCATCTCGATCTGGACGAGAACTCCAGGCACAGAGCCATTGGACATGCTGCCCTGCATTGGACTGGCAGCCCCTTCGTCATCAGTGCTTCTGCCATTCCCATGAGAAACCTGGGAATCATTATCCCTAACTTCTTGGAGACGTTGACCATCAACAGAGCCATTGCCCGTGTCGTTCTGCAGAGCACTGAACTCTCCAAGATGCGCAACTCCACTATTCCTGCCGGCACCTTGCGATTCAGAACCTTTAGCTCTGAAGTACTTGGCATAGACCGACCTGACGATGCTTATGACTGTCATGGTAGCTGAGACACTTCCAGTGATGACAAAGAGACCGGAGAAGCTTCGCAAAGTGAGAGGCGCTGAATCATCAATCCGACTGCTGTCGCCTTTCAACACCGCAGCTGAGCCTAGCCATTCCTGTTCGATCCTTGCGCTCTCGTTCCCTGCTGTTAGGTTCAAGATGGCAACTGAGAGATTGTGCACCAGTGGAGAGCCTCTAGGAAACACCTGATGAAGACAGAAATGATGACGCTATTAGTCTGGTACTCTGGTCAGCCTTTTTATTTCCATGGCAGCAAAAAAATATTGAACTAATTAGATTGTCCTAAACCTCATCATACACTATTAATTAAGGATGGTGGGAGTACTACAGCAAGGAACTTACAAAACCAAGTCCAGGGGTCTTGTACAGGCGCTCACCCATCTCGAACTCTTTATTGCTTTGATCAGAGAGGAAATAGGACAGATAGGGAATCTCATCCACGATGGCTGACACTCCACCATTCTTGGATCCCTTCCTCAAAGCTTCAGCATATTCTGTTTGATTCTTAAAGGCCTTTAGCTTATTCTCTTTGACTCCTTTGTTTCTCAGAAAGGACCGTACAAATGCTCCTTCTTGGTATCCAATGGAATCACCATTCCTCACCAGCTGGTCGAGGCCAGTCACCGATGGCTGGAGCCTCTTTGCAGTGAGCATGGATGACAAGTTTGCAGTGTAGCTCTGCACTAGAACCAGCACTGCAAAGCACCATATCACAACGGCAACTTTTGAAAGAGAGCTTCTAATTATCTGGCCTGTAATGGAATAACACAGAAAGGCGTTGTCTGTGACCATTCTTGTATTACTAGAAGAAGCTACATAAAGCCATCATAATATACTGTCAGGAAGTTTGAGGTTGAGATGCTGACCATGAGAAAACGTTAAAGTAGAGAAAGCAAAGTACGAAGCGGTGCTGAATTGTGCCAAACTTGGTCCTTGGTACGCTGGATTCCTAGGCCACTCGATTACCCACACAACACAGCCAGTAAAGAAGAAGAAGCCCACCGTAGTAAGCCAGAGTTCCTTCGTCAGTGGCTTCAAGAATATCCATTGGATTGATGGTTTCGAGTCATTGTCAGCGAGCACAAGCAAAGCCACACCAGATGGTGCATATGGCATTGTAAAATCTACGATCTTGGCACGGTCATCAGTTATAGTCATGTCACCTACTGCTCCATCAAACACCTGTTTATTTGATAGAGAAAAACAAAAAAAATGTAAAGTAATAAAAATGTAAAAGAAAAAAATTGCAGGCAAAGATAGATGCAATGCAAAAACATCTAAATAAAGGCTCACCCTTTTAGATACATTCTGTACTAGCTCGTCATATGTACCATTGAAGGCGCATAACTCATAGCATGGAGGAGATTCTAGCTTCCGCGTAGCGGCCCCGAATATATCAATGGCGGCATTCACAAAATTTTGGAAGACATGTTTCCGTGGCACAGCAATAAGATTCACATAGTCCCTTGGCACTACACATGATTAAGAAATGTTTTAGGATCATGCCAGTGTGACATGTTCAATGTCCTCAAGTTATCATGCATGACCTATGTGGGGGAACAGAAAACGGTACAAAATATTTTAAAATAATTCATCCACTAATAACTAAAATGTGACAATAGTTTACAACAACAACGATGATGATATGGATTTGCACTCATAAGGGATTTTATATGCAATGTCAATATGTTAAGCTTCCACCCCCTACCATCACACACGTCTGACGCTATAATGGGGTTTTGGTGTCGTCCGTTGAACCATTCTTAGCCATACTTTGCATGCTTTGTCTTCTCCATTCCCAACCATTGATTAATTTATTCTTAACCTCAAAGATATGCTTATCCATTATTAATAGCCGCAAAAAAAAAACCTAGTGATACTACTTGACGATGAAAATGTTTTCTTATATTATTAGAGTTCAATTTCTTTTCTGGTTAAATAACATCAATGTGTGTGCCACTTTTTGTTGCCTTTACATTTGAGTTCTGTTAGATACTAGGCAGCATGTAGTCTTGTTCGCTTGGGGGTGGGGGTGGGGGGGGGGGGGGGGGGGGGGGGGGTTAATATTTTCTTTTAAAAAATAACGATGCGTATAGGTTTCTTCTACAGATGATGTATGTATTAGTGATAAAACTCTTTAGTACGTATACTTCGATTTTTCTAAAGAATGAATATGCCTACTGGTTTCTGCTAAAAAGAAAACGAGTAACATACACAATAATGGATGCGTTGATTTTTAACATGGGTCTAAAAAATTACTTCCTCCGTTCTAAATATAAGTCATTCCAACTTTCTTGGAGAGTCAAACTTTTCTTAACTTTGACCAACTTTATACAATAAAGTACTAACATTTATGATATCAAATAAATATAATTAGATTTCTTCATTAGATATATTTTTATAATATATAGTTATTCGGTATCATAAATCTTAGAAGTCATCTCTATAATTTTAGTTAAAAAATAAAATATTTTGACTCTACAATAAAAGTTAGAATGACTTATATTTTGAAACGGAGGGAGTACTACAATCTAATGAAATTATTGCTATTTCTACCAGGAGATATGCACGTTGGCAACGATAAACGATCGGTACAAGGTTACGTTTCTCAGTTGTTACCAGTAGCATCTGCACACTTTGGCAGCTGATCGACGGTAGCATCTCCGCGTGAGCCACAGGCGTGCAGGGCGGCCATGTGGTAGGCCGCCTTGGAGACGCCGCCGGCGCGGTGGCTTCTGCTCCCGGCGTCGCTTGCCGCCGGTACGCCGCCGTCCGCGACGACGCCGGCTCGCCACGGCCTCGCCGATGCATCCCCAGTCGAGGCGAGCAAGATGACGAGCAGAGAGACGACGATGGCGAGCAACCTGCCGCAGCGCCTTCTTGGCCACTCCATTAATTATATATTCCCTAATTCCTCGATGATGGGGGTTCTAGCTTGTCGGGAATATTTGGACACCAAAATGCTTAGATTCTGGTAGCGTATGCGCATCTAAATGCTAGCTGCTCCAGTATTTTATTTATATATAGTATTAGGAATACGCGTTTGATTATTCGCCTACATGTATTCCTGTTTGACGATTGAACAACGGCAAAATTACCATCGCTCTCACGAGCTGGGTGGAAACGTTCCACACGGCACGGCAATGCTTTCCAGGTCTCTGTCGATCTATTGTCGGACGAGCGCCAGGATTCAATCACTTGTACTCAGTCGATTCGATCGTAGGGAACAGCTGTTTGATTTACAGACAAATCGTCGATCGGGGTTCCAGAGACTGTTCTCCATATATTGCTCATGAAGCAACAAACTGGTCAGTGCTCAGTGGTCAGTCAGTATTAATTTCCCTCATTCCCTGCCTGCAGGTTTTCTACAGGACTTGGTATGCAGACACCGGAGCGGTTTCGGCATGCAATCTGTACACGTCGAGCGCATGACCGGAGGTGTGTCTCTATCCTCCGCCAGCAATCAGAGAACTGTGGAGAACTGTTCAGCGTACTGGCAATCTGGCATGGACGACCTGTCAATAATTTGCATCCCGGACAAATAGGAGACCAGAATCCAGGCTATAGTGGCTATTGACTCAGTTTTATCTACGCGGTTATTTGAACTGCATGCAAACCATCTCCATCTACGTACGTAAGAGCATCTCCGTCATCATTAGCCCCTACTTTAAGCCCCTACTTTATTAAGTAGGGGTCGGTCCTAACTTTCTGGGGCTGTAATTTTGTGTTCAACTCCAGCAACAGCCCCTACGTTAGAGCCCCTACTTTAACTATGACAAATGGGCTCCACGCGTCAGTGGCTCAAACTTATTTTCTTTTATGACATGAGAGGCCCACTGTCCACTATCCTATCCCCTTCCTATCTTCCTCTTCCCCTGGGCCGGTCATCCTAATGACCCGATCCAGAGTGGCCATGGCGGAAAAGGGGGTGATCGCCGTCCCCGTCGGGCGTGGGGAGCTCAGACCCCATGGCCCCCTACCGCACCTCGTCGCGGCGGCACATGGGGCGGGCGGAGGCCAGGAGGCGAGAGCAGCACACGAAGGCTCGAGGTTGGCCAGCAGCAGTGCTTGGAGGCGGGCGATGGGCGGCGCTCGAGGTTGGACATCATGGGATCTGGTTGCCATGGCCTCAAATTGACCAAACTCAGTGGTCACGTGCATCAAAATTGGCGACATCACGACATGGGCGACGGGAGCACTGGTGGGGCGTCCTCCTCCTTCCACGGGCGGCAACAACGCTGGGGAACCGTAGCTCCGGCCGTGCGCGGCTGCGGTGCGAGGAGCTAGAGTGCCGAGCGTCCGCGGCGTAGGAACTTGAGCTACAGGCTACGCCGCTCCCTCGCCCTTGCTCTGCTCCTCTGCCATGGCCCCGCCCCCTCGATTTGCTGCTGCGAGGGCGGGAGCGGCGAGCGGAGCTGCGGCGGAGGGGCCTGGCGACTCGGCGTGGCTCCGCCCCAAGGCACAACTCCGGCGATGGGGACACATGCGGCGCCGGCGGTGCTCCGGCACGAATTCAATGGGAGAAGGCGAGGAGTTTTCATTCGCGCGAGAGAAACGACAGCAACGGTGGAGCGGGGGCCTTCCCTGGAGGCCCGTGGAAGATGGGGCTGGAGAAGGGAAAATGGGTGCCTCCCTAGAGTAGGGAGGCGAGTAAGGGCCCTGCTGGAGATGAGTTTTCTGCCCCTTGACCCCTACTTTTTGAGTAGGGGTTTTGCTGGAGTTGCTCTAAGCCCGGTTACGTGTAGAGCTGAAATTACATGGCTACTCGTACCAGATGAACTTACATGGCTACTCGTACCAGATTTTCTGTGTTTTGACATGCTAACCGTTCAATGTCCACGTCGTTGCAGACTCGAAAAAGTTCTAGCTCATAATTACAAAAAATTAATAGTATAAAGTAATTCTAAATATGTATCTAAGTTATCGGCCATTACAAAAAATAATCTGAAGTGGCCACAAATTTTGCACCCTAATAATTATCCAACTACCTATTATTAGAAACAAGTGAAAGTAAATAAACTCTAAACAAGCTCATAATTAAATTATCTATCTTTGTCATTTTAAAAATCCAAAAGTATTATATATTTATGATTCCATTACCCACTCATACCATTGCTAAAATAGAAAAAAAAACTAACTCATCATGCACGCAATGCATGTGCATGTATACAATAAGTGATGAGCATATCAATTTTCATGTTAAACAACATGGCTCAGCTAAATACTTCAACTAAACATATGTCAAATATATATATGAAGGCGCAATGCAAAAGGAAAGCTACCAAAGAAGAGAAGGTAAGACTGATCACCCTAGTACTAGTCTATACTAGATCGCCTGGATATAACTGAAGTCAAATAATGACGCTAATATCAAGTTTGAGCAATAAACTGAACATAGTACACGTTAAATTAAAAACATGGACATCTCAGAATCAAAGTAAAATGAGTTTCTGTCTGAAACAAATGTAAACGCTGAGCCCTGAGGCACAGCGGCATTCCCGTCGGCAGTTGCTAGAGGTAAGTGAATACATACACACACGTGCAGAAGATCATAGTTTTTTCGCCTTTGC
Source organism: Urochloa ruziziensis (assembly GCA_015476505.1). Lineage (NCBI taxonomy): Eukaryota > Viridiplantae > Streptophyta > Magnoliopsida > Poales > Poaceae > Urochloa > Urochloa ruziziensis. The sequence continues at coordinate 32,709,065 of CM027126.1, read as the reverse complement.
AATCTCAAAGCGGGCGGTTCAAGATTGCTCAACATCTCAGGCGCCAGTGTTGATATCGATCTCGAAGGGATGTGGTGGCACAGAGCCAGCACTTCCACTACTCCTGTGGGCACCCTCGAGGTCGTTACTCATTGCTTCGTTGGGGAGTTCACCACGGACAGAGCTGTTATTACCCACCTCATTCTTCAGAGCAAGACGAGATTCTTCGGCACGAACACTTGATCCGCCACTCCTGTGGCCACCTTGGGAATCACTATTTGTGGTTGTGGCTTCAGGTTCTGGATGGGATTGAGCAAGGACACAAGTGTGGCCCGTGGCATCCTGCTGCAGCCGACGAGATTCTTCGCTGCCAGGGGTAATGTCGATGGCTTGTGCATTAGCATCTCTTGCTGCGGTCCACTTTGCATGAGCCAACCTCATGATGCTTATAAAAAGCATGAGAGAAGATATAGCTCCACTAATGATAAAGTGACCGGAGAAATTTTGCAAAGTGAGAGCCGTGGAATCTGTCTGGGTTATGGCCGGGGTTGCAGCATCAGTTCTGCCTAGCCATTTTTCTGTTATGTTATTTGAGCCCTGATTCCCGCCAGTAATGTTCACAATTGCGGCTGAAAGATCTTGAACTAGTCGACAAGAATTTAGATTAAATACCTGAATGTAAAAAAAGGATATAACATTAATCAGAGCAGATTATTTATTCCAATAAATACTGAAATGTGCAATTTCTCTTGAAGAACCAATAGGATAGAGAAGCTTACAAAACCAAAACCAGGTGTATTGTATACGTGGCGAACAATACGGAATTGCTTCTTGTATTTAGGGTCAGCGAGAAAAGCAGTTAAATAGGGAACCTCGTCAACGATAGCTGACACACCTCCCTGCTTGGACCCCTTCTTTAAACCTTCAGCATATTCATATTCCTTCGTATAAGGAATCAACCTAGTTTTGTTGAAACCTCGATTTATCAGCATGGAGTAGACAAATGATCCATTTTGGTACCCGACTTTGTCATGACTCAAGAGTAACTGTTCTAGAGTCACCACAGGACGGAGCCTATTTGCTGTTAAATTGGATGAAAAACATGCTGTGTAGCTCTGCGCTAGGACCAGCATGACAAAGCACCATGTCACAACAACAATTCTTGACATCGGACTCCTAATGATATGGCCTGCGCTTAGAATAAACATGGTGCCAAGTTATGAAATAACTAGTGTAAGTATAAAGTATCATTATTAGCTAAACCACTTATATGAAGAAGCTCAAGCCCCTGACCATGAGAAAATGTCACAGTGGAGAAAGCAAAATACAAAGCAGTGTTGAACTGTCTCAAAACTGATCCTTGGTACTCTGGATTTCTGGGCCTCTCAATCGCCCACACAACAAAGCCTGTGAAGAAGATGAAGCCCAAAGTAGCAAGCCAGAGTCCTTTTGTCATTGGTTCTAAAAAGGTCCACTGTATTGTTTCACTCTCGGAAAGCACAAGCAAAGACACACCAGACTGTGTGTATGGCATTGTAAAGGCCACTTCTCCAATTCGGTCGGTTGTTATGGTCACATCGCCTGCTGCTCCGTCAAGTTTCTGGTTTCATTTATCCCTCAGAAGAAAATCAGAAGATGATCGATTTAAAGGTATTGATAAAAAACATAATGTTATAAGTCAGGCCACATAAAGTAAATGAAAAGGTACATAAATGAGAGGCTCACTCACCCCTGAAGACACGTTGCCTACTAGCTCGTCATAAGAACCGTCGAAGACACACAATTCATAAGACAGAGGGCGTTTTAACTGTTTCATAGCGGTTTCAAAAACATCAATGCTGTAGCCTGTAATTTGTTTCACGGTAATAGGATGAATACTGACATTATCCTTGCAAGAGAAATAAGGATCAGAAACATTCACAAAAGCTTTGAAGCCATCTTTCTTTGGCACGCCAATCCTCAATGGCTTCTCATTAGTATTGCCACCGCACACCGTCCCAGAGTTTGTTCCCAATAATTTTTTTCTCTTGGATTTGGGATTAAGTGAAGGTTTAGGGTCAAGCGTAAGTGGAAAGACAATCTTCTCACGCCCTTTAGATGTCATTACTGGATCTTCTCGCCAGAACACAGGCTCTATAGTTCCACTGCCACTTCTACTATTGTCAAACAAGCTTAGGTTTTGTGGTAACAAAGACAACGGTATTATCCACAAACCTACTCCCATTTGAGCTTTACTGGTGTGATTCGCAATCTCATAGGATGGTAGCTGTAGCTCTCCATTGACCAGCTCGAACTTCCTAGCCAGACCATCAAATGATATGTTGTGAATTGAATCAAGACGTGCTATTCTGGTAGCAGACACACAATGTCTACCCAAATCTGTTTCTTCCATCCAGATAGCTATCCAGACAACCAGTTGGGCAAGCAGATCTGCTTCGGAAGATGTCTCAGGCGCTACAATGATGACTTGAACTCGGGAATTCTTGATCAGGTCCTCAGCTGCATAGACAATAGCATCATAGAATTATTCTAGTGAATAAAGAGTAAAATTCACCGCCGGCCCTTCAACTTGGCAACGGGTGCCATCCAGGTTCTCGAGCTCTCAAAATGCACATCTATGTTCCCGAACTTGCTAATCGGCTCATGGAGGTCCAAATCACTATAACCCGCTTCAAACTGCCTACGTTGCTTATGGACTATGCATCGACGTGGTCCTAACTTGTGGGGGGTCTACCTGTCACATGCTCCCCTCTCCTCTTGGTCGTCCCGCACACTGGCGGCTAGAGCCGCTCCTTCCCGGTCTACCACTCCACCGTACCCTCCCCATCTTTGACGACCCTACCACCCTCCACCTCCTGCATTCCCGTCCTGCCCGTCCTGCTCCATCCTCCTCCTCTTCGCCAACTCTTCCCTTGATGAGAACCCGTTCCACTCCCCGTTGCCTAGTGCCCTAGTCACGTCTTCCTCCACGGCATAGCGCCGCTGTTGAGACCCAAAGTGCTAGCCAAAGCGTTAGCAGGCCCGAAGGCTCGTGCATGCCACCGAGCATCCTCCTAATTGCAAGATCCAGGACCCATGGTCGTGAGTGGAGCGACAACCAACGAGCGTGGCGAATGAGATGAGAACGGGCAGATTGGAGGGAGGGGCATGTATCTACCCATCGTCGGGTGGCCTCAAGCGCCATATGCTTTGTAGGGCCATGTCGACCGCCGCCGTCAGCCCGGGCACAGTCATCATCCACCCCCGGGCTGCCGTCGTGTGCTCCGATAGGTTTGCATCCACTACCCTCGTTCACCTGGCCGCCCACGCCTGCCCTTATCCATCCCTGCGAAGCCATCACTGTTGCCAACCGCCTCGACAGTGAGCCCCATGCTGCTGCGCAGGAGAGAGCTAGGGAGGAGGAGGAGGATACATGGATGAGGGCCGCAAGCGCTAGCCTGTGGGCGAGGGGGCCAGGGGGTGGTTGTGAGATCAAAGGAAGGCAGCGATGAAAGAGAGAGAGGGGTTGATCGGTGCCACTCCAACAAGCATCATACTAGAGGCCCATTCGTAGCTAGCCCGCTGAAGGCATCTACACAAATTTTCTATTAGGATAGCCTGGTTCTACCTCTGATTGACATGGGTGGTTCTCCTAAGTGCGGCATAGTGGCAGTTAGAACAACTTCAACCTGATTATTTGTCTCCTTTCTCCTATATCAATCTATTTAGAAGAAAATTTTCTTTTATTGGGGAGAAGAGTTGCAAGAGGTTGTGGTGGGTGTCTAGACAGGGCAGCACGTGGCAAGACTAGAAGGCTAGATGCAACGACAATCTCGAACGCGAAAGGAAGAAGGCATGGCGCGGTGAGAGGAAAGAGAAAAATGGTAAAGGAAAGGAGAGAAGGTAGAATTCCCCTTCTAAAGGGAGAGGGACAGCTTTTTCTATTGAGAAAAAATTACAGGAAAATATTATTTTCTCAATCTGTTAAAGAAGTATTTTTGCCCCTCAATCTCCTCTAGACAGGAATATAGGAAAATGGAATTGTTTTACCTAATCTGTTGGAATTTCTCATAGCTCACCTTATTTCCAATCAAAATGATTCATTTTCTCTCAACATGTGTATATATGCACCATTTGCATAAAGAAATTTTATTCTATGTGCAACGGTTCTACTAAAGGATAGAAGGCATGAACACAATCTCAATTAGTTAGATCTCTTTTCCATTTGTTTAGTTGCTTCTCTATTTGTTCATGCTCTTCATTTTTCTATTGGAGCAGGTATGGTAGATAAAGATTGATTGGGACATAGTCATAAGAGAGCTCACCATGTTTAATTTAAGTTCATGGATGGGAAGATGAGTGACCCTCCAATCTTGCTTTCTTCCCTCCAGATAGTGTTGGTGGGAGCCGAGCGCCTCCAACCATCGCCCCCAACCCCTACTACCATATCTAACGACCACCATCATGCTTGCCACTGACCTCCGCCACGATTCACATTGCCACCGTCTTGAGATCAACGACGTTTGCTGATAGTATCGACCAGATTAGGTATTTCTTTCCAGGACTACTCCCTCCACCATGACTTCTTCTCTATTGTCGCCCCCATCTTCCTGGATTTCCCTCTGTGGGTCCTAGGCTCATTCTTGCACCTCGGGAGCCTGAAACACCCATCTGTGGAGGTCCTCCTCCATGACTTCTTCTCCACTGCCACCCCATGTTCCTAGATGTTCCCTTCATGGATCCTAGGCTCGTTCTCGCTCCTCAAGAGCATGAAACTCCCATATGTGGAGGTCCTCCTCCATGCCTCCATGGATGTCGTGATCGTTGCCATCCGTTGACAGGTTGAAGACTACATAAATGCTCCGCTATTTCCTGCCCTGGGTGCAGTTCCCTACCTGTCCCCTGTAGCCTAGATGGGAGAGTTTCAGCACCATCATCGTAGCTTGGAACACAAAGTTGTTTTCCTTGCAAAGCTTCATCTACCTCTCACCGTTACTCCCTCACCACAAAGATCGCCTCCACCATCACTAGTCATCTCTTAACTAACAAATGTATATGCCCTTAATGATCATTGTGATACTGATGCCCTTGGCTTCTTGCTGGTGATTTCAATCTCCTATGCTCAACTACTAACAGGACCATGTCACCATAAGACCACACTCTTGCGGGCCCCTTCAATGACCTCATTAATGACCTCGCGCTGCTTGAACTCCCTGTCCTGGAAAGGCTCTACACTTGGAGTAACAAATGAGTTATGCCCACCTTCCTTGCCTTGACAGAGTCATCTTCAATGTAAACATTTTTCCATGTTTCCTAATAACTCCTTAACCTCAATCACCCGCTCTACTTCAGATCATGTCCTGCTCCTCATAACCATCTCCATTGACATCCCTAAATCCACCCCAGTTCCTTCTTAAAACTCTTGGTTGCTCCACACTAATTCCTACCCCCATGTCCTCTTCGCTTGGTCTAGTGCTCCTGGAACTATAAATGCATCTGGGGCCTGCATCAAAGTGCTCTAGGGTGCAACAAAGGTTTACTCTCATAATACAAAAAATACCTCACAAATATACCATAATTGTATTTTCATGATACAACTGCTTGATTTGCTTAAAAAACGACTTGCCTTGTATGCTTTGAGGAGTGCATGTGCTCAGTCACAACCACATCCATGCCATTGAGGTGGATGGCGTTAGCCACACAAGCCACTCCAAGAATTTGGCTACGCTAATCACATACTACATGAGCACCCATGGTCGTACCTCAACCATCTCTACTCCAACAACATGCGCACCAAGATGGATGAGCTTGTTGTCACTCTCGGTCGTGAGGAAGTCGATCGTGTCGTTTCCTCCATGAACTCCAACAATGCGTCAGGCCCAAATGAAATCAGGCTAGGTTTCTACATAGCTGCATGGCCAGCAGTGAAAGATGGTGTCATGAGGTTCCTTCTTACTCTCCATGCCGACGAAGTGGAGCTCGCATGTATCAATCACACTCACATGGTGCTCATCCCCAACAAAAATGGTGTCATTTCACTAGACTCATTCTTGCCAATTTCTCTACAAATTGTCTGATCAAGATCCTCACAAATATCATCACTATGAGGTTGCGGCTCCAGATTGCCACCTTGGTCATTCCTGATTAGGCAGGTTCATTGAGGTCGGCTAGTCTTTGAGAACTTTGTGTACACCACAGAACTTGTCTAGTGTTAGTACCACCGCTGACAACCAACAACCATTCTCAAGTTGGATTTGACTTTGTCTTCACCAGGTGTACCTCACCTTCCCTTCTTCAACACCAAACTCAACTCAACATATTTTGGTCATTCATCATCGAAGTGGATTGTTACCTATCTAGATGGAAAGTTCTCCCGCTCAACCATGAGGAGCGTCTGGTGATCATCAACTTAAACATCGACGGGCTCCCACTGCACATTACGGCGGCCCTGATCCTCCTAGTGGGTTTTGTCAATGCTTGGACCATAAGAGTCAATCCTTCCTCTAGTCCAGTAGCAGCATCACCACCGGCGTGCAGTGCCTAGTTGTGTGGGACCATGTGTCATGCATGTATGGTCAAGGAAGATGGATGAGTGGCTATTCGTCAGCTCTAGTGCAGTGTAGAATGCATGACTCTTGCTGAAACTCCTCTATAGTATCAACAATCCTTATGAAACATCCTAGGTGACCTAGGACTAGAGTCAGATAACCTCGCCACACTGGACGATGACCTAGACAGTGCACATTGGGATGCCTTGCGGTCTTTGCTCCTGCGTACAGAGAACTCATGCGAGTTATAGTAGGCAACAGTGCCTCGATTGGAAGACTAGTGGAATGGCATAGCCTTGCTCATTGTCTCCTTCCCTGCATTGTATAGTCATGTGCAATGTTTTAAATAGCTGGCTAAGCCTCTTAGCTGTTGCTATCTAAAAAGGCTAAGGACAGATATAGCCTAGCTATAGCCGCGGCTAAGACATTTAGCCGCAACAAAGAGTAATACACTACAAATTTATAAAATAACAGATCATTGCTTCATTAGACCACCACCACCAACAACACAATATACACAAGAATACATCTCAGCCTACAAGACACAAAGTTATTAGTACATGGCTCTAGTCCAAGACACAAAGTTATTAGAACATGGAATTCGGAGAGCCCGCGCTTGATTTTGGCTCGCGGATTGATTTAGCCGCGGCTAAAAAAAGGCCCGTTTAGCGGATATAGCCGGCTAATAGCGGCTATTAGCCCTAAAGTTAAGGATGTGGCTAAAAGTGTGATATCTTAGCTGCAATGCTTTCGAAACGGCTATATCCGGCTATAGCTGTAGGTTTAGCCAGCTATTTAAAACATTGGTCATGTGGCATCGACATGGCACCATGATCCAAGAGGTCCTCAAACGAGGCCTGGATCACTTCCTTATGTCATGGCTGACTCCTATCGCTTGTGCATAATGTGACGCCATCCATGCCATGGTCGTCGTAACCACCACCACTAGTTCATGGGATGCAGGCAATGCGTGTTCGAGTGACGAGGCCTTTGCCCCTCCACCAGTGCCATCTATCGGGCGGCCATGAAAGGTGAAGACAAATGTGAGTACCAAAAGTTCATATAGGTCAACTATGCGCCACCTAAATTTTGGTTCTTCGCCTGCCTGCTTTGTTTAGGATGGCATGAATGCAAGAAAAAGAATGTGTTTGATGATGGTACTACAATATCTATGGATGTTCAGGTGAAGATGCAGATCAGATTGTCATCCATTGCTCATTCACGACTCAGTTTTCAGCTCACTTTGGCTAGGACCGTACTCGTCTAACAGAACTTTGCAAGGTGAAGACGCAAGATGACTACTCAATGTAGGCCTTCACTACCATGTTCCTATACTATCTTGCTGGCAACTATGGAAGCATAGGTATGACGACACCTTCCGCTCAATCTCCTAGTTCTCGCCCGGCTACTTACGAAGTCTGAAGTCTTTGAGTCACCGGACCCCGCAAGTAGCTCTCCCTACTGTTTTGGTGGTCACAATTTGCCATGTAATAATTTGTCTGTGTCCTTCCACCCTCTCTCTATAAACTCTTCGACCCCTATGGTCATGTAAGATTATCAAAGTCCAAATAGGTTGCATGGCATGACCCGACAAAACATGTGCTCGAAGCCACTGTGCCTGGTGATGACCTCAGACATCAGTGATCCAATCATGGGCATGTCTAGGTACCGGCATGGCTCGAAGCAAGAAATGGCCTAAAGGCATGCTGAAACTTGAGCACGAAATCAGCCCGTGATCTGTCTAGGAATCGGAGAGGAAAACGCTACCTGTCGCGTAGAGATGGAATTGGAATTCACAGGGGGGTCGAGGAGGAAGGAAATGCTCATCTACAACATTGGAGCCATCGGAACCTTGGAGAGGGTCATCCGTATCCGCAGAAGGCACCATCAATCCTCCTTGTTTGTACCTCAATCTGCTAGGATGGTAATGGCTAATTTAGATCCCTGTTGGAGTCTGGAAGGGAAGGCTCAGGAGAGGGGGGAGGCCGAAGGGTGTCTGCAGGGGAAGTCATAGAGGGAGCTCATGAGATCAAAGTATGAGGTATGCTCTTGTGCTATTGCTCCTATGGAAGAAGATGAAGGGAGCCAAGGATTTAGTAGATTTTAGGATGTGAATAGAAAGAAAAGTAAAGCAATGATTTTCTCATAATTTAAAATTTTCCTAACATTTATTCTTTTGACATGAAATGTAGTATAGGAAACACAATTGGTTGTTTTGCATAATTGAATAAAATGGTTTTATTAGTGTTGCATTCATACCGATGCATTGTTTCTTGATTGCAAAAGTTTTAAAAATACGTTCTTCTGAGAATTTTTCAGAATTTTTTAGAATTTATTCTCACTTTTCTCGAACTAAATCTATTTATTAGATGACTCTAAATTCTTTTTCATGAGCTCCAAGTATTTTATTTGGACTCCTCATGTCCGAATATATCTCTAGGAATTTTCCTATAATTTTAAGGATTTTCAGAGCATTTTTGTGGTTTAAATGAATTGTCTAGTTTTATCTAGATATTTCTTTATACACAAAACATTTTCTGAAAATAAAAAACCCTCCTATCCATATGGGCCAAGCCTGTGGGCTCGGTCCACTCCATCTGGCCCAGCACCGCCCAACTCCCTCTCCTCTTCTCGGTTCCATGTGGGGCCTACTCGTCAGTTGCTTCTTCCACCTCCGGACGGCCACCTTCCTCCAATCGGCCATGGCGCCCAGGCTGCCGCTCTTCATCTCCCCGACCGCTCGTCCCCCCACCACTGCAGCGCTCTCCTTCAATGCTCAGTGGAGCACTCGACCGCCCCCTCGCTCCTCCCTCCAACCACGAGCGGCACCCACTACCAACCCCACGCAAGCGCCTATGATGGCCACTCGAGCTCCACCGCAGCCCGCCTTCTCCTGTGCTGCCGCCCTTTCCCATGCTCCTATATTCTCACTTTTCAAAAATATTATCAAATTTTATATGAAAATAAACTAAAAATATAGATGGTTACATGATGGAAAGATGAATGCTCATGCAAAATTTGGGGATAAAAAACAATCTATACGAAGAGAAACAAAAAGACACATTAGCATGTGAAGACATATGGATTGTGGATCTCTAAAAACATTGCACCCACCCCAGTAAACATGTTGATTTTCTCTTTTTTTGTTTCTCATTGTACAAATTTTTGTTGCTCCTCAAATTTTACACGAGTATGTATCTTTATATCATCTACTCATTTATATTTTCGTTTGATTTCTTCATACACATTTCGATGTATTTTGAAAGTGGGAGTATGGAAGCCTATGAGGAGGTGGGAGCACAGTAGACATCCTCGTTACGAGGACTGTATCGGGCCGACCTTTATTTAGAGGTTGTGCCGCCCGAGGTGTATGGGTGACGGCCTGAGCATGGCACGTGCTATCGGACCCTGCCAGCTCGAGCACGCCGGCCACCACGCCGAGCCATGCTTACTCCAGGCCAGGTCTGTTCGGTTGGTAGAAAAGTCGGTTGATTTTGGCTGACAAGCGAAACGAACAGGATGGACTGTGTTGGGCTTTCGGGCCTCAAACGTTTTGGACATCTATATATAAGAATCTCCAAGAGACTAGGCAAATCATTTTGTAAAAATAAATTTAGCTAATATTAAAAAACGTTTTCAACATACTCTGCATATGACTTCAAATTTAGTGGCTCTTCATCCCACCTCATTCGCTCTCTATATTTAGATAGCCTACCTTACTAGCTATTCATACAGAGGCTGTTGGATTTGATCACTTTTTTAGTTGTTTTACATAATAGCTAAATCAAGATTTTGACCAGCTATTTTTAGCTAGCCTGTTGGAGTTGTTGCGCCGGCTAGCCGGCATCAAATGAAAATCGAATTCAGATGGGACTACCGTTCTCGCGCAATCTGTTCTCCGTATATAGGTTTACCCTTTTTTTCAGCACAAAGTTTTTTGATATATTTTTGTATTGTTCACAGTATTCAAATTATTTATTAGCTTGGTTAGAAATTTCATTATTTTTTTAATCCCAAGCAGAACACACAGTACGCACATAAACACTACATGAAAGTTTTTTTTGGAAATGTGAATAAATAATTCACAAACTAATTAACAAATATTTAGCCACACAAGAGGCAACTTAACTAGCCAAAATTAGCGGTCTTGATTCTTGGCTAGATTTCGGTGTCCATCATGCATGATGCAACATGTCAAAAATTTAGTAAAGTCGACCATATTTTTTGGGGCACTGTAGCTTCTTTGTAAATTAAAAATAGATTCCCGAATTGTTAGACTAAAGTTTAATTAAAGTATCAAAGTTTTCAGAAGAAATGAATCTATACCTCACCTGGGTGAAATAGAGGCTCCCCTCACCCTAATCTGTGAACCATTGGATCAAAAATCAACCATTCAGATCTTTCCTTCTCTCTCATCCTTATCTCCTTCGTCCCCACGCGCCCCCAACCCCCGACACCTTCTTCCTCCTCACATTCCGCACGCTGACCACGCCGCTCCCCCGCCGCCACCGCCTCCCCGACCGGCTTCGCGGCTCAACGCCGCCTCCGCCGCCGCCAGCCACCACGGCCCAGCCTAACCAGTTGCAGGTGCCGCTCCGCCCCTGCCGCCGCCTCCCCGACCAGCTCCGGCGGCTCACGCCGCCTCCGCCGTCGCCGTCCCCCGCGGCCCCACCCTAATCTGACGAAGGAGATCTCCCCCGCCACCACCGGCTCCTTGCCCGGCTCCGGCGGCTAACGCCGCCTCCGCCTTCAACCGCGGCCCACCCTAACCACCATGGCCGGCGAGCTCCCCTGCAACCTCCGTCGAGCTCGTCGCGGACGGCATCCCCCGTCCCGGCACCTCCCAACCGCCATCCCCATCGCCCGGCCGGCGGCGCCCCCGCCGCCGGGCCTCCCTCTAAGTCCGGTGGTGAGCAACCACCCCGGCAACCCCGAACCATAAACCTCCGCCTCCACCACCCACCGCGGCCGGCGGTGACCTCGCCGCCGGCCGTCCCGCCCACCGCCCACCCCTAACCCCGTGCCCAGGTGAGAAGAAGAAGAAGGAGGTAGAATGTAAGGTGGGTGAGAGACCCGGCTGTTTCACCCGGGTGTAGTTTAGCTTTCTCCAAAAAAAAAAGCATAATAAGATTCTGGGTATATTGCGTTACCAGCATTCGCGGTTGTCCCAGGGTCCATGACATGCAGCTCCACGCGCGTGCCGTAGCTCGGGTTCTTCGCGTAGAAATCCTCAAGCACCATGGAAATGTTGGAGAGGCTCGGCCTCCCGACGTCGCTCGCGAGGTCCAGCACGACGCCGACCGGAAGCGTCGTCCGAGCGGCCGCAGCCCCTCCGGCACTCCAAAACACGAGCCAGGAGAGAGACGCTGCAGCTGCGGCAGCGAGCAACGACCGTCGTCCTCCTATTGGCCTCGTCTCCATGCACGCCACGTCGCCACTCTTTTCAAAGTTTTCAGCTGGATATGGTCTATGGAGCTAAGGAATAGATGGTCACTACTATATAAAGACGAGGTAGAGTACCTAAGAAATTTCTCGGGGAGTTCTCTGATCCGTGGATGACCTCACAGCTCTCTATAGCAACTAACCTCTGAAAATTTCTACCTAGCTCCTTGCCGTACCTTCATGATGACATTTCCTAATCCGTTCTCTTCCATGATAAAAATGTTTGTTTCCCTCCCAAATTATATAAGCTGGATTATAGGAAAACACGTACTGGGACTCAAATTAGCTACACAGAGTGCTTATTTCAGACTTCGTTACTATAGTACCGAACTACCGATGACTTATATAAGTCAAATTATATAATCTGGATGAATTATAATCTTAAGCAAACAGGGCCTAAGAAGCATAGTAAATTTCTTTTGGACATGATATAATCTAGATGTTTTTGTTTCAAAAGATAATCTAGATGGATTGTATTCTAGAATATAGATGATGGTTAACTTCATGTGGACAAAATGGATCCATCACTTCAGTTCATAGTACTACTCCTAAATGGTAAAAGATTGTTCGTTTGTTTACTGCATACAAAATAAATGGAAATTATGGTTACTTGTTCGGGTACCTATATATGGTCTCTAAGTATATACTATTTTTCCTTTTGCGAGGAACTCTAAGTATACATGTTAACAAAGATTTTACAGAGTACCAGAGAACATGTTAACAAAGTCTTCTCGTGCTGGGTTCTTCTGTTTTTTTCCCCTTCTGCACCCGTTTTTTCTTGACTTGGAAATAAGTTTGTGTGGGTGGGTGGGTTGGGGCGGCACCGGAGAATGACAGGGCTTTTGTACATGCAAGAATAACTGGCACTGATACACGGTAATCCTCTAGGAAGTCAGAATTGTACTCAAATAATTGTCACATACTCCGTGCATGCAGTGTATACGTGCAACTGCGCAGAAGCCTGGTGTGGAGCTGTTGAACTTTCTTCCCTGACTGCAGCCTAATGGACTGCGCAGAAGCCTGGTGTGGAGCTGTTAAACTTTCTTCCCTGACTGCAGCCTAATGGACTAGTGCCTTCAGGTACGGTGACTGTTTTAAGTTATATACGGGGTACGGAGCCGAATCTACAGGCTACTTGTTCGGTAGTGTCCACGTCAAAAGAATCCCAAGAAGTCTCGAACCATTTGAGCTGCTAAAAATGCAGCTTCTGGGGACGAAACAAAAAGAGAAGTATCTGGAAAGGTATGACGGAACTAAAGAAATAATTTTTTTTGAAACACAATCATAGACACTCACAAACGCACGCACACTCGACCATATGAATATACGCATGCAAACCTACCCCTATAAGCACCTCCGAGAGACTAAGCCGGCAGATTTTCGAGATTGACGAAGTCATCAGTGGCTCCTTGCTATTGACAGGCACATCATCTACCACTGAAACAATAGCGCCGGTTAAATCCTGAAATAAATTCAGAAAAATGCGAGCACCAGCGCCAAGTCGAGGACTTGAATCCTGATGGGCAGGTTCCACCACAAGAAATTTCGCCACAAGGAACCTTGCCAGCTGAGCTAGCTAGGCTCGGTTCGCGAACTAAGGAAATTTAGAGCAAAGCAGTTTTGCACTATTCAGTGACATGACAAGATGAAAGAAACTTTGCTAACATCAGTCAACAAGGAAATTGGATTGCAAGTTTCGTTTCCATACTGGTGCTGTCTTAAGCATAGGGCAAACCTGGTCCTCCATTGAGCACCTTCCATTGCCGCCAAAAGACCATGAAATAGAAATAGAGTAACTCGATTTCAAACTATGGTTCGAACACATCTTCCAAGTCAAGCATGACATGACAGTCCGCAGAACATAACTGTCATGGTTGTCACAGTAAGTCTAAAAAAACAATAAGAAGCAACTCGCCTGAAAGACACCCTCTTTCTCACAAAGTCAATAGGGGAGCAAAAGACACCCTCCCTCTCACAAGTCAACAGGGGAGCAAAAGTTGAGGCTTCAGCGCTCAGACAGTGCTCACCGCGGCATCAATCAATATAGCGCGGGGGATGATCAGTAGAGAACTAGAGATGCTCTATATACACATTTCAAGCAAGCAGTAGGCCCAACTGACATGGGGGCTAGAATACCACATCTTCAGACACTGATGCAAATATGTTAATCTGGTTCCCTTTTTTCCTTTTGCAGAATAGAGTTTATACAAAATCGAAAATGAGCAGTCGTCAGACACTGGACACAAACACATCATTACAAAGGAGCCTGCTAAGGTATCCTCGTTCACAGTAGACTTGTGCTCCAGATCATAGACCCGTTCCATTCCTTCACCCTTCCACAAGTAAATACATGCTACAACACTACCACTGAAGTGAGACAGACACCCCCAATCAGCCGTGACCGTCGATTGCAAGATGCTAAACCAAGTTAATGGACGACACAGTATGTAGCGGTTTGTGTAAAGAGTGACCACACACATACAACAAACCACACTTCTGGATCCTTTGGATTGCGCAAGGCATCCAAGCATCCATCATCTGTATCTTAACTTCGTGTCAAGCTCATGCCCGTACATCCCACCAGGTACAGGGCCAGCAGCCATTGCTTGGTGGTGCACCTGCTGTTGCTTCGATCTGGCTGACATTTCCATCTGGATCAACCTTTCCAAGGCCTCTGGATGATTGCCTCTCACCTCTGGACCTGATGGGCCTAAACAGTGGCAGAAAAAAATTAATAGACCTAGGCTAGCATACTATAAGCCTGCAGAAATTAAGAGAGCCGAGACCAAGATAAAGAGTTGAAAATAACAAGCAGAATATGCCAAACGAAAATCTTAATCTCATGACAGCTAGTTGCTTCTTATACCAAAACATCAAACAAGTCCAAACAAAAAAAAATTATCTCCAAAGGAAAGCAGAATAGTATTCCGTTTATGGAATCCAGACTCTGTCATCTAAATTCAACTAGGAGAACTGAGAGTCAATGTGAACTAGTACAGTTTGTGTCCTGTGATCAGGGATATCAGATATAGGAAACTAGAAAGCAGAAATAGCATTCCGATTAATAGCAAGATAGGCAATATACGAACTTGCAAATTGTAACAAGTAACATCTGCTAGTAAATAAACACAGGATAAAAAAATTGCATGTCTGAGACTCACACCTGGCATCATCAATCCAAATTCTCCATAGTTGGGCTGGCGAGGGCGCATATGGAAATTATTTACATTGCCCATCTCAGGTCTATAACCAGCCATGTGATGCACAGGCTGAGATGGCAGAACACCTCTTGGCAAGCCTTCTGGAGGAAAATTTCCAGGCATGGACATGTGTTGGAGCATAAGATGATGTGCAGCTGGGTCCATGTGAGGGACCCCTGGACCATGAAGATTATGTTGCAAAGGATTTACGTTAGATGGGAAAGAACGGTGTGGATCATGACGTATCGACTGTGGCATATCAAATGGGGATTGCTGGCTCCTATTAACAATGTGATCCATCATAGGACGAGGTGCCATCATAGGTGGCCTACCCTGTAGAAGATGGTAAAGATTCTGAGACTCAACCTGTAAACGCTGGTCACGGGGATGAGATCCAAGTGCATCAGGACCAAGTACTTGAATGTGTTCTGAATCACCAGGCACAAGACTTTGAAGTCTATAACTGAGATCATCAACTGCCTTTTCAGGCAATAGCCCTTCAACCCTGCTGGATCTTGCTGACGGCAAAATGTCAGAATTCGGACCAGGCAGTGAATCATTTATCGTAAACAAATTATCTTCTTCAGGCAGATGAATTTCCAAGCCTTTCTTGTCAAAGCTAGCATTCCCCTGATTTAGACCACCAAGTACCGCTGAATATTCAATTCCTGGTTCTTTAGGGGCAGCAGCATCTTTAGAATTGTTGAAGGATAGGGCCTGTTCAACAGGGTAGTATCCTTCATGGCTAGATGCCAATAGAGTTTCGCCTGACTCTGCAAACTCATTAGGACCACCGGTTGTGGATCCTCGAATAGAAACTGGTGCATCTTTGGAATGGAGCTCATTCATAAATGCAGCCCCAAATAATGCTTCCAATGTCAGGTTCTTCCCTGAAGTAGGAGCATTGTCAACTTTGTTAATTGGATCGCTTCCAGATATTCCACCATTGGCCATTAAATTTGCATCAACACAACTCTGTGGTTCATCAGCTGATCCTATCTGGAAACCCAGAGAAGATGATCCCTTA
Source organism: Urochloa ruziziensis (assembly GCA_015476505.1). NCBI lineage: Eukaryota > Viridiplantae > Streptophyta > Magnoliopsida > Poales > Poaceae > Urochloa > Urochloa ruziziensis. The sequence goes on along the minus strand of CM027126.1, from coordinate 32,692,890 downwards.
TTATCTGTTCCCTTTTGTAACAACGAAAGAAGATGTTGTGATGCATGATTATCTACAGCTACTTTCTTCATGGCAACTGGCTCATCCACAACAGTCTGATGCTCCTTTGTAGCATTTCTCTGAGTTGAGCTGCTATTGCTCTTAACTTGTGCCAACATTGTCTGCTCAAGATCCTCACACGTCATCATAACTGGAACTGCCTCTGGAATATCAGAACGGTTGTATTGTTCCAGAATTCCATCAGGAGCTGCAGAGGGTGTAAATGAGAGAAGTTTTGATGCAGAATCAAATTTATCAATAGGTGCTCTTGGTGATAAATTCTGAACACCGGCATCAGTTAATGGAGGAGCATGGATTATATTTTCTGGCCCTTGATTTTCATTTTTGACAATCATGGAGAGCAGGCTTTTCGAAGATAAGTCTTCTGCAGGTTTCAAGTCTGCAGGAAATACAAAGTACGAAATCAGCAGAAGAACAGACAACCAAATGAATGATGTGGAACAATGAGGGGCATATCTTCAGCTTTTATTTTTGTTTGGAAGTTTTTGTGGCATGATGAGGTGTCTGACATAATGAGACCGACTAGCGGAACTTATGAAACAGAATTTACCTTCATCAATAAACCAGCGAGCAAATTTGGATGATTCTGGTACAGAAGAGGCAATCATCTCGTCATCGGTTTTCAATGACTGGCTCTGCAAAACGTGTAGAAGACAAATAAGCATATGAACCATGTAACAGATATTTCAATGCCCAACAGCATTGGAGATTTCATCTTTTCAGATATGTTAATGTCAAACAAAATTGTAGATTTCTAGTTATCACAGCATGAACCATGTAACTACATGGCAAGAACAAGAAATAAATTGAAATTTCTGGACTTTAACTCAGTACATGCTATATTTAAGCCCAGCAGATTATAATGTGGATAAAAGGCCATCTGAGCTAGTGAATAAACATAGAAAGCTATCACATTAAGGCACGGCAGAAGCCAACACAAAGAAGAATGTTTTAGATAAGATCATCAACTTTCAACTACTGTCCTCTTATAAACACATCAATGAAGTGGAGCAGTAAAGCGAATAATATTTAATACCTAACTGCATTTAGTTAACAAACTGCGCAGAAAAACTGATAAAATTGTGAAGGTGCAAGTTTACATCAAATTCATATTCACTAGATTTAGTTGGATGATACTGCAGGATATAGCTTATATAGCATGGAACTATAAATAACTTGCACCTTCACAGATAGGATCATAGGAAACTAAGAGTAAGCAGGACCAAATTGTACCTCAACATAAGTAGGTAAATTGCTGCCACTTTTTGATAATGCATTGCCGAAGAACTGTTCTAGTATTGAGATTGAATCGCCCTTCCTAACTGGATCAATATTGTTTGATTTGCCTTCTTTTCCAATAGAATACTTATCCATTACATCAGCTTCCCAATCCTCACTCCCTCTCATAATGCTAGAAGCCAATTCAGTTGAAGAGGTAACGCCACCAGATAGAAGTGTGTGCTTTGGACCCATAATAGCAACATTATCAGAAATTCCCTTCTCTTTGCTTTCAAATGCAGTGAACTCTGTTGCTGACTGGTTAGCCTCTAGCTGACCACCAAATCGTGCAACAGTCGACATGTTAGCCTCAATACTCATGTTACGACCCTACAAAGTACAAACGTATTAACAATGCAACATCAGTCAATAGCTTTGCTATCCTCTCTTGCAAAGGAAATGATTCCATCTGAGAGAAAATGAACTGAAGGATCACATTCTTCAATGAACACAAAATTTTCGTAAAATGGCATCAATGGAATGCATGGTAGGCGATGTTGCAAGTAAATTCTAGCATTCTCTTATCTACTGAAACAACATCTGGATACATACCTTTGGCTCCAGTGAGATGTTGGGTGACTGTAACTGAAGCTTTTTGTCCACAAATGCATTTGCAAAACCAGGCGGTACAAGCGGCCTGGCAGCAGGAGCCGGTAGGACAGAAGATGGTTTAGTGGCATCTTCCTGGTAAGAGGATACTGATCCATCTAACTTCTCATTTTTAGCTTTGGCATTTGCTTTTTCAGTAGCCGTCTGTAACTGTGAAATGATATCATCACCAGGATTTTCTTTTAGGATATCAGGACCATTCTTCTTTCCTTGCATGGTTTTGTGTTGCTCTTTTCTCATCAATTCAAAAGACGCTGCATACAGGGCAATGTGAGACAGCATAAATGATTGTGATGGCGAAAAAAAATGGATGTTTTATGTTGCAGTAAGACAAACTGACCCCTCCGTTTCCTTTCTTCTTCTGCTCTATCCTCATTTGAGCATTCAGAAGACCCAAATGTCTCGTCATTCATTGAGTCAATGTCTTTCCGTGAAAATGGAGCAGCCTGCCATTGATGTGTAGGGTACTCATGAAAATTGCAAAAGTTGTCAATCAATACGAGGGAGGGAGGGATGGTAGGACACATGTCTGCAAGCTCCAACCTTATAAGGACGTGGTGGCTGGTAGCGCTCCGATGTCCTGTTTGGCTGATGCGCATTAGCATGATCCTTTGATGCTAACTGCCCAGCATATCCTGATGGCCGAGGGAAACCACCACTTCCCAGCAAACCATCATGCTCTGAGTTCTGCCAATTGCGTCTGTACTGGTTTCCACCACGCCCTGCTGCATAGCAACATTATTAAACTGACAGCGTAAACTAAGCAATGCAGTCGACTTTCCTAATCTTCCCATAAGTAAAATGGACAACAGGAAGTAAATATGCATGACATGCTACAAATATGATCATAGTGAAATAAATGCACGCATATATTTGTATAGAGTAGAAAAGCATCTGAATGGAAAGCTCCCAAGACAATGAACGCTTCACAGGCAAAAGGGTCGTGGAGAACCAATTCTTTACTAATAAACCATAGACTGCCAACATTAACAACACAAGAACTTTATGACTAACATTAAACACTACCCAAAAAGAAAGATAAATTACCCTGTGTTAGAGACTCGCGATCAGGTACCTCCCCATCCCGGTCGCTTGATCCAGTGGACCGAGTGTCCCACCTCCCTCCAGAATTTCCGCCACGAGAAGAGTAAGTATAGCCCCCTGACCCATCTGACCTTCCCAGGGGTGTATTGTAATAGCCCTTGTTTCTCTCAAGCACACCTGCTGACAGCTCCTGTAGCTCACTGTTGGACGCACAACGACAAAGATCATCAGACAGAAATCCCACTAACAGATGCACAAAAGGCCTAGACAATAGTAACTGAGGCGAACTGACCTAAGAAGCGCCGTATCAAAGCCAGTGGGCAGCTTCTTGCAATGCTCCAACTCGCCAAACGACAGCAGAAAATCCCTGGAGTACACTATCCTCGTCTTCATCCTGTCATAGACACACAGACACATGTTGAACACATCACAATCTCGAGGGCATGGCAGCTAGCAACAGTGAAACAGAAGGCGTACTCACTTGGGCTCTGGAGGCTCGGAGCTCATCTTGACACCACGCCAACTACCTCAGCTACCCCGCGTCTAAGCTGAATCTAGGGCTTGATTGGTTGTCACCCAGAACCGAATTCGCCTGACCGGAGCCCTCCCAGAGATTTACCTGAGTGGTGTTCCGTTGGTGCTCTGACTCAGGCAAACGAGGTCAGGTCAGGCTTAGGCGCGCTGAATCGGAGGCCCGAGCTCGTCGGCCACGCCCTTCACGCAAGCCCGCAGAGCCCCGCCCCCATCGCCGCCCGCCGAAGCTTCACCTCACCACTCAACGTCGTCGCGGAGATCCACGGCGTCCGGCAGGCGCTGCCGCCCGTGCCCTCAACCCTGCGTCGCGCCCGCCGCCCCGCCTGGCTGCCCCCGCCTCCCGCTCGATCCTGCAACGGAGCAGGGGTTTCGGACACCGATCTATGATTTGGGCTGGGATTGGAGGAGCGCGCAAGGATGAATTGGGAGTCGATGGGATCTGGGGATGGATTTCCTCCTATCGCTTTTGCCCTTTTCCTCCCTCGCTCTCTCTCTGCTCGGTTTACAACTGTTGCGCCGGATGAAGCTGAAAACGCCTCCAACTAACGTCGCATCGTAGAGGTGAAAGCACACTTTCCAATATACGTTTTCCTTCGTCACAAAGCGTGTTTCCTCACGGGTTAGTCTTATTATTTGAAACCTTTTCCAAAATTTTTATGATATTTTTTATTTAAATTTTAAAAATCTAGCTATTTTTCTCATGCCAAGCATCATGATATTGTTCGTTAGACACTATACGCTTTAGGGCAAGCCCAACGTAAATACTATTTCATAGTAATTTTTTTAGGGCAAGCCCAACGTAAATACTATTTCATAGTAATTTTAACAAAAAACAGTATTTTATATACTGATATGTCCCCGTTTAAGTGCAGTTTGTGGGATTAATAAAGTTTTAAAATGAGTGATTATACATAAGATCATCGACCTAACGTTCTTATATGTGTCATGCATAATTGTTATAATTATTATGGATCTCATTGTAGAAAGATCAAACACCCCAACCGCTTATCTATCCTTAGCCTAAAAGCTTATGGTTTCTTCCCCACTGCTTGGATCACTGCCTCTCTCTCCACCTCACAGCGTTGCATTTTTCTCCGCCTCGCAGTGCTCCCCAATCCAGCAATTCTCAAATGTCTCTCCTGCCCTCTGATGCGCGCTGTGCAGATTTCCCATCACCCCTCAGCATCCCCTCCATACGTGTGTATTCCAGGTGTTCCTACCCCATCTAGTGCTCATCCACTCCTCTTTAATGGTTGGAGGTGGTAGGTGTCGTTGGCGTCGCAGCTGGATCCACCGACGTTAGTGGGGCACAAAACTAGGCGCCCACACAAGTGGGAACAACGACTTTCTCGTCAATTCGGGCGGCAGCTACTCTGAATATGAAGAGAGCAAGTAGGTGGAGGCAGGCGGCATTGAGGTGACCAGTTTGGGGGTGCCTCTGGCACCACAGATTGCGAGCAAATGCCTAGTGTACGTTAGGGTCGCAATTTGCTCAGCCGGGGTCGCGAGGATGGTATCGATGTGGTGGCCGAGGACGCCCCCACAGCTGCGATCAAGGTGGGCACTTCATCTTGTTGCTCATTTGATGGTTCTTGATTTAGATCAGGTAAGGCATTGATGGCTCTTCATTTAGATCAACTAAGAGGTATCCATCTCCTTCATCTGGTACTCTATTTAGACCAATGGCCATGGTTGATGATGAACTGGATTGCATGATGAAATAAATGTCTGTCTGGAGCTTGGACGCTACTTATATAGTGGGGTACTTTTATAATGGCATATGATAGCCTAAAATTTGAATTTGACGCCACTTTTCTCTGTGTAATCTGTTTGGAATGTGAATTTTTCTTGTGGGACTTTCGATACTGTGTAAACATAGAGCATGGTGTCATTTCAAGTTTCTTTTTCAAATCATATATCTAGTAAAACTGAGTGTAAATGTGATACCTAGTTGCCTGTCAAGGTTTGTTTTCAAAACATATATTGCTGCAATTATTGTCAGTCCTTACCTTTACAAGGGTGGCATTGTAATTTCCCACTAATGTTATATTTGCACTTCAAATTCTAAAAATGCATTTATTGCGGGACAGAGGAGTAGATTTGAAACGACTCATGCTATTAGGCACTCGACGCAAGCCAACGCTCCCATTACTTTTTAGGCCCACCATTATCTTCTTCCCTGCTATTTTTTCTAGTTCATTTGCGCCCAAGCCATCGCTAAAGGTGACTTTGACACACTATGGAGCTTTGAAAGGACCGACACTAAACCTAGAGGGGGTGAATAGTTGTTTATAAAAATTTCCCACAAACTTGTCACGAAATTGTCAGGTGTCGGATGTTTCGACACAAACTCGGATCTTCCAGCTACCGGAAGATCCGACTCTGGGGCGAAACTTCCGACAAAGTGGAGAAACCAAGTATGAGATTCAAATACTACTTAGTTTTTGATGATTTCCTTTGAATACAAAATTGCTGACAGGTCTAAATAAGCCCATAAATATGATCTCTATAAGAGGAAAACAGCTAGCACATAGATCGGGTCAAATCAAACTTAAGAACAATAGCAAGAACAAAGAGACACAGGATTTGTTCACCTAAGTTCACTCCACAAAGGAGCCATGTCTCCATTGAGGTGCTCACAAAGAGTCATGTCGTCACTAACCCCTTGCCTCCCTCAATCAACTACAAAGGAGGATTGAGCCATTCACTATCAATCTCAAAGAAATGGGCAATACAAACTTTTCGGGGCTCAAACCACAAAAATTTGGGAGCTCCACGACAACTCTAACAGTTTAGGAGCAAAGCTCCAAGAGTAATAAACGCAAATCAAAAAACAAAGTTGCTTCAAATGCTTCTTGAGATGAATAAGTGGAGAACTCTCTCAAAGGCTCAAGTCACACACCTCAAGTCACACACGCGCAAACCCTAGATGAATCCTTGCAAAGATTGAGCTCTTGAAAGGAGTAGAGATGAGAATTAAATGCTCTTGGAGGGTATGCTAGGTCGTGGTTGTTCAGCCACAAAAGCAAGATGGGGTGAGGGGTATTTATACCCAACCCCAAAAACTAGTCGTTGCACACTACAAAGGTGTATCGTATCTTCTGATCGTGGGCCGGATCTTCCGAGGAAGTTGACAGGACAACTTAAAACCTTCTTAGAAACTCCAGGTCTGGATCTTCTGATCAAAGGTCGGATCTTCCAACCTAAACAACCTATGAGCAAGAGATCAAGAAAAGATTCTAAGTCAGGGAACTTCCGACCCATCATCTAGAACTTCCGAACCGAACTAGTGGTGCCCGAAACTCCCTTACCGGAACATCCGATAGTGGCCAGAACATGTAGCACATGCCCTGAAATGGCTAAGTCATGAATCTTCCGACACAACGGTCAGGTCTTCCGAAGGTAACTCGAGCCCACCGGAACTCCTAGGTTGAATCTTCCTACCTCTGTCGGATCTTTCGACATACCAGGGACTGTGAGAAACACAAAGTGTTTGTGCGTGAATTTGTGTCTCTCATGGGTAATTAGCATCTCAAAATAAGCACTTTAACAACCTCGATCAATCAAGTGTGTTTCCCTTGATAGTATGGTGGTCCTATACTCAAAATCAAACCGAAAGTAAATTTAAATCATTCATTAGCTTCCACCACCATACAAATATGAATTGGGGAACATTCTTTGACCTTTAGCTCCTTTTCTTTTCATGTTATTCTTGCACGCGTCTTGAAAGCATCACATCCTAAATTATGATTGTCATTATCACCAAAATCACATTGGGACCTAGATGCACTTTCAAGCTCCCATTTCTCTTCCTCTCTCATCCATGTGGCATCCGAGTCTACATGGCTCTACGAGGCCACTAGCCAACCTGGAGCACTGGGCTTGGCCTTAGCTAGCGTGACTAAATCACCATGTTGGTGTCCTATACGCTAACGTCGCGTGAGCTCGGTCACGCCACATGCATTGGCGTCTATAGAAACGTGAAACTATGTGTCGTGATACAACATGTAGTCAGCGTCGTTCTCCAAGACAACGACGCCGACAGAGAAGATGGAGGGTGGGCAACGGATCAACAGGTCGGACTCGCAATGTTGTATAAATAACCACAAGCTTGCAGGTTGATGGAGTCATGTGTCTGAATGAATGATATGAGTTGGTATTCTCTCGCCCTACACGCCATTGATCGTGCGTCACCTCGCCCACTAGACACTATTGTTGCTATCACTTGTCCTACTGGTATGTAACCAGGAGCTTATTTTATTGTCTCTTGACTCGATATCAATAATCTAAGATGATATCTCATTAAATTATTAGGTATACAATTAATTTTTTATAATAAGACACTACATTTTTAATGATCGATCACATTTTCATATATAACTCGATATAAGATTGTATGTATTAAGCTTATAACTTTGTTTGTAAGAGCTTATCGATCTTTACATTTTATTTGAGGTGTTGTGGTAAAAGTATAATATTCCAGTTTTCTTTAATTTGAAAACTCTATTATTAAATAATCTTAGGTGATGGTCTTATTTTATTAATAAAAATATAAGGAATATGGTATATTCCAATCTCACTGTAAATTAAAGACATGGTTTATAAATAATATAATCTTATGTCTAGATTCCTAACCAGGGTATAAGAGTACCTTTATGCAACAAATGAGGACTTACCTTGTAGCAAAAGTGGGAAGCACACACTCCATTAACAGTACCAAATAGAGTACATTATGTGACATCCTCATCCTTCCTTCCTCTCCTCTCTCTTCGCTTGCCAGACTTGAACAACAACATTAGCAACAGGTTGGTCATGCCAAGCATCGACGTCACTATGCATGTGGCGTGACCGAACATGTACCACATTAATGCACCAGTCAGCGTGACGCCTTGGTCGTATCGAAGCTTACATCGTAATCCAATTACGAGTCAAACAATGGTGCTTGGCGTGATGAAAATAGCTAGTTTTTAGAAATTTTGATCATGGAAAAATATTATATGCATTTAATTGTTCAATCTAGTGTTATCAGGAAATTATAATATAGTAATTTTCATCCATGCCAAACATCATCAATTTATCAAACTATTCGAGCACCAATCTAGCTCGTGTCATAATCACACATAGTATAAAGTGTATCAATAATCCAGTATGCGTGCATAGTTATACAAAAATAAACTCTAGCTAGTCTACCACATATTGTACGTATAATAATGATCACAAGCGAACATCAGAAAGTTCACGAATTAGCTCATCAACAACATGTCATATTCAACCTATAACAATGCAGCTGTCCTAATTGCAAACATATAATAGTGGGGCATGCACCATGTTCACCCCACATCTCAGTATCTCAGTGACCACATTTCTATTTATTTGGTTCGATTTAGCTAGATGACAGTAGGCGCACATAGACGGCCACTGTCATTTTTTCCATGCCTATAGATTATAAGTGGGCCCTATAATCTCTTGTAAAGAGACGCATGCAACACTTCCACATGGTGCCGGCAATATCTCATGGTTAGTATGCCAACGAAAACTTGGAGAGATGCAAGTAAGCGATAACCAAGGAGGAGATGTGTTCGCATTGACCATCGATGAATCGCATTTGATGCATGATTTGTTCTTTCTTTCTCTTTGAGAATGCACGCATGACGAAGCACATGTGTGCTGCCCTACTGTTAGAACCATGGGAGGCACCGAGGCAGTTAATGAGCATCAAGTGTGTTCAAGCAGATGTGACAATAGTGAAACACCACTATTAAGTTAAATACAATTGTCTCGGTATTTCATATTACTAAAGATTAATCCAGTTATAAAAAGATAATTTTATAATACTTGAAACAAATAAGGATAAAAAAACTGCAACTAGGCTTCTTTTTTCTGAACAAAATAGTCAAAAATTTAGGTCAAAGAAACCAAATAAAAGGCAGCCTAGAAGAAGGTGTTTTTAGGTGATCTCCAATTGAATGGCCATCAAATTCTGGTTCTAGTTGGAGCAACTCTATTTATTCCTAAATGACCATCAAATGACAATAATTTCAAATGAGGAGTCTATACATTAGCTGTCAAAACATCTAAAATTCTGCAGCACACTGATGACTGCAAAAAAAAAGAGGAATTGAACCAGTGAACTAGAATTTGTATTCACTTCCAAATTAAAGCCTAATGGGCCACGCCAACACCTTGGCCAGCACTACTCATCTCGATCTCAACATAATCTATAGGCACAAAGCCGTCGTGCAAGCCATTCTGCACTAGACCAGCCTCTACATCAGCTACGCTTCCATCTCCCTCATTGGCGTTATGGGAATCATTACCCCTAATTTCATGGAGATGTTGATCAAGGATAGAACCATCTCCCCTATCATTTTGTAGCGTAATGGACTCACTGAAACATAGATCCATTCCATCTTCGTTAGTATTTTGCAATCCAGAACCCCTCTCTCTCGTGTACTTGGCACACAGAAACCTAGAAATGCTTATCAGCAGCATGAGAGATGAGATACATCCTGTGATGATGAAGAGACCGGAGAAACTTCGCAAAGTGAGCGCTGCAAAACCACTAATCGAACTGTCACCGGCCAATGTTGTAGCTGGGCCAAGCCATCTCTCTTCAATTTGTGGGCCCTCATAATCTCCTGTTAGGTTCAAGATTGCAATCGAGAGATCATGTACCAGTGGAGAACCCAAGGGAAACACCTGAAGACAAAAGGACATATTTTAGTTTTAATTAGCTACCTAGTACTAATACTCTAATAACATTACTCTTCTCTAACAACAAAAATGTTAAAGCACCAAGGCAAGCAACTTACAAAACCAAGTCCAAGAGTTTTGTACATGCGATTAACCATCTGGAATTCCATCTTATATTGAGGGTTAGAGAGGAAATAAGCTAAATAGGGAACTTCATCGAGGATAGCTGATACCCCTCCATTCTTGGACCCCTTTCTCAGAGCTTCAGCATATTCTGCTTGAGTGTTGTAGGCCTTTATCCTATTCATTGGGAATCCTTGCTTTATCAAAAAGGCACGAGTAAATCCTCCTTCTTGGTAGCCAACGTAGTCACCATTACGTAATAGTTGATAGAGATCTGTCATCAATGGACGTAGCCTCTTTGCAGTTAGCATGGATGACAAGTTTGCAGTGTAGCTCTGAACTACAACCAGCACTGCAAAGCACCATATCACAACAACAATTTTTGACAAAGGGCTTCTAATTATTTGATCTGTAGACACAAATAAAGGTATTATTAGAGACCATCCTATAACTATGATAAGAAGCTATTGAACGACTTATAAGTATTGTACTTTTGACATAATGTGAAGAAGTTTGAGCTCAAAGCACTGACCATGAGAGAATGTCAAAGTGGAGAAAGCAAAGTAGGAAGCAGTGCTGAATTGTCTCAGTCTTGATCCTTGGTACTCGGGATTCCGTGGTCGTTCAATCATCCACACAACAAAGCCAGTTAACAAAAAGCCACCCACTGTAGCAAACCAAAGTTCCTTCGTTAGTGGCTCCAAAAATATCCATTGGATTGGTCTGGAATCATTCTCAGAGAGCATAAGCAAGGACAAGCCAGAGTGTGCATATGGCATTGTAAAATCTGCAACCCTAATTCGTTCTGGAGTTATGGTCACATCACCAACGGCTGCATCAAACACCTATTTATTCCACAGGAAATAAATAGAATAAATAAACTGAAATGCACTAAGAAAATAAATATTGTAAACCAAGCTGTAAAACGATGCCCATGTATGCCCATTGAAGTAAGGCTCACCTTTAAAGACACATTGCGTACTAGCTCGTCATAAGAACCATTGAAGACATAGAACTCATATTGTGGAGGAGCCTGTAGCATCCCTATAGCGGTCTCGAATATATCAATGCTGTATCCAGTGACCCTTTGTCTCTTAGTGTTAGGATGAGTAACATTCACAAAAGCTTTGAAACCATTTTTGTGGGGCACAGCAATCTTTAGTTTCTTCTCACAACCTCTGGACACCACCCCTAAGTTTTTTCTCGCTAATTTTCTGCCAGCTATTTCCTCAATATCTAGATTAGGAAAAGGTTCAGATCAGCTTAATGTAATAGTATAAGCTTCTTATAACTCTACTGAGATAGAGAAAAAAAAGAAAATTAGTACAGCATAAAAAGATAGAAAAAGGTCCAAATTACTTCCCTCAAGTATATAGCCAAAGTTCAGATAACCCCCAAAATTATGTCTTGGTTCCATTTACCCCTGAAAATATGTCATTTGGTTCAATGTACACCATAATACAATTTATATATTTTTTTAATTTATTCATGCCAAGTGGAGTCTTAAGTTTAAATTTTGCAAGATGATAGTAGACATCATGACACATCTTAGAAAAAAATATCACGATTTCTTATCATTATTTTCATAGGGTAGGATTTAATAATAAAATAGCCCATGAGATACAAAATTATATTTTACGATGATGAAAAAACTCATAATATATTTTTAGCAGACATATGATGTCCTTTACCACCCTACAAAATTTAAAAATAAAATTCAATTTGTGCATGGAGAAACAAAAAAGATAAATTGTGTTATGGGGCAAATTGAACTAAATACCATAGTTTATGGGGTAAGTTGAATCAAGAAATGGTTTAAGGGGTATTTGGACTTTGGCTATATACTCGAGGGGACTAGTTTGGATTTTTTTTTTCTTAGAAAAAATATCTCTGCCACTAACGACCAAAATGTGACCAATATTTGAAATACTCATCATAATGTCATGCACAATGGGTGGTAGACCATGTGATTTCTATTCAACACTGCTCCAAGCAAAACTTGGAGAAGTGAACATGGAAAATCAAATTGTAATGCCAAAATTTTGTGTGTCTGGAAAGTTTAAAATAAACACATAGTTCTTTGCCAAGATGAATTATTAAACTCCCTGCCGATCCATTGTTTTTCCGAAAAATCCATAGACATGGACAAAAATATCCATAGGATAATAGGCAGGTTTTTTTTTGTATTTTATATTACCAGCACGTGCACTTTCTTGCAAGTGGTACGCCTCCAGCGCCATGGAAACGCTCCCGTGGCTCTTCCTCTCCGCCGCCTCCACGACGGCGCCGGCTTCCGCCGGCACCATAGCCGCCGCGTCCCGACGCTGCGCGAGCAGCATGAGCAGAGCGACGGCGAGCCGGCAGCGCTGCGGCCACTCCATTTCTTGCATTGTATGGTTACATTTCTGTACGCTGCAACTCCAATATATACAGGCTTGGGGAGCGCACGAGCGAGCTGCTAAATTTGACACACGGGTAGCTGACGCTCTGCCAGTTCCCTGGAAATCCAAGAGTGCGGCGGATGTAGCAGCGATAGAGGTCAGATCGCCCGTTTCGGCAAAGTTTCGCGACGCGCCGGCCTCGCTAACCTGACCGCAGGTTGGTACACGAGACGACGCTGCGCCGGCTAGCTGTCCCCCTCTCTCGTGATCGCGACATGCCGACGGAGAGAGCACGGCAGGGCCAATGGACCATCGACCATTCATCAGCCATTCAGCCATGCATATTCTTCATGCTCGTGCCATCACTTTCATTCACAACCTCTCGAGAGGAACAATCATTCCACAACGACATACATCACTCCCATTTCTAGGAATATTGAGTATTGACCACCACGTGCGTGGCTCTCCTTCGGATCGAACACGGTCGAGAATTTTGCATGAATTATTTCACACAGGAGACGGTTAAGTTTTGTGTAGGAATCAGGAGTTCAGGACAATGACTCCACTCGTGGGAATGCAAGGGATTCAGACAAGCAGGCTCTTGATAGCTTGACTTTGAATATTTATTTACTGGAACGGTTCGTACATGAGAGTGTGGTCAGTGGTCAGTTAGTCTTGTGCTGTAGGTTTTCTTCAGTGGCTGATTTTTTAACGTGAGATTTTTTTCCGTACGCCGGCCTTGAGTTGTGCCTGCATGAGACCTGGAAGTAGTAAACATGACTAGCTTGAAATTGCAGAGAAATGTCTCTAAGCGCTGAATTCCCCCTACATATGCAAAACTATAGTCGCACAAGGCACAATCAACATGTAACCACTAATGTCCATTAATTCTGCCTATGGCACAAACATGCTACTGTATGCGCAATTGCGCAGAAGATGTGGAGTGCCGTTTCCTTCACTGTCAGAATTCACCGGCCTTGTGGCTTCCTTGTGACTGATTCCGGTTATCTGAATGATCATCAGTAGACCTGAATCCAGAGCTGCTACGGCATGGCTACTTGTTCAATGTTCAGATCTGCAGACTTGCAGTTATTAGTCTGTCAGTCTGGTAATCTTCATTTGCAAGGTATAAGTGTTTAAGGTGCCAAGGTGGTCGCGTTCAACTTCTAGAGACAAAGATAGAAGTGTCTAGGAAATGCAGGAGTCAGAGGTAGGAGTCAAAATGCCCAGCAGCCCAGCAATAACATCAAGTAACTATTAAAAAAAATATTAACTAAACATGCATGTGCATGTGCTACAAAGATGATCACGATGGAGTTTCAGCAAAGCTCACAACAAACTTGAGGAACATAAGTAACGTCTCTAAAGCAACACCATTCATACTCCTAGAATTTACCACTACCTCTCCAAACACAAGCAGCACCTTCCAAACTCCTAGAATTTATCACTACCCCTGCAAATACAAGCAACACCATCAACAGCGCCATCCTTTGTTTCACATTTTGTTGCAGCTGGGCCTGAAGGACGAACCTACAGGAACCAACCTAAAAAAACCATTCTAATTCTAGTCGGTCTCCCTCTCGATCTGGAGTGGCTCACCACCAGGCGCAGCGGCGTTGTTCTGCAACTGTTGTGGCTCATTGTCACTAGCAACTTCTCCGCTGCTATTGGCACGCTGTAGACTAAGGTTTCTCAGCTCGATGCTTTTGGCCCGGATGAATTCGGGCAGGTTTATTACCAGCATGACGCACAGAGCGAATCCATTGACAATGAAGAGACCTTTGAAGCTCTGTAAACTGAGACGTACGGAATCGGTATCTGGACTCCCATATTCAGGGGAAGGAGTTGCATCGCCAAACCATTTCTTTTGAATCTGAAATCCTTCACACCCCTCTGTTATGTTCAAGATGGCCTTCGAAAGATCAGGAACCAACGGGGAGCCTCTAGGGAAAACCTGCAGAAATGTAAGGTATCAAGCCAGTTGAGGATATGGTTAGAATATTGTACGGTTTATGGACTATCGAAGTATAGCAGTATAGCACAGGTGCAAGGAGCTTACAAAACCAAACCCATCAGTCCTGTCAATGGGGCCAACTATTTGGAAATCTTTTCCATACTGTGTGACGAAAGAATTTAGATAAGGGTTCTCATCAAAGATAGCTGATACCCCTCCATGTTTTGATCCTGCCTTCAATGCTTTTGCGTATTCCTCCAGTGTGCTCAAGACCTTTATCTTGCGCTCATCAAACTGGAGTCTCCTAAGCATTGCATGCACAAATGATCCATTCTGGTACCCAACATAGTCTCCGTGGCGCAAAAGTTGTCTCGGATCAGTCACCGAAGGTTGGAGCCTTTGTGCAGTTAGCAAGGATGACAAACTCGCAGTATAGCTCTGCACTAACACAAGAACCACGAAGCACCAAATCACCACCACAACTTTAGAATGAAGTTTCTCGATAATTTGATCTGTCACAAAGTATAAAAAAATATTATTAAAATTTGAAGTAAGAAACTAAAACATTTAGGGCTCGTTTGGGTACCAGAGTATTGGGGTGGAATGAAAGGGATTGATCTTAAAATGAACTAAGTTCCTCTCCAATCCCTCCATTCTACCTCATTCCGCTGGTTTCCAAACGAGCCCTTAGGAGTTGAAAGTAATACAAAAACGCATGCATTCCTCTCTAATTATAAGCATAGCAGGAAATATTTGAACCACGTACCATGAGAAAAGGTCAAAGTGGAGAAAGTAAAGTAGAATGAGGTGCTGAACTGTTTCCACTTTGAACCTTGGAATCTCTCATTTTTAGGATTTTCAATCATCCACACTACAAGACCAGTGAAGAAGATGAAGACCATGGTGGCAATCCAGAGGTCTTCTGTTAAAGGCTCTAAGAAGATCCACATGGTTGTTCTATCATCATTCTTAGCCAAGACAAGCATTGAGACACCAGACTCTGTGTATGGCATCGTGAAGTCCACATATTTAGATCGATTGGCGATAATTGAAACATCACCCACTGCTGCATCAAATTTCTGTCATCCAAACATGAAAATAAAATTGAATGAGAAATGTTTAAAAAACAGTGGCTTGAGAAAAAAAAAAAGGTGATATCATAAGAAAGGCTAACCTTGTAGTACACCTGGGTTATCAACTGGTCATATGAATTGGCACAATCATATGGAATGTACTCATAGCGTAGAGCATATGGAAGTCTATTTACAGCAGCCTCAAAGACATCAATACTGTAGCCGCTAGCCCTTGACCCATTGGTGTTATGGTTAGCCTCAACATTCACAAAGTTTTTAAACTCATGTCTTACAGGTACGGCAATCCTGAGTACCTTTGCGTTTACTGGGAAGTCCCAACCTTTGGGCACTGTGGTTGAGTCTCCCGGCCAAATGACAGGTTTTAGAACTTCACTAGCGCTTACACTAGATTTAGCCTGATCTTCGGTAAAGGTTGAGTTTAAAAGCCTCAAGAGTCCAGATCCAGGACTCCAAAACCCAAGGCCTCTTGCTTTTTCTCCTACCACATTGACAACCTCATAAACAGGAACATCCATATGCCTGTCAACAAACCTGAATCTACCAGCCAAACCATCAAAGTCTGCTTCCAAAATGGAACTAAGGAGTTCTGGCCCAGCAGTAGAGGTTGGGAGACCATTTACTAAGTTCTTGCCCGCATCTTGTGGTGTCTGAAAGCCTATATTTGGGAATCCAACCCTATTAACCTTCTCAACTGCAGTTGCAACTGCCCATGCCACATCATACGCCCAGTATTGGGAGATAGTGGGCCTTGCCATCCCTACATCATGAGCCTGATGGTACTTAGCCCTAAATAGTGCATCAAATCGACTCATGAAATCAATGATCCTTGCAGACTTTGGAACATATGGCCGGAAACCGACAACACCCTGCATGTTTTCAACAGTATGTTGGGGAAGTACATCAAGGTTAATACCAACATTGGCTGTGACAATCCACACATACCCTTCACTCATCATACCAGCTGCAGAAGCCCGAGCAAACAAATGGGAAGCAGGGCCTGGCAACATATGAACAATGAAGACACGTGTCTGCATGGTCATGAGCTTGTATAGTTCCTCGTCAATGAGATAATCAGGTGAAGAAGCAGGGATGGCAGCACGGTAAATGATATGTGCCTCGACATCTTGAAGAGCGTCGGTAATGGAGGGAAGGATACCCACACCGTAGTTGTCGTCCTCGTAGACAACAACAACATTTTTCCAGCCATAGGCCTCAACAAAGGCAGCAATTGCAGCTGCCTGAAAGGAGTCCTTAGCACAAGCACGAAGGAAGTAGGGGAGGTGATACTGAATAGCTGCATCACCTGTTGCTGAGAAGCTGATTACAGGAACCTTAGTCTTGTTCGCTAGATATGTAACAAACTCGGCTTGTAAAGTGCTTTGAGGACCAATGACAACGCTGACCTTTTCATCACGGATGAGATCTACTGCTGCAAGAAAAAGGACAAAAATGTTTCATCAAATATGGGACCTGGAAATTCCATTAAATTAGCAAGCTGTGGAACTAAATCCATGTTAAATTCTCATTAGAGTGGCCAATTTTCTGAAAATTACCAGTCAACAGCAAGAGGTGTTATCAGTCATTGATCTACGTAGCTTTCTTTTCATTCAGAAGATGAATCATGGCGTAACAATTACAAATAACGGTACCCCATTTTCGTATGCTTTTCGGCTTCGGGACTAGAGGGCGGGAGCAGACATGCATGCATGCCCATTTATCCATTTATTCACTGGTCTCTCCTGTTCGGTCTCGGTCAAGTGGTAAAATGTTTGGTGTCAAATGGCAGCTGTCGCAGGTAGGAGGGACAACAAACACATGCGCAGCATCTGTACCGTCTCCAAAAACGAAGAAGAGAGAAAAGAAAACAATCCCTGGACTCTTGGTTGTCCTCTTCTAGCTCGAGGCACGCGAGATCCAAGTTAATCTACTACGTACGTATAAAACAAGAGCTCCCTTACAATGTTTGAAAAGTATCGAGAGGTACCGGGAGGTACGTTTTCTATTTTGGTAAAGGTAACAGGAGGTACCTTTTCTATTTTGGTATTAATTTGGTACCTCTGTTTAGATACTATTAGATACTCCCTTGGGTTTCACCATCCGATTTCTCAAATAGACGGCTATCATTATTTCCAAGCATTTTAAATTTTTTCATAAAACAAAACCAACACAGTACAAGGCAACTTGTCACACTGTCAAGGAGCTTGCTTGTCAGTTGTCACACGGCCGCTTGCGGTGATTCAGATCGACCTTATCCAATATGCAGTTGATGCTTAGAGCAAATCTAGGAGAAATGCTACAAGTAGCGTATATAATATATATTCTCCAAGATTTGATTGCATAGTAGTTAGGTAGGACCTTGCATGGGTGATGGGCATGCACATGCATGTACGCACTACGCAGTTTTAGAAGAAGCCACACTTATTCATTGTTCTGTGCAGAAATTAAATAATAATGACATTGCAGTTTAGAAGAAGCCACACTTATTCTTTGCAGGCATTTATGTTATGTTTGTTCCTCTCTAGTTTTTCTAACATACTTAAAAAAATGAACGAACGTTTGTTCCTCTTTATTAGCTGGCTATAGCGAAGCCCCTCTGGTCTCTGGAACGAACCCGGGATCCCTGCTTAAGTGCTTATGCAGCTGTTCCTATAATTTTATAGTAGCATATGTATCTAAAAATCACTCTGTACAATGCAAATGTGCCTGCGCTGCTATATCCATGCCATTGCCATGCAGATCATCGCTGCAAACGAACTCCGACGCATGCAGCAAGTGCAGAACCATATGAATAGCAAGTGACGAACAACGTATATATAACCCTAAATCAAATGTACCTGCGGACGCAGCGGTGACGACGTCGCGGTCGGAGTCTCTGGCGTGGAGCCTCACCCGTGTGGTGAAGTCCGGGCGCGCGGCGTACAAGTCCTCCAGCGCCATCTCCACGCCCAGCAGGCTCTTCTTCCCTAGCCCCGTCGCCAGGTCCAGTATCACCCCGACGTCCACCGGCACCGCCGGCGTCGCCGCCGCGGTGGCGCCGGCACCGTTCCCCACGCCGCCCGCCGCGAGGAGCGGCACGAAGAAGGCAGCTAGGGCAGCCACGGCGGCGGCGGCGAGGAACGCCCACGCACGCGTGTGGTGCGGCATTGTGATCAGCACAAGCTTGCCTCTGGTTCGCCTCCTACTACTGTAGCGGCGGCGCTATAGGCGGCTAGTAGCAGTAGGCATCTTGGCACAAATATAGTAGGAGCCCCAGCGACCAGCGTGCGTGCCCCGTGACCATGCCTTCGGCAGCGCGCTTCGTCATCACGCCGGCAGCTTCCCACGTCATGGTAACCGATGGGACCCTTCGCGCAGCGTAATAACGAGCGGCTTCGCTCCGGCGGCCTCCGCCCGCCGGCAATAAAGAAACGGAGAAGCAAATAAAACTGGCCGCCGGAGGGCCGTCTGTCCCCCCTCGGCTCACGAGGCAATATTTTAAATAGCTGGCTAAGGTATTTAGCTTCAAGCTTCTAAAAACGGCTAATAGCCGGGCTAAATAGAGCTATAGCGGTAAATAGCGGTTAAATTACACGTAGAAGCAAATAGCCGCATCCTCCTCAATCAAGCTATAGCCGGCTATAGCGGAGGGCTTAGCCAGCTATTTAAAACCCGCAATACACGGCACCAACCGGCCCGGCGGATCGGCGTGGCTCGATCCAGCACAGCACAGGCCACGAGGCCGCCGCGCTCGATCATCGTGGACCAGCCAGCCAGCTTGCAGCTAGCAACTCCCTCCGCTCTCCTCCAGTGCAGTAATCTATAGCACTAGCTCTGACGGACTTGGTTGGTCAGCCCGGCCGGCCTGTCGCCGCCGCTGACGACAAAGCCGAGAGATTTTGCTACTAGATCGTCGCGGGCGTGCAGGCGCGTGCGCTGCTGCTTCCTGCTTGTCATGTCAGCGAGTTTAGCGCCACGCTTCGCGGATCCGGCCTGCTGGCTGCTGCATCATGGAGCTGCTGCTGGCTGATCTCCAGTTCGTCCAACCAGTTGGTGTTTAACACCTTGTTTACAGTTTACAGCCGAGGACCCTGCTGCCCGATCCTTGAACGAAGAAAACCAACGTCCTCCGTCGTCTCTCACTGCTGTCGCTGTCAGTCGGACACCGGTTCCAAGAACTGCAGAGCGCACTACAGGACATTGCATGTGCTTACAGCGTGTTATTAAGTAGCAGATCGTATCCTTCTCCCCGTGTTTGTTCGCTTTGTTTCGTAAACCCGTCTGTACTTGTGCTGTGTACCGCAGTCGTGTGCAAGTGGAAGGATATGTCGACGACGGGCATTCATCCTCGTGAAGTCGGTGATGCGTTCTTTTGTTTCAGTGTGTGTGTTAAGGTGCTGTTGCGCCAATAGCCCGAGAAGGCTTTTATTATTCAGAACCTGGATTACATCCAGTCTGAATTTTTTTTCTTTTTGAAGACACATCCTGTCTGAACATGGTAACATGCCGAGATGGAAACGAGGATACCAGTGAAATGATGTGCAGCTGATATGCTGACAGCTCACACGGAAATCATGTTAATTATCATGGCAGTGACCACGTACTCT
Source organism: Urochloa ruziziensis (assembly GCA_015476505.1). Lineage (NCBI taxonomy): Eukaryota > Viridiplantae > Streptophyta > Magnoliopsida > Poales > Poaceae > Urochloa > Urochloa ruziziensis. The sequence continues at coordinate 32,672,537 of CM027126.1, read as the reverse complement.
GAACGTGACACTGGCGAGGGAACTGGCCTCTTCTTTCAAAGTTCAGATTTCAGTTTGTCCTCTGTTGTCAACCAGCAAGCTCCAAAATTCCGTACCGTCTTCCATCCAGAACCCACACGATCCAGCAAGCCGAAGGAGATCAGATGCACTCAACGTCGCTGCCATCGCAGGACCATTTGAGGCTTCTATACCGCTCTGCATTCTGAAACGAAGGCAATGCCAGAGAGCTGAAACTGACAGCAGATGCAGATTGCAGAAGAGGACCCTACCCACGGCAGTAGTAACGAATCGTTCCATCCTCCTGCGAGGCTGCGACTCATGCGTCATGCCCGCTCGCAATCCGTCAGAAGAGGTGGTCCTCAGCGCCGCCTGCCATGGCCCGCGAGAACGACGGCAGGGCGGCTCCCGTCTTGGGTTGCAACTTGCAAGTTGCAAAATTCGGAGCGCGAGAGAGGAGGAGATGGAGCCGGTCGGACAGAGGCACGAAGCCGGCGGCCGCGGGTGCGTCGAGGGCCATGAGCAGCTCGGCGTGCGAGGCAGGGGTCGCCGACGGCGGCGCGGCTTCGCCGGAAAGAAACTTTATATATTAGTCCGTGTTTCTTTTGTAGTAAACCCCTTATGTCTGGGTCGCAATTATTAACCGCGAACCTGTTGTTTACACAAACCCCCCTATTTCGGATCGCGGTTAATAATCGCGATCTATATATTTATATACAACCCCCTAAATTGGATCGTGAATAATAATAGCGATCCAAATATTTACATAAAGCCCCCTATTTTGGACCTGAAAAGTTTCATAAAACCCTCTGGTTTCATCCGCGACCTGCAATGCGGACACCGCCGTCCCTAGCCGGCTGCTCCTCCGCCGCTCGCCGGCGCGACTGCGCACTCCCCGCCTTCCGTCCCTGCCGGAACTGCAAGGCCCCATCCACCCCTCAGTCCCTCGCACCAGCCTCCTGATCCTCTATATTCTCAAGTGAGGAATGGAGCCGCACGATTCGCCGCATTCGAGAGCAACGGCGGCGACCGCGCCCTCCGCCGCCTCCCGCGGCGGGGGACACGAGGATGGGAAGCTCGGTGAGTTGTTCGAATAAATTGAGGGTGAGGCGTTCGGGAGTGCCGCGCGGAGCCGGGCCGACTCCGAGAACGGCTTCGACCCCGAATGCGCCGCCACCTCGGCGATCCCTGCACCCACTTCCCGGTAAGGTCCCATCCTCTCCGCCTGCCTAACACCAATAGTCCAACAGCTTAAGGCATGGAACGGATTTCACCATCCAAGGTACAAGGTAGTTCACTGAATGCCAGGATGGAGCTGAAATGGTGAGTGTTTGTGTCTGTATCTTGTATGCAGTTCATAGCGCCAGCAAAGCAGCAACAATAGGGGCGAAAAAATTGGAATTCAACTGTTGCATTCCTGTCCAGTATCATTAGGGAGCAAGGACTACAACGTGGGTTGCTATTTCTAGGCACTCTTTGACTCGTCATATTCTGTCTATTCGATTGTAGAAAGATTGTGCTAGGCGTTCTATTATGAATGGGGATGCCAAAAAACCTTTTATTTCTTACATGAATTAGGAAACATTTTCATAGAAACATGGGTTTCAGGGTTTGGGCTGTCTGGATTATATCAACTTTTAGTACTGTGGATATCAAATCTAAATTATAAAATATATGCCAGAAAGACATAGCCTGAATAAGGTGGTAGATAGTTCAAAGAGGTATGCAGGGGAAAAATCTAATTCATTTTAAATAGATTTGATCGACTGAGGTTTACCCTTACAGAAAACCCCATTCTGTGCCTTAGAACAATCCTTTAAATCCTCATGGTACACCCAGAATATGGGGCAGAAATTGCAGAGGAGCAGGATCCGGATGCAGTAAGCAGGAATGGGGGATCTAGTTTTCTAGAAAAATATTTTTGAATTTTCTTCTTTCGTGATTAGCTATATGTCAAGTATTGTGCATGAAAACTGCGGAATTGCAACCCTCTGTCCTGAACCTCCTGTAACTGTTCAGTTCCATTGTTCTCTCTCACAATGTTTTGCGTGCAGCACACATCTTCGAACAATTCATGAATGGATATCAGATTTCTGTTGCAAATGATGGAGGGCCTGTCTCCGTTCAGCTGTTGAGAGATCTTGTTGATGAGACTAAGGAAATTGTTGATGGCATGTTTTTGGGTTGCTTGTTTATTGAAAATCTAGCTTATCTTTTACCCGACATTTCGACTGATCTTTCCTATTTGATGTATGCAAACATCAGTGCCTCAAGTTTTATTACACATGCCAAAAGTTAGTGCAAACAACGGATGTCAATTCATTTAAGTAATTGAGACTTATTATTACTACCTTATATGGCATTTCATGGTTTGTGACGGTCGCTGTTGAAAATTAAGGATGAGATATATAGGGAGTAATGAGGTGGATAGATATCACGGGATTGAGGACATGCCACTAGATTTGTCAGGATAATAATAAGATCTTAAGTGCTACTGGATTCACAGCATCTGTCCTTTCAGCTGTAGGGAGGGAATATCTGACTGCCATGTCACTCCCTGCAAAGCATAGGAATCATCAAGCAAGGATGGCCAGTAATTTAATTCTCTTATCATATCCATCTGCATATCAACCAGGATCTTGTTTGCTCTCCTTTGTACTTTGAGCTTATATAACCAACTTGAATGTTTCTAGCGCTCTTTTTCTTACTTCAATTGTAAACGGTTGATATGACAAGCCCTGCTCCTTACCTCAGATTTTTGTGTTGTAGCAGTACAGGAACCCTACCGCTTTCAGTTTCGGCTTGTTCAATTCATTTAGACTTTAGCATTGTTCTGAGATTTAATCTTAATTTTTCCTTTTCTGATATTTCGAACAGCATAGGACCATGTGACGACATTAGACAATACAAACATTTTTCCCCTTTTATACCACTACTACCATCGTGGTCCCTAACGTAGGAAAAGATGATGTAACCTGGATGGCTGGATATAAGAGTATTCTTGACACAATTTCCTGTCGAAGCTGCTTTATCCTGATGCCGAGAGCAGTAAAAAAAATGCGTATGATTGAGAAAATTACGACACTAGCATCAAGATTTTTCAAATGAGGTGCCTTTTGGGGAATTACATTACGAACCTCGTCTGGTTCATCTGAAATTGATAAGCGCAGAATATAGTTTTCAGCTTTGAGCCTTGACAATAAGCCAATTTGCTGACAGCCAATTAAGTTTGGTAAGATAGAGGTGCCGAATTTTTATTCTCACTTAGCTTGCTTTTGATTTTAAAATGGGGCTAGAGGGCATCCTTCCAAATAAACTTGTATTCATTATTTATTCGATATTTAAAGCTTGCGGTTGAATTGGCCAAAAGATATCCTTCCAAAATGCTCTCTGTAGATTTGCCATGGGGATGGTTGATCCTGATTAATTTGGAATATACATTTGGCTTGCCGCTCCAATTCTGCATAACAGAAGTCTTCCCAAGTGCTTTTAAGTTTCAACCACCAAAAAATTAAAGGACCGAGAAAGAAAAAAAAAGACCTTCCTTTAAAGCAACAAAGATTGTAGACAAGCCACAGCTTACGGTTGGGAGTTCTTCAACAGAAAAACATAACAATGACCTGAATCGCACGCCGGGATAGAAGGGGTGCGATGCTCAACGACAGAACATCACAGTTGCAGCCTAGCAAACGTTCAAACCAAAAAAAACTCTGAAGCTGTAGCCAGAGGGACTAACCTTGGGACATAAGAGCAAAGGTACAACGCAAATCACACAACTAGAGAAGAGAACCATATAAAGAACTACATGTATGTTCCATCAAACATAACGAGATTTTCTTAGATCTGTTACAAAGAAAACTCTCCATAAACAGGTCCACTACATTATCCAACCCAACATAAACAAGATAATTCATAGATATCAAAGCACGATAGCTTGGGTATATTGCGCTCCAAAATTAGGCTACTCCTGGTACCAGAAAGATAAGTGTCGGATCAATCCTTCACTTCTTTGCCTTCTTTGGTGCCCTGCCAAATTGGAGATATGTGCAGAAAAACAAATCAAGAAAACTATAAATACACAATAGAAACTCAAAAGAAATTACAAGACACTTACGCTGCAGCTGGAGCTGGTGCTGCAGGTTCCCTTGGGCCCTATACAAAGATGAAACATACATTACACATGTAATCAAAACAAAAGAGAAACAAACAGAACAAACATAATGTCTGACTTCAGAGGAAGGAAAAAACAGCTTAGATCAAATAAGCAAATGAACAATTGCGATGTTATATAGAACTAAACACATTCAAACCCAAAAAACTAATGCATTCAAACCGATGGATCACCTAATGCAGCACAATTATTGAATTTCATGAACATGCTTTCATTTCAGTGGGTCAAAAAAGTTAAATGGAGTTAAAATTTAGTAGTCCTTGAGGCACAGCTGAGAATCAGTATTACATGGACATTAAAGGGTATTCCAGCATCAACATTGCCAATCAGAAGACTCACCACCACTCGAGAAATAAATGCATGTTTGAGTCAATAAGACAATATCTTACCTGGGCCAACCTCTCTTCCCTCCTGGCAATCTTCCTCTCACGGCTTGCCTTGCTCTTGGCACGCTTGGCCTCAAACTGATCAGAGATCGTCTTCTCTCTGAGCTTCTCAGCCTTGGTCTTGTGGATGCTCTCCATCAGCACCCTCTTGTTTTTGTATGCATTACCTTTGACTTTCATGTACATGTCATGGTACATGTGCTTGTCAATCTTCTTGGCCTCACGGTACTTGCGCAGCAGGCGCCTCAGAACGCGCATCCTGCGCATCCACAAGATTTTGGTGGGGAGCCTAGCCTCCCTGGTACCCCTGCGCTTACCTGTAGAAGTATTTCATTTTATATTTACATGATTTTGACACTGCACCAATGCCAAGTACATATTTACAGGATATACAAAATGGGTGAATCAGAGTAGCAGAAGTATACCATATCCAGAGTGACGGCCCTTTTGCTTGGCCTCATGGGCCCTCCTTGCACGGGACCTGGAGTGGATCTTCTGAGGCTTCCTGATGATGAAACCATCCTTAACCAACTTCCTGATGTTCTGGCCTGTAAGTTTTGTAGAAAACATGGTCATACTCATGTTCCATTTTCTAGTAGTTAGTAGAAAAACAAGATACTACTCCCTCCGTTCACAAATACACATTAGGACAAGCAAATTAGTTCATTTTCGAACTAAAAAGCACTGGTATATTGGACGAGGTAGTACAATTTCAATATTTAAACATAAACATAACCACAATATATGTAAAACAAGACCAAGATCACAAATACATGAAAACAAAATATCAGAGCAACAAACTACTGATGGTAGCATAATGAATCTGAGTAACACGACTACTCTAGCTTTATCATAGGAAAACATTTAATAAACCAGAAGGTACAAAAACATGTTTGGCAAATATAGCATGAGCACTAGTCATACTAACAGACGCTTCCTACCTTGCGAATCATAATTTGGATTGCAAGTTATAGCAGTGCTAGCCAAAAAAAAAATCAGATTATTAACTTCTCAGCTAATAAAATCTTCTTCAGCTAAACTAGCATCAGTGACATTTAGAATGTACACAGGGTAACAAAATTATTATAGCAACAACAGCCTAATTTATCAGTACCATCAGAGTAAGCGCAGATCAGATCACAGCACGATGATAGCACTCTTAACTTAGTGAATGACCTAATATGATACCTGCAGCCACGGAATGCAAACAAAACGAGCTTTGTATCGTTGCATATGCCCATAAACTCAATTGGCACGTACATCTTGACAGGCTGCGAAGATCAACATCTAATTAACCCTAAGAGCATGGCAATAGCGGTCTATCAAACGGATAGGACAGCAGATTCACAAGTGGATCGCCCCTTAAACGCTGTCCTTAGTAGAATTACCATATGCCCGAAACCTACACGCGCAGAACCACAGATCTATCTCTACGACAGCAACCAGACCCGGTGAACAACCAAGGCGAGAACGGGGTGACCAGTGGAAGACGCGGCGCGCAGCAAAACAAAGGGACGGGCGCGGAGAGGGAGGCGCGGGGGAGAGATGGGGGTCTTACGGGAGTTGGCCATGGAGATCTCGCTGACTTCATTGGGGTCGAGCCAGACCTTGCCCTTGCCGCACTTGAGCACGCTGGCGGCGAGGCGCTTCTGCAGCTTCAGGGCCACCATCTTCTCCGCCGCCGAGAGCTTCTCCCTGCCGGGTGGGGGTGTGTGGTGGCGCAAGGGCTGGGGAAATGTGGCGGCGGCCGCACGCGGAGGCTTTTATAGTACCCCGACGGGGGTTAGGGTTTCCTCCTGGCTGGATGGTTCTCGACCTGGGCCAGGCCTAACATCTTTTATGAGCCCATCCTATTGGGCCAGGGCCCATAATCGGTTGAGCCAGAAAGTCCAGAACATTGCTGCGCTTTCCGTATTGCGTGATGCGTTTGATTGTTTGATGATGGCAGTATCTGTAAAGCTAACGTGGCAGGCAGGAGCAGCAAGATTTTGATTTTAAAGAAAAAAAGAGGAGTTGCAAGATTGACGTTAGAGTGGCAAGATGACAAAATATTTTTTTTTTGAAAACATGTAGTTTTACACAGAACTAAAATTTTGCATCTGTTTCATGTTTGCTCCTCGATGCCCATTGACAGCATCAACCGAACAACGGTTAACAATTCAACAGACATGTCTTGCAAAGACACAAAATATGGAGCCTTATCAGAGATGTCATTTAACTGAGGTAAAATAGTGCAACGCACATAAGCAGCACAAGGTAGCATGTGCATGCTGGACCAACGACATTGTATTTTATTATATTGAACTGAGGGATAAAACCTACAGAAAGCAACCTGATGATAATTGCTAATATTCTAGTTGGTCCTCATCTCAACATGGAGTGGTTCAGCAGGCACAGAGTCGATGGCCAAACCATTCTGCAGTTCTTCATGCCCAATGTCACCAGCAGTTTCGGTCTGGAGTGATTCAGCAGGCATGGAGTTGGTGGTCATGCCATTCTGCAATGGCTGTGGTTCCATGTCACCAACAGATTCTCCGTTCCCATGGTAACTCCGTGAGTCAAGGTTTCTGCGCCACGCCCAAATGAACTTAATCAAGGCTATAAGCAGAACTATTACTAGCACAAAGCCATTGATGACGAAGAGGCCTGCGAAGCTTTTTGAGCTGAGACGCGTGGAATCAGTGTCACTACTGCCATAATCGAGCGAAGGAGTTGAATCCCCAAACCATTTATGTTGTATCGCAAACCCTTCTTGCCCCTCTCTTAAGTCCAAGATGGCCCTTGAAAGGTCAGGCACCATTGGAGAGCCTCTAGGGAAAACCTGCAGACATGCAATTCATGATATAATCGTCAGGTGAGCATGGCTAGATCTTATATTCTACAGAAGGGATAGGCGCAAGGAGCTTACAAAACCAAATCCAGCAGCACTGTTGATGTGACCAACTATTTGGAACTCAGATCCATACTGCACGAGGAAAGTATTTAGATGAGGGGATCTCATCAAAGATAGCTGACACCCCTCCATGGTTTGATCCTGCCCTCAATGCCTTTGCATATTCCTCTGGTGTGCTAAACACCTTTATCTTGAGCTCATCGAACTTGAGCTGCTTAAGCTTCGCGAGCACAAATGACCCATTCTGGTATCCAACATAATCGCCATTGCGCAAGAGTTGACTCGGATCAGTCACCGAAGGTTGGAGCCTCTTTGCAGTAAGTAACGATGACAAGCTTGCCGTATAGCTCTGAACTAAAGTTAGCACAACAAAGCACCAAATCACCACAAGAACTTTTGACGGAAGGCGCTTGATAATTTGATCTGTCCAAACATTAATAAATGAGATATTGCTACTAAAGAAGGTAAGCATATTGTTAAGTTCCAGTTCAGAGTACTAAATATAGTCACACAGATGCAGGCAGTTTTGTACTTCTGATTAATGAGAACTAGACTAGACTAGGCATAAGAAGGATGACCATGACCACATACCATGAGAGAAAGTTAAAGTGGAGAATATAAAGTAGAAAACGGTGCTGAACTGTCTTAATCTCGACCCACGGAACTCATCATTTGTAGGATATTCATTCATCCATACAAGTAGGCCGGTGACTGTTAGAATCTGATACCCCTCGTTATGCGCAGCAACCCTCGGATCTTGAAAGGATATTGCGAGTACGACACGAGCTTGCACAGTATCAAGAACGAAGTAGACGAATCTCGTAGAAAACCCTAGTTGACGACGTTGAAGCAACCACAACAAGAGAATAGGATTTGGCGAAGCCGACCGCAAATTCTTTAAGCACAACTCCGAAAGAGTACAAGTGATTGCCGCTCCCTCACAACTCTACTTGACCCTCTAGGACCCTCGGATTCTTGCCTCATACAAGAATCTAGTGCTTATAGAACTATCTAGCCTATTCCTCTTGAGCGCTCCTAATTGCTTCTCACAAGCCTTGGATGAGACCTTGGTGTTTGCCCTTGGCTTGATTGATTTGATAGAGCCTATACCCCTTGTTTATATAGTCCCCTCCAAAGCCCCATACATGCAAGTAGGAGTCCTACTCCTAGTAGGATTCATCGCTCAAGTCCTAGTAGAACTAGAAGTCCTAAAGCACACCCCTATTGAGTCCTAATCCAAGTAGGATTTGAGTCACAATACAACAATCTCCACCTTGACTCTAATCCATTGAAGTCATCATGCTCCTCCAAGAATTCGCTCCAAATCGGCTTCTTTTTTTATACTCCCACCACAAGAGTGCCCCCACCACAGAGGCTCATGCACATCACCACGATATGCGTGTGAGTGTCCCGGCTGGAGCGCCTGGACCCTCCACCTGAGAGCTCCTTCGTTGTGTAGTTTGGTTAACCACACCACCTTCTCCTATGACCCTCCATGCCATAGGTTTGTACCGCCTCTGAGCTCCACCTGCTCGCCGGTACTGCGTGGTCGTCGGTCCCACCACGTCTTCCTTCTTCCAACAGCTTGCAGCTTCACCTCTACGACTGTTAGATTTTGCAACCACCTTTGCCGCCTTGCACTTGACTGCAACTGAGATTTGAGTACCTGCTGTTGACGAGACAGCTTCCTTCTCCTGATCAGGATTTTTACCAAATCTCCCAATGGTTGCACCGCCATTAAGATTTTCTATCACTCGGTATCCACCATTAATCCAGATACTTTTCATGATTACCTGCCCTTTGCAAGTAACTCGCATAACTCCACCTCGAAGTGATAAGCCACAACCTTGGAGTTCTAGCGACCTTACAGATATTAGATTCTTTTTCAAACCCGGGATATACCGAACTCCCGTGAGTGTGCAATGTGTTCCATTATGCATCTCCAATGTAACTGTTCCCACCTTGGTGACAGCATACTCCTTGCAATCCGCCAAGTGAACAATTCCATTCGCCGGGCGTTGAGATCCTTCGTCAAACATCTCCCTTGCCGAACATACATGGAAACAACTCCCTGAATCTAATATCCAATCATGAATAGTCCCTGGTTGACTGACGATAAGTATATCACCTTCATCCTCACTTGCCACCGAGCATGCTCCTCTCATATTCTTCAAATTTGGACAATCCTTTATCATGTGACCCTCTTTGTCACAAAGATAGCATGTACGGCTGCCCTTGCTCTTGCCTTTCTTCTTCCTGCGATTCAAGACTTTGCCTGCTCCACTTGAAACAGTCAATGCTTGATCACCCGAGGATAAAGATTCCTGTGGCTTCTTCAAGGACTCCGCCTCCAACAGGTATGCAACTGTCTCGTTGAAGTTGAGAGTAGTTTTCCTGACGAGAATATTCATCACCAATTGCTCCCATGATGGTAGTAAGGATGAAGCCAGTATGACGACTTTATCGTTCTCCTCAATTTTCTCATCCACACTAACCAACTGCGTGACAAGTTTGTTGAAGACATTTAGATGGTCAACGAATCGTGTGCCTTCCTCCATGCGCAACCTGAATAGTTGACGCTTCAGCACCCACCGATTTGTCAGCGACTTTGCCATATACAATTCTTCTAAGCTCTTCCATAATTTCTTCGGGGAATTTTCCTTGATTACCGAGTACTTTACTTCATCGGAGAGACATAGTCGAATTGTACTGACAGCCTTCCGCTCCATCACCTTCCAGTCTTCAGCGGTTGTGCTCTCCGGTTTGGTCCCCTCAAGAGCATCAATTAACCCTTGCTGGACAAGCACATCTGTTACCACACACTGCCACACGCTGAAATTCTCTTTGCCATCAAATTTCTCTACTTGATTCCACATCCCTGACATCGTCTTGATTTCGTGCACCCTAGCACTGCCGACTTTCTCACAAAATCAGCTCAATCCGACCTTGGCTCTGATACCACTTGTTAGAATCTGATACCCCTCGTTATGCGCAGCAACCCTCGGATCTTGAAAGGATATTGCGAGTACGACACGAGCTTGCACAGTATCAAGAACGAAGTAGACGAATCTCGTAGAAAACCCTAGTTGACGACGTTGAAGCAACCACAACAAGAGAATAGGATTTGGCGAAGCCGACCGCAAATTCTTTAAGCACAACTCCGAAAGAGTACAAGTGATTGCCGCTCCCTCACAACTCTACTTGACCCTCTAGGACCCTCGGATTCTTGCCTCATACAAGAATCTAGTGCTTATAGAACTATCTAGCCTATTCCTCTTGAGCGCTCCTAATTGCTTCTCACAAGCCTTGGATAAGACCTTGGTGTTTGCCCTTGGCTTGATTGATTTGATAGAGCCTCTACCCCTTGTTTATATAGTCCCCTCCAAAGCCCCATACATGCAAGTAGGAGTCCTACTCCTAGTAGGATTCATCGCTCAAGTCCTAGTAGAACTAGAAGTCCTAAAGCACACCCCTATTGAGTCCTAATCCAAGTAGGATTTGAGTCACAATACAACAGTGACGATGATAAATACTGCAGTAACAATCCAGAGGTCATTTGTTAGCGGCTGTAAGAAGATCCACATGGATAGTTTATCATTGCTCTTGGCTAATACAAGCATTGACATGCCAGGCTCTGTGTATGGCATTGTGAAGTCTACATCAATAGCTCGGTTGGCGGTAATTGTCACGTCGCCCACTGCTGCATCAAACTCCTATCATACACCAATGAAAAGCATGCAAAAGGTAGCAAGTAAATATGGAATGAACAAATATTGCGAAACCAGTGACAGCTAGAAAGGCATAATGTTAGTAGATATTATAGAAAGGACTGACCTTGAGGTACACCTTGGCTACCAGCTTGTCATAAGAATTTGCACAATCAAAGGGAATGTATTTATAGCGAAGAGCGTATGGTAGTTTCTTTACAGCAGCCTCAAAGACATCAATGCTGTAGCCACTGACACTTACTGTATTGGTGCCAGGAATAGTATCAACATTCACAAAAAGTTTAAAGTCATGTCTTATCGGCACACCAATCTGGAGTATTTTTCCTTTCACTGGCACGTCCCAACCTTTGGGCACCGTTGTTGAACCTCCTGGCCACTGGATTTCACCTGCGTATTTGCTAAATTTAGTTTGTCCATGGCTTGTGCTTGAATTTAGAAGCCTCGACAGCCCAGAAGCGGGGCTCCAAAACCCAATGCCATTTGCTTGATCTCCAATCACATTGACAACCTCATAAACAGGAACTTGTAGATGCCTATCCACAAGTGTGAATCTCCCAGCCAATCCATCAAAGTCTGTTTCCAAAATGGCACTGAGGAGTTCTGGGCCAACAGGAGATGGTAGGAGAGCATCTATTAATCTCTTGTTCAAACCTTCTGGTCTCTGAAAGCCTACTCCGTATATTTGAAAATCTGGTCCCCCTGACCTTCTCAGTTGCAGTTGCAACTGCCCATGCCACATCATACGCCCAGTATTGGTAGACAGTGGGTCTTGCCATCCTTATTTCAGGATATTGATGGTATTTTGCTCTGAATTGTGCAATGAATTGGCCCATGAAATTAATGTTCCTAGCTGACTTTGCTACATATGGCCGGAAACCGACAACACCTTGCATGGTTTCAATGGCATGTTGGGGAAGTACATCAAGGCTGATGCCAACATTATCTGTGGTGAGCTGTGACAATCCAGACATACCCTTCAGTCATCATGCCAGCTGCAGAAGCTCGAGCAAAGAAGCGGCAAGCACGAGCTGGCAACATATGAACAATGAAGACACGTGTCTGCATGGTCATGAGCTTATATAGTCCCAAATCAATGAGATTATTTGGTGAGGAAGCAGGAATGGCAGAACGGTAAATGACATGTGTCTCAACACTTTGAAGGGCATCAGTAATGGAAGGGAGGATGCCCACACCATAATCGTTGTCCTCGTAGACAATGACAACATTTTTCCAGCCATATGCTTTAACAAAGGCAGCAATTGACGCTGCTTGGAAGGAGTCCTTGACACAAGCACGAACAAAGTATGGGACATGATACTGAGTGACTGTATCCCTTGTTGCTGAGAAACTGATAACAGGAACCTTAGTCTTGTTTGCTAGATACGTTATGAATTCAGCTTGTATAATGTTCTGAGTACCAATGATAACGCTAACATTTTCATTACAGATAAGATCTACAGCTGCAAGGAAAACAAACTCAATTTGGTAAAGCTTTCATCAAATATGGCACATTAAGAAGATAAAGAGCTGAAAACTAGCAAACTGGGAATTACATCCATGATAAAATTCTTAGGATAACCAGTATTCTAAAAAATGCGTAAACATACAAATCAGCAGCAAGAGGTTTTCAACGCGAAGTTTTTGTTCTTCTTAGATTTTTTCGTGCCTGATATCTATATACCAGCAGTTTTTATGAGAATAAGCCACAGAACTTGACATTCTCATGAAATTTATTCAGCCAAATATCACGTGTTAATATACTTACTGTCTTGAAAGAGGAGGGGGGGGGGGGGGGGGGGGGGGGGGGATCAAGCAATAAGGCTTTACGATACAGAGTAAAAGTTGACGCATCACTGAAGCAATACGAGAAGCGTGTCAATCCTGTAACAAAAGATACTTCTTTCTAGCCTATTTGTGAATCAAGGCAATGAGGCATCACCAACTTGTTCCTATTATTTATCACTGCATCAAATAGAAATTATGTTTTCTCGAACATGTAGGAGAGTTGTGTATCATTATAGTAAAGAAGAAAAGAGTTAGTGAATTTACATTCGCGCCTTTGAGAGACATTAGGACACGTCCTCCACGCATCAAATAGAAACTAGAAGTTGTTTATGCACACATGTGAATTTGTATAACTAACTGGTTTTACCGAATTTCATTTATACAGAAGAAAGAACTAACCACAGTGACAAGTGGTTGCAATTTTAATGTTAGAATACAACAAGAAATGTGCCGATTGCAAGCAGACTGTGATCGGTGTCAGTGAAAAGGCACCAAATGTTGGAGTTTACATTTAGCTACTCCATCAAAGTAACCAGAACATCCGCATGGTGAGCTGTGACAATGCTTATTTTTGCAACAACACTTGAAGCGCAACTCCGAATTATTTATGATCCCCAGTAGCAGAACCCTATATGATCTTCTTTTCTTCTACTCTTCCCCTTTTCTCGTTTGGAGATGGGAAGCGGCAAGAGAGTCTTCACAGGCTGTGATCAACCGATATATACTTCTTAATAGTAGTCAGGCAAGTACCTACCCAGTCCAGTTTCTTGTAAGTATACGAAACGAATATACGATACGGCATTATCTACTGGAATCGCTACTGAATGTTTCAGGAACTAATCGTTTGGATCTACGGCTATCTGCAACTTGAATCCGAAGTAAATCATGGAAAAAAACAGAATATCGAAAACATAGAATCTTACTTGGAAGATGAACACGAGGGGACAATCACTCGGCGGATCCAGTCTAGTAAGAGATACGCGCGGAATAGTGGACACAAGCGGAGGTGGTAAGGTACTCAGGTGGAGCAGTGGAGTCGCTCTCGTGTTTGATTCAGAAGAGGAGACCTGCCGCTGCCGGTAGCCACTCGCTCACCTCGCCACATTTTTACGGACTTTTGCTGATTTAAGTATTTGTACTTAGCATTTCAGTTTCAGCCCCGTAGTTTTCTGTTCTCATGTTTGTGCTCGAAAGACGCCAGTGACTTTAGACTTAGATTTGGCTACCACTTTTCTTACAAATCTTAGAGCAACTCCAAGAGCTTGGCCAAAATGCTCTGTATCGGTAAATAAAGGAAAACGTCAATATTTTTCCGTTCCAACAGCATCGCCATCCCGTCTCCCTCGCTAACTGTTTCGCCATCCCGTCATCCTCGCTGGCGAAATTTGCCGAGGTCCACGCCCTCGCCATCCGGATTTGCTATATGACGCATATGCGTCAGGAACCTCGTCGCCGCAACTCCTCCTCCCCACGAGGCAGCGGCCGCCGCCGCTCGTCGCCGTCGTCTTCAACCTCGCGCCGCGGCCGCCGGCCTCCGAGTTAGGGTTTCGGGGTTAGGGTTGGGGGTTGCTAGGGGGGTGTCCTTGTTCCCCGGCTATAGAGGAGGACGGTGGGGAGGTGGCCGGCCCGGCGGCGGTGGTGGTCGGGACGGCGGCGAGGCCGGTCGGCAGAGGCGCGGGAGCGCCGGAGCCGGGCGGCGGGCGGCGGAGGACCCCCGGTTGGGCGGGGTCGGCGGCGGGGGAGCTCCTGGGGATGACGGCGGAGAGCTCCGGGAGGGGTTGGCGGCGGAGGAGCTCCTGGGACGACGACGGCGAGCCCCACGGGAGGGATTAGTGTTGGCCGTGGGTGGACGGCGGCGGAGGAGGCGCGGTAGCGCCGGCGGCGGGTGGTGGCCGTCGGCGGGGGAGCAACGCCGGCCGGGTTAGGGTTAGGAGCGGCGGATTTGAGGGAGGAGGAGGAGCGGCGGCGGCGGAGGCGGCCCCTGGCCGCCGGAGCCGGGGGAGGCGGCGGCGCGCGGGGGAGATGGCGGAGGGAGGAGGAAGAAGGGCCGCGCGGGAGGTGTGTGCGGCGTCGGCTGTAGCACTGCATCTGCGGTGGACAGTTGCCCCCCTCGCCATCCCCCTCCCGCGCTTCTCGCGCCTTCCCTTTCCTGTTTCCCGCACGGTGCTCGGGAAACGGGCGTGTGGTCAGCGGCCGCGGCGTGGTCGGTGGCACGCAGAGGAGCAGAGCGAGCTGACGTGCGGCGACAGCTGTGGTGGCAGTTGACGTGGTGCTACCGATCCCGAGGATGCAGCATGTGGCGTCGGCGGCGATCGCGAATCGGCCTCCTCGATCACAGCGGCAGCATCGGCCGCGCCTCCTCCCAGTACTTGCATCCGCCTGCTCTGACATCCATCGTGGCTGGTGGACGGCTACGCTTAGAGGGACGACGAACGAGATGATTTTGGCTGGCAATTGGACGCTCAGACTGGTCTAATTCAGTTAACCAATTCGCACAGACGTGATTATTTTGGCCGGTAATTAGACGCCTGCAATTCGCACAGACGTGATTATTTTGGCCGGTAATTAGACGCCTGCGCTTGTTGATGCAGTATTTTGACTAATTTCCAATCGGTGATGGAGCAAGCGGCCAAGCGCACAAGCGGCAGCGCCATGCACTCTTCAGCAGGCGGCCGCCGAGAGCCAGGCGTAGTGTGGCGTAACCAGCAGCAACGAGGTCGTCGCCTCGGGGCTCCGCGCCACACTCGACACTGCTCCTCCGTGGCGCCCCGGCGTAGCCTGCGGAGGAAGGCTTCAGCAACTCCGACCCCTACCTTGCTGCGGCAGCGGCTGAAAACAACGCGGAGTCCCGGTGCTTCATTGAGGCCAAGGACGCCGGTGGCGAGTAGGTGGGTGTGCGGCGGCACCGCGGCAGTGAGGCGTCGGTGATGCTGCTGCTGCCGTGCCGGCACCTGTGCAAGTCCTGCGAGTCCCGGGCGTAGTCCTGTCCCCGTATGCTTCGTTGCGAAGAACGGCGTCATCCACGTCGCCGCCAACTTAGCCGCGGCGAGGCCGCCGCCGCCGCCTCCCTGGCTCCGGCGATGTCAACAACACACTCCATCATCGCTTGCAGTCGTCACCATTTGATGGCGCGGCGGCAGCATCTAGCGTCCAGGCGTCTAGTTCGCGACTACGGCGGCATCGGCAGCGAACACGAGAAAAAGAGATCGGCCAAAACGTGATTTGAATATGGATAATCTTGTTTTGGAGAGTCTGTTGGTTTACTCCACCATCTAAGAGGTTGTCTATTTTTTAAAATACCGGTAAAACTCTAAATATAGCTAGAATTATAGCTAGACTCTTGGAGTTGATACTACATCATTGGTGGATATAAAACCAGCATAAGAGTGAAGACATTTTGGAGTATAAATCCAATTTTTAGTAAAAATACAATATTAAGTTTTCTTATAATAGCATTTTATTAATAGCATTTTTTATAATAGTAAAAATACTATTTTTGGAGCTTCTTAATAGCATTTTTTATAATAGCATTTTATTAAAGAAGCACATAGCAGTAGGTCTACTAGGGTACTCGGATTGATGATTGACGAATTCCAAACTCTCAAGTCTCAACGATGACCCTTGTCAAGTAGTGTCGGTCTAGTTCGAAGTAATCGCCGTGCATGTCTCATCGTATATGGGGCGATATCTAAGTTGATTTATACAAAATAATATTTAATCCTATACAAAATAATATTTAATCCCTCTACCCATAAATACAGGGACTTTGTTCTAAGTCGAACGTTTTAACTTTTATTAGTTATCGATGGAAAAAGGAACACATAAAGATTGACAACGTAAAATGATGTTACTAGATTAATCAGAAAACAACTATCATAAGAGTAAATCTTTCTATTTAAAAAATGCATTACTATAGATGTTATGATAACAACAAAATATTAATGGAGGTTGCGATGAATGTCGATGTCCTAAATGCTTATATCCGTGGACGGATGGAACCACAACGCCAGGAATTGCCAGTGCGCGGACGTCCGATCGAAATTTTTTCATCGAACGGTCATTGCAACATCAAAAAATACACGTTTGAAACATTGAGAATACATGTTTGCAACATCAGAAACTGCGTACCGAAACATAAGGAAACGTCTGGATGCGGTGACTAAAAATTCCCGCCGCAACATCGTTCAATGTTTCATGCAACATGTACAGCTTGTTGCAACATCCAAAAATAGCATATGCATCATCAAAGAACACTGTCTGCAACATAAAAATGCATTGTGTGGAACACTGTAGACGGCGCGCTCCCAACTCTCAGTTACGCGCAGGCAGAGTCAAAACCTCTAGTTGAAAATGCAACATCCGGAAAAAACACTTGCAACATACATGTGAAACATATGTAACATTCGCAATATACAGATCTACTTTTGCAACGTCCGCATAAAACAGTTGCAACATTCCTCTGAAACATATGAAACACGTGAAAAATACACTTGCAACATGCAGCAAACCCTAGCATAGATAGAGGCAGGAAAAAGAGGAGGAGGATGGCGAGTAGGGAGCTCGACCCCAGCCATGACGAGAGGAGCTCGACCCCGGCCATGGAGGATAAAGTGAGAGGAGCTCGTGCCGCCGGCCATGGGGGCAGAGGGAGAGGAGCTTGTGCCGCCGGCCATGGGGGAGAGAAAAAAGAGCTCGCGCTGCCGGCCATGGTCATGGTGAGAGGAAGAGGAGCTCGCTGTCGACCATCGTTTGGCCATGGGGAGGAAGGACCTCGCGCCGCGGCCATGGGGGAGAGGAAGAGGAGCTCGCTGCCGGCTGCCCGGAGTTACCCGGCCATGGCCACCGCCGCGCGAGAGCTTCTCTGGAGCTTCTCCTCCGCAGCCATGGCCGTCCGCGCTAGCAGTGGGCTCCATCCCAGTCCACGGGAAGCTCGCCCCTGGCCGCCGCCGACCTCCGGCTCTGGCTACGTGCGCGTCCGACGGGAGGTTGCAATGAATGTCGTTGTCCTAAATGCTTATATCCGAGGACGGATGGAACCACAACGCCACTGACGTAAAGTTTCAGATTGAAGAACTCTGTCTGGCTCTTTTTTAGGGGTTGGCAATTTTTTTAGGTATGTATCTTCTCTCTTCATTATCTGACGTGGTGTACCTGCCCCAACAACTCTATCGTGGCTCTTTTTCAGGGGGGAGGGGGGAGTGAGCTCAGGAACGACGAGAGGTAGGAGATGATGGAGAGACAATGGATGATCATCTGATGGTTGAAAAAACTAGCGCCCTGTTCGTTTCGCTGGGCTGGGCTGGAAAGCTGAGAGAAGAATAATCCGCTGGGTGATTCAATAGTGTTCTTTGAGGGGAATAATCCGCTGGGCTGGGAGAATAATCCCAAACGAACAGGGTTTAGGTGAGGAGTAAGAGGGGGCTTTGCTTGAGTGACATATAGACATCTTTTTAAAAAAAATAATGAAAAATAATGCATTTTCCTGGCATAGACTCTCTCTTCTATTGGCTACCTTGTAAGTAACTCTATAACGCCGGGAGGATTGGCGCCCTCCCGGCGAGTCGAGCCACTTTTATCTTTTTTATATTTTTTTTATTTTTCTTTTATTTTTTCATTTCTTTTTTTGGTTTTTTTCTTTTTCATATATGAGTACTATTTTAATTTTGTCTCCAGCAAAAATAAGCACATCTATGTCAAAAAAAGTGTCATCATATATAGTTGGTACATCCTTGCCTGCCACGTGGTTTCAAACTTTCAACGTTACGGTTTACGTATTGCTTCTTGGCATTGTCTTCAGAAGAAATAGGTACATCCATGTCGTCGAAAGAGTAAGTATATAAGTAACTCTATATCGCTGGGAGGTTTGGCGCCCTCCCAGCGATCGTGGCACTGTAGCAAATATTTTTTTCATTTTCTATTTTTTTATTTTTCTTTTATTTTTTTATTTTTTCCTTTTCATATATGAGTACTACTTTAATTTTGTCACTAGCAAAATAAGTACATCTATGTCAAAAAAGCATCGTCATCTATAGTTGGCACCTCCTTGCCTGCCACGTGGTCTCAAACTTTCAACGTTGCGCTTTACGTGTTGCTTCTTGGCATTGTCTTCAGAAGAAATAGGTACATCCATATCGCCGAAAGAGTAAGTATCTCTATAGCGCGGGGAGGTTTGCGCCCTCCCCAGCGCCTCTAGCACTGTAGCGCACTATAGCGCTGCACTCAGCTATAGTGCGCTACAGTGCACTATTTTTTTTTGCCTTTTAAAACATTTTTACAACATATTTCTTTCGCTACAGTATGTCTATTTTTGTCACACGAGTATCACGTCTGGTGGTACCTCAGTATTATCTTTAGAAGAAATACATGCATCCATACCGGTAAAAAAATGCATCCAACCAGCGTCGGTGCGTCCTCGCCACATGATTCCAAATGAAATTGTGGTGCCCTTCATGCATTAGAGCTGTCGTTGCCTCCTCACGAAGTTTAGAACGTGACACAAATATTGCGCTCCTCGGCTGCTCGCACAATCTCTCGCATCACGTGTCAACTCGCCACCTTTTTCTCTGCTCTTGAGCCCCAGTTTGGATCAGAGGTGGTTCAGCTGCCTCGGAGGGACATACTGTCCACCACGGGCTTACCGACCTTACATGTGAAGCTCACGACCACCGTTTTTCGTGAGACGAGTTCGCCGAACCGTAGTTCCTGTCCTCAAGTTGTCCTCTCCCCTCTCTTTCTTATTCGTCGGCCAGCAAGCCAACAACGTCACATCGCGTCGCTTCAGTCCTCAGTTCCTACAAGCTCTAGCGTGGTAATGGCAAAAGGCCCTCCTAACTGCGCACTCTATGTCAAAACTGCTCCATCGAGTTTGTTGAGGAGTCATGCCAGCATGACACCATCACTGTTCATGATTGCTACTATGTACGTACATTCCATGCATATTGTCTACTTCATTCAATATGTGTGTGTTTTGTTTCATCCATGTAAGCATTTTGTGCTCTTAGTGATTAGAAAAATTAAAAAATAGATGAAATAAAAAACCAACCACGAAGATAACAAGTAATTCTAATAGGCGCGGCGGTAGCGCGCCGCCCTTCCTAGTTGGCTCACTCCACGGTACATTTAGAACAAGCTAATTAGCTTATCCATCACATATGGTGTGCACCTACCATTTTCTCTTAGTTAATTACATTTTGTTTCTTGTCACAAACGGGTAAAAATAATGCCATGCCGTAAAAGTATATATTAGAAAAAAATATGAACCCTCAATAAATTTTTTCCTGAATATTAAATATTAAATTGGTTTTATTGTGGTGGTAAAGAGCAAACATGTGTCATGGAGGTTTGGGTCTGCTGAGAGTCTTTGACGTGCATGCGTCCGCATTCTGCAACTCAAACTGCATGTCCTCTTGGCTCTTGCGAGCTGAATTATTAGGTTTGTTTGCAGCTTGGAGTAAAGAAAAAGGTTTTTTTTGTCTGTGACACACCGTGAATGTGTGTATTTGTGCACAACACACTCCCTTTCTTGATTTAGCCTCCAACACACTGTCAAAATGTGAATTTGTGTGTAACACACCACCTCTATTAAACTACTCCTTTGCAGCCTAACAGGTGAGAGAATGAGTGGTAAAAGGACTAATATGCCCCTAGCTGTGTAACAGATCAATAAGCCATGTCTCGGCCAGCCTTCCAGGCATGCACATGTCGCACCTTTTTTTTCCAAACATACTTATAAGTGCAATGTTCAACAATAATAATATAGCATAACATAGAGAATAGGTGACCAGAATAACATTTTCTTTACACAACTTACGGGAAACAAAATATATGAATAGTGTCGGTGTCGGAACCGCGCGGGGGTCTAACACCTGCAGAAAAGTGCGCTGTGTCCCGTCTCTCGATGGTCGATGCAAGGGCAATGCGGTGACACGAGGTTTATCCTGGTTCCGATCTTCCGATCGTACGTCCAGCAGGGTGTGCTTGCGCACTTGTATTGCCTTGCACCGGGGGGTGCTCGTAGTAGGGGGCTACAAGCTTGGCGGGAGAGGAGGATGAGCCTCCAGGTCCCTTAGAACGAGTGAGAGTTGTGTTGCTTGATGAACTGAGTAGTGAGTATGTGAATGAGTGTCTCCGGTGGCCTCCTTGTTCTATGGGGCTGCCTCCTCCTTTTATAGTTCAAAGAGGGGCAGTTACAAACAGTAAAAGTACAGTACTTAGTACAGTGACGGCGTACGACGGGGCGCGACTGCGGGCGTGACTCTTGTCTTGACTCGTGTTGTCGGACTAGGCGACTTCCCAGCGTATGGTGCTCTGGCGCATGGCGTGACGTCCCCTGTACATGACGCACGCTCCTTGTGCTCCTGATTTCATGGGCTGGCGTGGGTCGTCATCATCAAGTACATCGGGCCATGGACCCGTTCGAGGGCTCCCCCTGTCCGTTCGAGGGGTCCCCGTACCGGAGTTGGTAGAACAGGGGAGCGTGACAGTACAGGGCTGTCACGTTGCCCAGGCTCGTGACGCCATACAGGCCCATCACGCTGTACAGTGTAGAGGATGACCGCACGGAGTCAAGGATGACCGCACGGAGTCAAGGATGACCGCACGGTGTCGGAAATGACCGCACGGTGTCAGGGGTTGGCAGAGATGACCGGGGATGGGCTAATGATTCGTCGCTTGACTTCCTCGCCCAAGGCCGTGTGGAGCCATTAAATGCTCTCGTCCATGGGGTAGGTGAGCCGTCAGCGGGCCCCGCGAGCGAGGGGTCTCGAGCGAGGCGGAGATAGGCATCAAGAGCGGCCTCCGGGCCTCGAGCGAGGGGCCTCGAGCGAGGCGGAGTTCCGCTTCGCTCGAGGGGTACTGGGCACCCTCGAGCTTGACAGCGGATCAAGACTTCTGCACTTATTAACCGCCGGGTTAATTGGTTCCGGCGGTTTAGTTGGTGATTACTGTTGTCTTAGGACCTCTCCCAGGATTGGCACCGACAGTAGCCCCCGAGGCCATGCAGTGATGAGTGTCAGACCTGCATGGGTTAGTGTTCTTTCTGGAGTTTTGACGTTTCGAGGTCCCTTCGCAGAACTTTCCGTGGGGGCGCGCTAGCGCACCCGCGGGTGTAGCCCCCGAGGCCTTGGAGGAGTGAATTGCATCGTCCAAGGTCTTGTCTCGAGCCATCATGGGTTGTCCCTTATGGACCGAACCCTGACTCGGCCAATTTCGAGAGGCTTTTGACCATGAGTTTCGACCCTCGTCGCCCCGTCACGGGAGGAGGGGGACACAGTTCCATGCTACCCATGAGCGGGCCGCGAGTCATGGACGTGTCGGTGAGCTGTTAGCGGGTGGTTCAAGTGGACGTCCGTGCCCTGCTCGTTTAGGGTCGGCTCGTGGTCCGGAGACACGTCTCATACAGAACAAGCTTACAAAGGTACGCCAGGCAAGGCTCGATCCCATTCGTTAGGACCGAGGGCTCGATGCGCTCCCTCGTCGGGATCCTTCAACTGGCCTCCTTTGTTCAGCCTTGAATGCGGATCAGGGCATCCTCGAGGCCTCGAGGCCTTTGTTCGAGGTTAAGCGCGTTCGTGCATGCCCCGTTCGCCCCTGACTCTGTTTGATCTGGAGAGCCTGTCGGAACTCTCGGCGGGAGCCAGGCTTCGACCCCCTGATCAGTAAAGCTCGAGTGATATATGCCTTACCTGTGCTGGTGCGGAGCAAGGGAATATTCGCTGGCGGTTTGATTGGGGCGGGGTCCGAGGCGTCCGGTCAGGCAGTCATGGCCAACGTGGCGCAGCCAGGGCGTAGTGGCGCGCCTTTTCAGGCGAGAGCGGCGCTGGCGGGGCGGTTGGATTAGACGCGCTACAAGACTTCGCGACGCCTCGGGCGGCCACAGTCATAATTGTGCCTTTATGTTGGCCCACCACGTTTGCGGGGTCCACTTGTCGGCGACAGGGTTAAGTGCAGAGTTAACGCGTGCCCGCAGCCGCGCTTTACCCGCGGCCCGGTAAAATTTCGTCGATAAATACGGGGAGAGGAGGGGTCAGTTTCCCTTACCTTAGCTCAAACCTTTGTTCACTCCGTCTCTTCGTACTCGCTAGCCCTCGAGAGCTTAGATCCAATCCATCTACACTCCCCTTCCTCAGCCATGGTGACCTTGAGGGAAGCTGCCCCATGGATCCCGCCCACCGCCGACAAGAACTACCTGGAGTCGCTCGTTGCGAGAGGCCTGCTCCCCAAGATCTCTTCCGCCGGCCAGCCGGAGTGGATGGCGCCGCCATCCTCGCACAGGGTGCCGGCTCCACCCCAGGGCTACGTCGTGAGCCTGGCTCGTCTGCACGAGCGCGGGTTTGGATCTCCTCCCGGGGATTTCATCCGCGCTCTGTGCACGTACTACGGGGTGGAGCTCCATAACTTCGCCCCGAATGCCATCTCCCAGGCGGCGGTGTTCGTCGCGGTATGCGAGGGATACCTGGGGGTTCCGGTGCACTGGGACTTGTGGATTCACTTGTTCCGGGCCGAGCTCCACACCGTCGCCACTGGGGCCACTGGGGTGCGGAGGCTTGTCCGCGCCGGCAGCGTCATGTTCCAGCTGCGGGAAGGGAGAAAAGATCTCTACATCCCCACCACCATGACGTCCAACAACGCGGACTGGGACAAGGGGTGGTTCTACCTGCGTAACGACGGTAACCTCCTCCCCCCCTACACTGACAAGATCGTGGCGGAGAAGCCGCTCGCATGGAGCTGGGGGGTCTCCCCCAAAGCTCGTCAAGACAAGCTAGGGATCTTCACCACGGCGCTTCGATCCCTGGCGAAGAAGGGGCTAAACGCCGCCGCTGTCATCGCCAACTTCCACCAGCGGCGGGTGGTTCCTCTCATGCAGAGGAGCTTGCCTATCTACCAGCTGACGTCGAGGGCCCCTTTCGAGGGTTCGAGGATGGCCCAGGAGCCGCTCTCAGCGGCGGAGGCGGCCCAGCGGGCGCGGCGCGCCGTGGACTGCACCAAGATGGCGGTCGAGGACGACGTCCTCTGGGCCATCAAGATGCGCCCCGACGAGGGCTACCTCACCTTCGTAAGTATTTTCCCTTCTCCTTTCGAACCGTTTCGCGCTCGTATCGAGTTTATTAAGCGATTAACTTCGTATTTTCAGGGGCTGACCCACAAAGGGCACCGATCGGCTCCCCCTCTCCCTGACGTCCGCGAAGCCAACCGCCTGAACGCCGAGCGGCAGAAGGCGCGTAAGGACGCGGAGAAAGAGACGCGCCTCCGGAAGCAGCGGCGGAGGGACGAGCACCAGAAGGAGAACCGGAGGCGGGAAAGAGAGGGTCTCTCCCCGCTGCCGACCCCCGACAGCACGCCCGAGCCAGAGGAGGACGACTCGTCAGACGACGAGGTTTTCTTCGAGTCAGCGACGGTGGCGCGCGCCGCTGACGTGCCCCCGCTTGTGGCGGCGACGCCCGGCGCGTCCCCGCTCGTGGCCGCGGCGCCAGGCGCGTCCCCGCTCGTGGCCGTGACGCCAGGCGCGTCGGGTGCTTCTGTCCCGGCGCCCGCCCCGCCGGCGAGGGCCGGGGTTGCCGGCGAGCGAGCCCCCGCGCCTGCGGTACAACCGCCTTCGCGCCGCTCCCAGAAGCGGAAGCTCAAGGGCGTCAACCGGTAAGTGTTTCATCCCCCTTCGACGGCTCGCTTTGGTTGATGTCCGCGTCGACTTTCTAATTTCTGGTTTGGTTGTTTCTAGCGGGACCTCCACTCCCGCCGCCCCCACGCTCGCTCCCATCAAAGCCCTCAAGACGAGGGTTCACTCGACACCCCACACCGAGGCCCCGCACTCGCGCACGACGCTGGGGGCGGAGGCTTCGCTCGTGGACAGCTACGAGGCGGCCATGGCCAGGGGGGTCGAGCGAGCGCGGCGGGAGCTTGGCCTCGAAGGGGCCACGGAGGAGCGGGGCTTGGCCCCCACTGGGGTCGCCGGGCAGGGTCGTCCGGGAGAGCCTGCGGGCCCAGGCGCGGAGGAGGAAGGAAGGCGCGCGAGGAGCGAGGTGGTCTACGTCCTCGTCGATGAAGAAGACATGGCGCCGGGGTTCGAGCCCCCGTGCGAGGCGCAGGCGCTCCCTCCTGCCAGTGCGGCGCCTCTGCTCGAGAGCGGGGGTGCCGTCGCAGAGGAAACTCCCGCGCCGGCAGAGGCCGCTGCGGCGGTCAGTTTCGTCGTGGCCGCGGGCCCAACCGCGCCCTCGAGGCTGGAGGCGGTCGAGGGTCGAAGCGTCACCGCCAGCGCTGGCGCCAGCACGAGCGGTGGTATCCGAGGCATCCTTGGGCTGGACCGCCCTGGGATCCCGGATGAACTCGTCTCCATCGCGGAGGACGAGAACCAGCTCTGGCTGGAGCATCACCAAATTGGCACCGACCTCCAGAACGCCCTCTCCGACGCGCTCGAGCTTCACCGGACCAGGGGGCTTCAGCTGCACGTGGTGAGCTTGTGTTCTTCGCCCTTGGCCCCTTTGATTTTTCGCTTCGTGCCCTGACTTCGTGTTGTTCCCCTGTACCAGCAACTTCGAGACCTGGCGGCGTCCAAGGTCTCGCACATCGCTGACCAGCACGCCTACGTCCATGATCTGACGCAGAGGAATGCCGAGCTGAGCTCTGAGGTGGACCAGGCTCGTGCTGCAATAAACGAGGCGTGGGCTGCTGCTCGCGCGCATGGCGAGTCCCTGAGCCGCGCAGAGAGGGAGCGCGACGCTCTGCGTGCTGCGGCCGCAGAGAGGGCCCTCGAGGTGTAGCGCCTGAACGCTCTCCTGCAGGAGAAGGATGCTTCCCTCGCCGCGGCACAGGCCTCGCTCCGCCAGCAACACGAAGCAGCTGCTGCGGCTGAGGCCCAAGTCCTTGAGCACAACGTGGCTCTCGAGGTGCTGCGGTCAACGACCCAAGAACAAGGGGCCTCGTTGGCGGCGCTGCGGGAGGAGTCGTGCGCGGTCCGCACGCAATGGTCCGCTGAGAAGGAGCGGGCAGCCGGTAAGCATCGAGCCTCTGCGTAACCTTTCCGTTCTTCCAGAACCCACACCGGCCCTGTCGCTGAAGATTCTTTCCTTTTTGATTTATCCTAGGCTTACAAGCGGCCGTGGCGGACTCGCAGGCCAGGGCGGAGGCGGTGGGGGTCGCTTACGCGTCCTCGCAGCAGGAGCTCGAGGAGCTACGAGAGGCCGCCGCCGCGGTGTGCTTGGAGTTCGAGGAGGACGGCGCCCAGTCTGGCAGTTCGTTGGCCAGCCGCCTGAGGTCTTGGGTGACCGCGTCATGGGGCGGGTGAAGAACGCGTTCCTCCTCGGCATCCGCAAGGCTCTTGGCGTGGTGTCGACGCACTACCTCGTCCAGCTCGACGCACTGGCGACGGGCTACGTCGTCGCTGAGGGCCTCGACGATGATGCTGCGGTGGCCGCGGTCGAGCAGGCTGATGCCAACGTAGCAGAGACGGCCGCCGCACTCGCTACGCTCTTCGCTGATGAGATCCTCCCTGGTTCAGGCGAGGGTGACGACGACACCTCCCCAGAGCGCACCGTCGACGGGGACGGCGCTTGAGGAACTTTGCCTGTGACAGTGCCTGCGAGGCGAATTTGTAATAGGTTTAGGAAGTCTTTATGTTTTGAACTTGTGGATGTTTGAGAACTTCGGTACCGTGCTTGATTGTATTTAAATTCGCTATGTTTACTGTCATTTCGGTTGTGTGCCTCGAAAGGAATTCGACCGGGTTAGACCATCTCCCTGCGCACGGGAAGAGCTTGGACTGCTCGAGCCCAGGGGTGTCGATGGGGGACGCCGTATCCCAAAGGCGTAGGCTTTCCCTCGACACCGACACTCTTGGACTTCAAGCAGCTGCGCCCCGCCCCTCCGCGAGTAGCTTAGGTTCGAGGGTGACGAAGGGGAGATGCCGTATCCCGGAGGCGTAAGCTATCCCACGACGTCGCCACCCCTTTGCCTTAGCCGTCGATGCCCAACCTCCGTCACTTCTTCGTACACACAACCGAAACAGTGACAAAGCGACGAAAATTTGTAGAAAATTGCGAGAAGAAACAAGTGGCGAGGGGTGGAGCGTTTGTTCCCCAGGGTAATGTGCCCTGTGGTAGCCCCGAGGGAGTTTTTGTCTTCGCGCGGGGCGAAGAAAGAATCTCCCTGCCCCGTGCGCGAAAAGTCGTGATCGAAATGATGGAGAGATGGAGCGTCGAAGAAACCGTAGGGTAGAAGGGTAGCTTAGCTTTTTGTCGGGGCGGCGCAGGTGATGCGACGGGTGCCTGGCTTCCGCTGCCTCAGCGCTGGTGACGCGACGGGTGCCTGGCTCAGCTGCCTCAGCGCTGGTGACGCGACGGGTGCATGGCTCCCGCTGCCTCGTCTGTCACGGCGTCCTGTCACTCTGTCAGCGTGCAGAGCATTCAGCGAGGGCTGCAGCCACGACTTGCGTGCCGCTTCGCCGAGCGATGGCGTGCTGCGAGGGCTGCAGCCTCGACTTGCGTGCCACTTGCTGAGCGATAGCATGTTGCGAGGGCTGCGGCCTCGACATGCGTGCCACTTTGCTGAGCGATGGCGTGCTGCGAGGGCTGCGGCCTCGACTCGCGCTGCCGCTCGCTGAGCGATGGCGTGCTGCTGTCTCTGATGTCGTCCGCCCCGCCTTTCTGACGAAAATAGTAACCTCGTGACCTTGGCCGTAGTGCACGTCCCCGTCAGACCGCCACGCGTCGAGCGTGTTTCCTTTCTGAGAGGACGCCCGCCTCTGCCGTGCTGTCACGCGCCGTCCTCTCGCCAGGGGGCCCCCTTGGGGTCTGTCCCATGAGTAAGGTACGTGGGGCCGCTCCGCGCAGAGGGTCAGGCGCATGCCGCGGAATGGGCCTAGGGTGTGGGCGCTATAAATAGGCTCGACCATGGTGGTAGGGATCACAAGTGCTATGAGCCATTTACGAGTTCCATGGGTTTAGAGTTAAGAACGGCGGGGTGGGGTGGAGTTCGCCCTCCTGACTTAGTTCGAGGGTGGGCGGAGCTTTGGTGTTAGAAGAATGCTAGCTAAGGGGAGGGCGAATGAAGGAGAAAAGGTGCCAGCCGCATCTGCCTCGCCGGCAACCGCTGCCTCATCTTCCAGCTCGGGCTGGTCGACGCTCGGACAGCGGTTGTCCTCGTCGGCAACCGGTGCCTCGTCTTCCAGCTTGAGCTGGACGGCGTTCAGGCGATGGTTGAACGAGGCAGGTGCGATGGTCACCCGTCCACGGCGTCCAGTGGCGGCGCGCTTCGGTGGCAGAGTGGTCTTGCTTCTGGGTGCGCGCCACGTCTTGATAGGTGGGCGTCGCAGCCGGCGTTGCGCCGCTCAGGCCCTCGCCATGTTGGTGAAGGTCGTTTCACCACCGGGGCGCGCGCGACGACCTGGAGGTCGACGAGGTTCTTTGAACCTTTGCCGCGCCAGCCGTGGAGAACTCCCGTTTGCCTTGGCGTATGTGGCCATGCTGGTGTTAGAAGAAAACTAGCGACGTTCCTAGTCGGTCTAGGGTCGCCAGTGTTGAGAAATGGGCATGGCTACATCCGTCTTTCGGCCGCGAAGGAGCGGCTTTGTATATTGTTTGTTGTACACGACCGTTCGCCGGTCATGCGTTTTATGGCAATAAAGAGCTTCCTTCATCCACTCGAGGGGCGTTACGCCTTTCTCTCCGCGAGACAAGCGATAATTCCAATGTTTAAACTGTACACGATCTTTATTATTACTAAGGAGTCGCATGAGCTGATACATGGGAAGCACGAGGAGCTTAAGGGTAGAAACGACGTAGTTGCTGGATGTTCCAGGCGTTAGCGAAGACTTCGCCCTTCTCGTTGGCTAGCTTGTACGTGCCTGGCTTCAGGACCTCGGCGATGATGTAGGGGCCTTCCCACGGAGGGGTGAACTTGTGGCGCCCTCGATTGTCTTGTCGCAGCCTAAGGACCAGATCTCCCTTGCTGAAGTCTCGGCGTCGCACCTTCCGCGCTTGGTACTGACGGAGCGTCTGTTGATATCTTGCCGAGTTTAACAGCGCAACGTCGCGCGCCTCGTCCACGCAGTCGAGGGAGTCTCGTCGAGCTTGCTGGTTCGCTTCATCTTGATACGCCCTGAGCCTCGGGGACCCGTATTCTAGATCCGTGGGCAAGATTGCCTCGGCGCCGTATACCAGAAAGAACGGGGTGAAACCCGTGGCTCTGCTTGGGGTTGTCCTAAGGCTCCAGACGACCGAGGGTACTTCGCCGATCCACTTGCGGCCAAACTTGTTCAGCTTGTTGAAGATTCTCGACTTCAATCCTTGCAATATCATGCCGTTGGCCCGTTCCACCTGGCCATTTGTTTGGGGATGCGCAACGGCCGACCAATCCACGCGGATGTGGTTGCGGTCGCAGAACTCCAAGAACTTCTTGCCAGTGAATTGGGTGCCATTGTCAGTGATTATTGAGTTCGGCACTCCAAACCTGTGGATTATGTCGTCGAAGAACTGTACCGCTTGCTCGGATCGGATGTTCGTGATGGGCCGGACCTCGATCCACTTCGAGAACTTGTCGATGGCAACCAGCAGGTGAGGTAAAGCCCCCGGGCGCTTTTGGCAGCGGACCCACAAGATCCAACCCCCATACGGCGAAGGGCCACGTGATGGGGATGGTTTGTAGCTCATGCGCCGGGAGGTGCGTCTTGCGGGCATAGAACTGGCACCCTTCACAGGTACGCACGACCTCTATCGCGTCGGCAACCGCCGTGGGCCAATAGAAACCTTGTCGAAAGGCGTTGCCCACGAGGGTTCGGGCCGCCGCGTGATGCCCGCACGTTCCTGCATGGATGTCTCGTATCAACTGCCGTCCTGCTGGGAATGGGGAGGCAGCGTAGCATCACCCCAGAAGGGCTACGCTTGTACAGCTCGCCGTCGATCATGGCGAACGACTTAGCTCGTCTGGCGATGCGTCGTGCCTCGGTTCGATCCGAGGGTAGCGTGCCGTGATCGATCCAGTCTACGTATTGGTGTCGCCAGTCCTGTGAGGCCGGGGATCCGTCGATCTCCATTGCCTCCTGCTCCTCAGGTGGTGGTGTCTCTGGTTGGGGGGTCTCGACGCCTTGTGTCGAGGGATCCTCGTCCATTGGCTCGATGCGGGCTTCCCTCAAGGACGCTTCCGACGTCGTGTCCGGACGCGGGGGCTCGATGGAGGGTCTCGAGCAGTCGCGAGCAAAGACGTTCGGGGGGATGGTGGTTCGCCCCGACGCGATCTTAGCCAACTCGTCCGCTTCTTCATTGTACTTGCGCGCGATGTGGTTGAGTTCGAGGCCGAGGAATTTGTCTTCGAGGCGCCGCACTGCGTGGCAGTATGCTTCCATCTTCTCGTCGTGGCAGCTCGAGTTCTTCATCACTTGGTCTACGACTAGCTGCGAGTCCCCTCTGAAGTCGAGGCGTTTGATGCCCAGCTCGAGGGCGATACGGAGCCCACTGAGGAGGGCTTCGTATTCCGCCATGTTGTTGGAGGCGGGGAAATGTAGCCGTACCGCATAGCGCATGTGTTCTCCATGAGGCGAGATGAAGAGTAGTCCCGCCCCCGCTCCGGTCTTCATCACAGATCCGTCGAAGTACATAGTCCAACACTCTGTCTGTATCTGGGGCGGGGGTAGTTGAACGTCTGTCCACTCGGCGACGAAATCCGCGAGAACCTGGGACTTGATGGCCTTGCGCGGTGCGTACGTGAGCGTTTCGCCCATCAGTTTCACCGACCATTTGATAATCCTCCCAGACGCGTCCTGGTTGCGGACTATCTCCCCCAAGGGGAACGACGAGACCACGATCACCGGGTGCGCCTCGAAGTAGTGCCTTAGCTTCCTTCGAGCCAGCACGACCGCGTACAACAGTTTTTGGATCTGCGGGTACCGCGTCTTGGTTTCTGATAATACCTCGCTGATATAGTACACGGGTCGTTGTACCGGCAGTGCATGGCCCTCTTCTTCTCTCTCTACTACGATGACCGCGCTAACCACTTGGGTCGTCGCGTCCACGTATAGGTAGAGCGTTTCCCCATCCCTTGGTGGCGTAAGGATGGGTGAACTCGAGAGTGACGCGACGAGCTTGTCGAGGGCTTCCTGTGCCTCTGGGGTCCAGGAGAAACGTTCGTGTTTTCTCAGGAGCCGGTACAGAGGTAAACCCTTTTCCCCTAGCCGAGCTATGAAGCGACTGAGCGACGCTAAGCACCCCAGGATCCGTTGGACTCCTTTCAAGTCTCGGATCGGGCCCATCCGTTCGAGAGCAGCAACCTTCTCGGGGTTGGGTTCAATGCCTCGCTGGGAGACTATGAAACCCAACAACATGCCTCGCGGCACTCCGAAAACGCACTTCTCCGGATTGAGCTTTACACCGGCGGCCCGGAGAGCCTCGAAAGCGGCTCACAAATCGTCGACCAAGTTATCTGCCTTCTTGGATTTTACGACGATGTCGTCGACATATGCTTCCACGGTGCGCCCGATCTGGTCTCCGAAGACCCGAAGCATACATCGCTGATACGTGGCCCCCGCGTTTCGAAGCCCAAACGGCATCGTAGTGTAGCAGTATATGCCGAAGGGGGTGATGAAAGAAGTCGCGAGTTGGTCGGATTCTTTCATCTTTATTTGGTGATAACCGGAATACGCATCAAGGAAGCAGAGGAGTTCACACCCCGCGGTGGAATCTACGATTTGATCGATTCGTGGCAAAGGAAAGGGAACTTTGGGACATGCTTTATTTAAACCAGTATAATCCACGCACATCCGCCATTTCCCATTCTTTTTCATAACTAGTACAGGGTTAGCTAGCCACACGGGATGAAAAACTTCCTTGACGAATCCGGCCTCCAAGAGCTTGCGCAGCTCCTCTCCAATCGCTCGACGCTTCTGCTCGTCAAAGCGCCGAAGGCGCTGGCACACCGGCCTGGAGTTGGGCTGGATATCAAGGGAGTGCTCGGCGACCTCCTCTGGTATGCCGGGCATATCCGAGGGGCTCCACACGAAGATGTCGGTGTTGGCGCGGAGGAAGTCGACGAGCACCACTTCCTATTTGCGGTCGAGGGTGGAGCTGACCTTCAACGTCTTGTCGTCAGGGTTGCTGGGGTCGAGGGGTACGTCCTTGGTCTGCTCGGCTGGCTCGAAGCTGCCAACGTGCTTTGGCGCGGGGTTGTCGATCTCGTGAACCATCTCTTCCAGACGGGCTACACAAGCTTCATCTTCAGCGAGTGCCTCGGCGTGTTCGACGCACTCGACATCGCACTCGTAGGCGTGCTCGAACGAGGGCCCCACGGTGATGACTCCCTTCGGGCCCGGCATCTTCAGCTTGAGGTAGGTGTAGTTCGGGATGGCCATGAACTTGGCGTAGCACGGTCGCCCGAGAATGGCGTGATAGGCTCCCCAAAACCCCACCACCTCGAAGGTGAGGACTTCCTTGCGGAAGTTGTCCGGCGTCCCGAAGTAGACCGGCAGGTCGATCTGCCCGAGGGGCTGAACCCGCTTCCCTGGAGCGACGCCGTGAAACGGCGCCTTGCTTGGGCGCAGCTGGTCCCTGCCGATCCCCAGGAGCTCCAGGGTGGGAGCATACATGATGTTGAGGCTGCTGCCTCCGTCCATGAGCACCTTGGAGAAGCGTGTGTTGCCGATGACGGGGTCGACCACGAGCGGGTATTGCCCCGGATTCGGAATGAAATTGGGGTGATCCTCTCTGCTGAAGGAGATGGTCTCCTCCGACCAGTCGAGGTACTTCGGGGCCGCCCGGTGTACTGCCAGGACCTCTCGACGTTCGCGCTTGCGCTGCCGAGACGTCATGTTGGTCGTGGGCCCCCCGAAGATGAAGAACACATTCTCCACCTGGGGGAACCCACCCTTGTCCTTGCCGTCGGCGTCTCCCTTCTCGTTGTCGTTCTTCGCGGCCATGCGGTTGTAGTATTTCTTCAGCATCTCACACTGCTCGAGGGTGTGAGTGACCGGGCCCCTGTGGTATGGGCACGGTTTTTTGAGCATGTCGTCGAAGACCCCCGGGCCTCGAAGCTGACCCCCTGGGCCCTTGCGGGCGGGGTCCGCCGCGAGGGCTTCGTCGGAGTCGTCGTCTGGCTCTGGTACTCGCGGCGCCTGCTGTACCTTCTTCCCTTTCTTCCCCTGCTTCATCTTTTTGGCGGGGGCCTTAGGCTTGTTTCCCTCCGCGGGCGTTCCTTCCACGTGCTTCCCCTTCTTGTCGACGAAGTTAGCGCCCTCTGCCTCTTCGCCGGAGGCGTAGCGCGTGGCGATGTCGAACAACCCACTGACGGTAGTGGGGGGCTTTCGTCCAAGTTTGCGCACTAGGCCTCGATTCGTCGTGCCCAGGAGGAAGGCGTGAAGCACCTCCGAGTCCCCGACGTTTGGAAGGTCTATGCAGCATTTGGAGAAGAGACGAACGTAATCTCGCAGGGACTCGCCGGGCTTCTGGCAACATTGCCGAAGGTCCCAGGGGTTCCCCGGGCGTACGTACGTGCCCTGGAAATTGCCCACGAAGGTGTTCACAAGATCGTTCCAGTCATGGATCTGGTTCGGGGGCAGTTGCTCCAGCCATGCTCGCGCCGAGTCCGCGAGATGGAGGGGCAGGTTGCGGATGATGACTTCGTCGCTGGACGCACCACCTAGCGTGCATGCCAGGCGGTAATCGTTGAGCCAGACTCGGGGGTCGGTCTCCCCGGAGTATTTGACGATGGTGGTTGGTTGCCGGAATCGTGGAGGTATCGGTGCCGTCCGGATCTCGCGGCTGAACACCCGAGTACCAGGAGGTTTCGGCGATGGGCTCTTGTCTTCACGGCTGTCGTAGCGGCCTCCACGTCGAGTGTGGTACCCATGGCCGGTGGTGGTGTCGAGCTTCCTTTTATTGAGGATGTGACGGGCGTCATCTTTGCCGGCGCGCGTGTCCAGCATGCGTTCCTTCACAGGAGCCTTCATCCGGCTCTTGAGAGGAGTACGCACTGACTCCGCCCGGTCTTGCACTCCGCCCACGACTCCCGTGCTGTCGGAGCATCTCATACGCGACGCGGAACTCTCGGCCTGCTGTACCGCGGCCTGTTCGATCAGGGCTTGCGCCTCGCGGCGCAGGTTGCGGCCCTGCGGCGTTGATGGCTCCGGCATCGCCCGTATCAGCGTAGCCGCGGCGATTAACTTCTGGCTGGTCCTTGCCAGGGCCAGGGGGTCGTCCCCGTGGTCGTCGGCCATGATTCGCGCCTGCGCGGTGCATGCCACCTCCTGCGCGAAGTTACTGGGCCCTGGTCGCCCCGTTTCGAGGGCTGCGCGCAGCCGTCGAACCTGGCGTCGCTCGTCTTCGAGGCTGGCCTCGAGTTCTCGCACCTGGATCAGCTGGGCCTGAACCAGCGCGGCGTCTCCGGTCGTGGGAGGTGCCGGCTGCCAGGGTGCCGCGCTTCCCACGGGGTCTCGTGGCGCGACGGGGCCGTTGTCCTCCGTGTCCGGCTCGAATACTGCCGCGACAAAGCACTCCCGCGCAGGGTCATGATCCCCCGTGCTCGAGTCATCGGAGTAGTCGAAGCAGTAGTCCGCCGTGGCCTGGAACGCCACGAAAGCCTCGTAGTCGCGAAGTTCGAGGTAGTCCCACTCCGAGTCCTCCCGCGAGGCCTCGTCGGCGCTCGTGCCGAGATATGAGTCGCCGGGCGAGGTCGCGATAAGGTTCCGGATCGAGAGCAGGTGATGTCCAGCGAGATCGTCGTAGGTGTCCATCGCCGTGCTGATGGATGACGAGTACGCCATGCCCGCCCCACGCATCCCATACGGGAAACATGACGGCTCGGCCTCGCTCTCCCCGTTCGGGCGCGTGGTCGGAGGCGCGGGTGTTGGCGTGGCCGTCGTCTCCTCGGCAATGGCGCTTTCGCTGAGGTCGACGTTGTCCAAACGGCGCGCGTGCGCAGCCCGGCGCCGCTCCATACGTGCTCATCGCGAGCGTTGCCCTGAGCGCCTCTTGCGCCTGGGCGTTGGTGGCGGCGGTGGGCTTGTCGCGGCGATCGCGGCTGTGGTGGCCGCATCCCTTGGGAGGAGCCGCATGAGATAACCGTTGCCGGTTGCCTCAAACCCCAGGCTCCCGAACCAGATGGTGAATCCGGCCGGGAGCGGGTCGGATGAACCGTAGGAGCAGCGGTCAACGAGGCGCTCTGTACGGATCACCATCGAGAGAACTGGTGGGTCAAGAAGTCGATCACAGCGCGAGTCCCCTACCTGGCGCGCCACTGTCGGTGTCGGAACCGCGCGGGGGTCCAACACCTGCAGAAAAGTGCGCTGTGTCCCGTCTCTCGATGGTCGATGCAAGGGCAATGTGGTGACACGAGGTTTATCCTGGTTCCGATCTTCCGATCGTACGTCCAGCAGGGTGTGCTTGCGCACTTGTATTGCCTTGCATCGGGGGGTGCTCGTAGTAAGGGGCTACAAGCTTGGCGGGAGAGGAGGATGAGCCTCCAGGTCCCTTAGAACGAGTGAGAGTTGTGTTGCTTGATGAACTGAGTAGCGAGTGTGTGAATGAGTGTCTCTGGTTGTCCCTCCGTTCTATGGGGCTGCCTCCTCCTTTTATAGTTCAAAGAGGGGCAGTTACAAACAGTAGAAGTACAGTACTTAGTACAGTGACGGCGTACGACGGGGCGTGACTGCGGGCGTGACTCTTGTCTTGGCTCGTGTTGTCGGACTAGGCGACTTCCCGGCGTATGGTGCTCTGGCGCATGGCGTGACGTCCCCTGTACATGACGCACGCTCCTTGTGCTCCTGATTTTATGGGCTGGCGTGGGTCGTCATCATCAAGTACATCGGGCCATGGACCCGTTCGAGGGCTCCCCCTGTCTGTTCGAGGGGTCCCCGTACCGAAGTTGGTAGAACAGGGGAGCGTGACAGTACAGGGCTGTCACGTTGCCCAGGCTTGTGACGCCACACAGGTCCATCACGCTGTACAGTGTAGAGGATGACCGCACCGAGTCAAGGATGACCGCACGGTGTCGGAAATGAGCGCACGGTGTCAGGGGTTGGCGGAGATGACCGGGGATGGGCTAATGATTCGTCGCTTGACTTCCTCGCCCAAGGCCGTGCGGAGCCATTAAATGCTCTTGTCCATGGGGTAGGTGAGTCGTCAGTGGGCCCCGCGAGCGAGGGGTCTCGAGCGAGGCGGAGATAGGCATCGAGAGCGGCCTCCGGGCTTCGAGCGAGGGGCCTCGAGCGAGGCGGAGTTCCGCTTCGCTCGAGGGGTACTGGGCACCCTCGAGCTTGACAGCGGATCAAGACCTCTGCGCTTATTTTTCGCCGGGTTAATTGGTTCCAGCGGTTTAGTTGGTGATTACTGTTGTCTTAGGGCCTCTCCCAGGATTGGCACCGACACCTTCATAGCCTACTGCTTTGACTCCATCAGAAAATTGCTATGAAAAGAACTATTCTTATGTTAAAGTTTACAGACTCCTTTATTGCCTCTTTATTATAAACTTAAAATAATTGAGGCTCTCACTTTTGTGCCCAATACTTAACTTATCATTAAACATTACATATCTCTGTTGTGGTTAGACAGCTAATGTACTACCTCAACAGAGCTAGATACAGAATGGAGAAAACACTTATGGCACGATATAACTATATATGAGAAAATCATATATGTATATATATCTCATCTTAAATCATCAATATAGAGAAAACTTATCCTATATCTCATTAAGATTTTCTTCTCCCCATTTCCTTCCTTCTTAGTGAGCTTCCATTGAACTCTGAACAATCAGAGTATTAAAAGTGTCGGACCATAAACTTATCTGAAGTAATTTACAATGGATGCTCTTTAACTTATTTATCTTTGACACGACATTGACTATATCTTTCTTAGATATCACTGATGAACTAGCCTTGCTAATCTAGCCCACATCAGCGGTGGCCAGAAAATGAACTAGAGTAGCAAAGCTATGATTAAATATTCATAAAACAGCGGTGGCCAGAATCATGAACATAAATCATACTTCAACCGTATCTGATCCAAATTGAACTAATCCACAACAGCGTTGGCCAGAAATGGATAGAACAACAGGACCTATGAAAATTATCCCATACTCAGCGTTGGCCAGAATAAAGAATAAAATCACACTAATTTGAGACAATTGGTGTTTATGGAGTATCTCTCCCATCACAATGGTATCCAAATATTGATGTCTTGCATTATAAACTTATTCTTAATTGAAGCAATGAGATGTAGCGAGTACTATGAAACTTATTCTTAATTTTGCCCTTGAAACTTATGGACAATAAAATATTATGGAGAGAAAACTGATGACTTTGGAGCATCTCTAAACTGATGAGACATTCCATTCTCCCCTTCGAATTTATGGTCTAAACATGAGTGTGCCACATATTCGACAAGGTCTCATCACTTATTGAACTTAAATAACAGTCAAAGACGATTGGGATGAAAAATAATCAATAAATGAACATAATTATGTATTATTACTTATTGAGGACACAAATATCAAGAATTTCTCATCACAGAAAATAAATATGTTCTTTCTTAATATAAGGTACATCATTAGCTGGAAATAAATCTAAAACTAATGACTTAATGCTAATGCGAGGCTCCAGAGTCTTTGACTTTGATGAAATCTTGTAAACTTTGCTCCCCTGAATCTCCCCTCCCTTAAGGTCCAAGAACCCTAAATACCTGAAGGAAGTTTAATATGTGCAAATGCGCCCGAGTTATTCCACCTTAAATTTGTGGGAGCAAAATAAACTTAATGAAAACTTATGAGACAACTTAAGTACATTTTCTTTTGAAGCCATGCAATAAATCCGGGACACCAACTTTGCATGTGTCCAGGTTTCTTGCAAAAAATTGCAGATGCCTAGGGCATAATTGTCAGGGAGGGATGCAGTGATCAAAAGCGAAAGCATTGTACTCGAGGTATGAATCCCAAGCACTTCTAGCTTTTCAGCTATGTAGACCATGTTATTAATGTGCGCCCCTAATGCGCCTTGACCATTGTAACGTGAGGTCATTAATTTCTTAATGAGAAAATTGGCTGACTTACGTTTATATGTTTCCTCAATTGAGTACATAAACTCATTAACTGATAATTCCTTATCGTTGATCTCAGTAGGAAAAGAACCTCTCAAAGTCTCAATGATGGTTTGTCTAATGACCATCTTTGACAGGTCATTGGATCTCTTCCATTTGTCTGAGTTTGAGTTATACTCACTTATCTCATCAACATAATTCTGAGTTCCAACCGCCGGAGCAGTTGGCTTATCCTCACGTAACGTATAATCAAGATCCAAGGTCTTGAGAATGCCTAGCACATCCAACTTCCAACTGGGAAAGTTCGTGCCATTATAATGCTTAATGGTGCTTAACAACTTTGAATAATCAACTGGAAATTCATAAATAAAATATGTCTCAGTAATAGTACAATAAGATGCACATAAAAGCATGAAATTCAACCCTACGTTGGTCTGATAAAAAATCACGCAATAAGCAACAACTTGCATCACCGTTGGGGAAAACAAGCGAAGCTTAACTTGAACTCATAATTAAAACAATGTTGGCCAGATTTAATTGCAAGTGTACTCTAAATGAACTTCTCTATGGTTCCATTCAAATAGAGGCATCTAAATGCACTTAGGTGGAAAAGAGAATTTTCAGCTTAACTTATATGAAAACAATGCAAAGCTTAATCATAATGCATACTTATCTAACATAATATGCTAAAAGCATTCTTAAATGCAAATAAACTTATCATAAATTTAAACTTAAACTTAGAAAGAATACTTAATGGTAAGGCAAAAATAGTGCAAGAAAAGAACTAAATTGCACCATAAAGTTATCATGCTCATGAAAACTTAAAACTTATTTTATAAGTGCATGAAAACTTATCATTTTTCTTAATTGCATAATAGTAATATGCAAAAGTACGACATAAAAATTAATAGCTCAAACTTAATTTGCAATTAATAAATAAACTTGCACGGAAAACAATGAGCACTGAAAACTCGTATCTCAAAACTTAAAAACACAACTTAAATAAATAATATAACTTAATGTTTAAATTTCTTATGTAAAAAATAATTTATACTTAATGCGGAAGCCAACAACACCAATGATCCGGCGAAGCGAACGTCTCGCGAAGAAATCCAGGCAGCGCGCGACCAAGCCCCAGCTTCAAGCTCAGAACATCCTGATGAAAAAGCTAGGTGTATCCTCAAGCACCGGGCCTCTCGATGCGGATGCATTCCGACGCTTCCTCGAGGTGTTCACAGCAACCATGACTGTCTCACAGTGTGAAGCTCTTGATGCATTGTTGCCACAAGGACCGTCCTTTGCGGCGGTGATGTCGGAAATCGAGCCTTGAGCTTGATAGCCGTATGGTCGCCTTTGTCGCAAACTTGTTTCCTATGAATTATGACTATTTGCTAGTCTGGAATGTGCGTGGTTTAAACGCGCGTGCGAAACGGGATATGGTGCGAGAGGGGGTTGACAACGAACGAGTGTCGCTGCTAACCTTACAAGAAACTAAGATCAACAATGGTAATGAGTCACTATTCTCCGACATGCTAGGGCAAGCTTTCGATTTCCTATCCTTACCGGCAGACGATACGCGGGGGGGTGTGCTGCTTGCATGGAGACGAGATAGATGGTCGGTTACGAATCCGTTGTTCAGGGAAAACTCCCTCACGGCCAAGGTGTCTCAGAACGCGACCGGTGAAGAATGGTGGCTAACCTGTGTATACGGACCACAGTCGGATGACGACAAGAGGAAATTTCTGGAAGAGTTGTACGCCTTGCGTGCGGGTCGGTCAGACCGATGGATGGTATGTGGGGATTTTAACCTCATCTACAGGGCGGAGGACAAGAACAACAATCGTCTAAACCGCAGAATGATGGCATGTTTCCGACGATTTCTAGATGAGGCGGAGCTAGTCGAGTTGCACTTGCAAGGAAGATTGTTCACCTGGAACAACGAGAGGGAGAATCCGACTTTGGAGCGCATTGATCGTGTCTTTGTGACAGAGGACTGGTCCGCCACATTTCCTAATCACAACCTGGTCGCTTTATCCTCTGAAGGATCAGACCACGCTCCGCTGCTGCTCAGAACAGACACTACCATCCCGGAGTTCGGACGCTTCAGGTTTGAAAATATATGGCCACAGTACGAAGGATTCCTGCAAACGGTGGCAGACGCTTGGACATGGCCGTGGCCAAATGCTGACGCCTTCCGAGTATTGGATTATAAACTCCGAAACACAGCAATTGCGCTCAAGCGCTGGAGTGCGAAGCATGTGGGAAGTGTACGATTGCAGCTCGCTATTGCCAAGGAGATAGTGTTAAGATTTGATCAAGCACAGGATACCAGACAACTTGCTCCTCACGAAGCTTCGCTTCGTAACAAGATGAAGCTGAAATGCTTGGGCCTTGGGCCTAGCATCTCTACTAAGAACTATCGCAAGACAAAGGTCCAGGGTCACCTATCTGGCCGAAGGAGACGCCAACACCAGATTTTTCCACCTCCAAGCATGCCACCGTAATAGGAAAAGTCAGATCCACACCTTGAAGGTGGACGACATGTTAATTGTGGACGACGCGGCCAAAGCAGAAGCTATCTTCCAGCACTTTGATGCCATCCTTGGTTCAGCAACCAGCAACACGGCCACCCTGGACTTCCAGCAACTTGGCCTTGATCAAGAATTCACTGAGCAAGAGGTATGGCAAACAATTTTAGAGATGCCAGTGGATAAGGCACCCGGGCCGGATGGTTTCACCGGTCTCTTCTACAGGACAACCTGGCCAATAATCAAGCATGATGTTATGTGGGCCTTCAGGACATTATGGTCGCTTGATAGTCGAAGCCTGTACCTGCTCAACCAAGCGTATATGGTTTTACTGAAGAAGAAGCCTGATGCATCCATCATCTCAGACTATAGGCCAATAAGCTTGATCCATAGCTTCTCCAAAATTTTTACCAAGGTACTGTCTAGGCGCTTGGCTTCGATCCTGGGAAAACTGGTGACCAACAATCAGAGTACCTTCGTCAAGGGAAGGGTAATCCATGACAATTTCAAGGCCGTGCAGCTCACTGCAAAACTTCTCCACCGCACCAAAACTCCAACCACCCTATTAAAGGTGGACATCGCAAAGGCATTCGATTCAGTGAATTGGACCTTCTTGTTAGCTATAATGCGGCATATGGGATTCTCTGCAAAATGGAGGGACTGGATCAGCTGCTTGCTGGCGACGGCAAGCACCAAGATCATTGTCAGTGTTAGCAAATAATGCGTAAACAAGATCGAACACGAGACACAGATTTAACGTGGAAAACCTTTGCGGGAAAAAACCACGGGCGCCAACCGGCGATCTTCACTATAATGAGAGAGTTACAACGTAGGGAATACAATGAGTCGTCTTCTCATCCCTTGCGGCTTACAAGATGTAGATATGGGTGGACTAAACTGACTGCGGTCAAATACGGAAACAAATCCGCTAAACATACAACCCGAACCGTGGGCCCTCCAGGCGTCCCCACAAGACACACGTTATAATTCGGATCATATCCAACAAACTCCACCTTGAGACGAATTCCATCTTGTAGCAAATGAAGTATCAACAATGAACTCACTTCAATAATAATTAATCACCGACGCTGAAAGTCACTAGGACTTCAAACTTTAATACCAACTAAGCGTGAGCATAGCTCAAACTTAGTTGTAGGAACAGGCTTAGTCATCATATCAGCGGGATTGTCATGAGTACTTATCTTGCATACCTTAACATCACCTCGAGCAACAACGTCTCGAATAAAATGATATCTCACC
Organism: Urochloa ruziziensis; assembly: GCA_015476505.1. NCBI lineage: Eukaryota > Viridiplantae > Streptophyta > Magnoliopsida > Poales > Poaceae > Urochloa > Urochloa ruziziensis. The sequence goes on along the minus strand of CM027126.1, from coordinate 32,630,785 downwards.
GCAATGTGCTTTGTTCTTTCATGAAACATCTGATCTTTAGTGAGACAAATAGCACTTTGGCTATCACAATGTATAGTAGTGCAAGAAGAAACCCCGCAAAGTTCAGAGTATAAACCTCTCAACCAAATAGCTTCCTTACAAGAATCAGAAACAACCATATACTCAGCTTCAGTAGTGGACAAAGCAACAGTAGCCTGCAAACTTGCTTTCCAACTAACAGCACAACCACCAATGGTGAAAACATAACCTGTGAGAGACCTCCTCTTATCCAAATCACCAGCAAAATCAGAATCAACATAACCAACAAGTCCATCTCTAGATTTCCCAAACTGTAAACAAGCACTAGAAGTACCTCGAAGATATCTGAAAATCCACTGAACAGCTCTCCAATGCTCTTTGCCAGGATTAGCCATGTATCTACTGACAACACTCAATGCATGAGATAAATCAGGACGAGAACAAACCATGGCATACATAAGTGAACCAACTCCACTCGAATATGGGACTTTAGACATGTATTCGATTTCTTCATCTGACACTGGACATAAATCAGAGGATAATTTGAAATGTGCAGCTAATGGAGTACTCACTGGTTTTGCATCATGCATATTAAAACGACGAAGAACCTTTTCAATATAACCTCGCTGAGAGAGGTATAACATACCAGATTTTCTATCTCTGATAATTTCCATACCAAGAATTTTCTTAGCTGCACCCAAGTCCTTCATCTCAAATGCTTTACTCAATTGTGCCTTCAATTTCACTATTTCTGATTTATCTTTAGCAGCAATCAACATATCATCAACGTAAAGAAGCAAATAAATAGCTGAACCGTTAACTGTCTTTAAATAGACACAACTATCATAATCAGACCGCTTAAAACCATGAGAGAGCATAAACGAATCAAATCTCTTATACCATTGCCTAGGAGATTGTTTCAAGCCATAAAGAGATTTCTTTAATCTACACACAAAGTTTTCTTTTCCAGAAACAATAAAACCTTCAGGTTCGTCCATATAAATGTCCTCTTCTAACTCCCCATGTAAGACCGCAGTTTTAACATCTAACTGCTCAAGCTCATAATCATGCATAGCAACAATACTCAAAAGAGTGCGAATAGAACTATGCTTCACAACTGGGGAAAAGACATCATTAAAATCAATACATGGAATTTGGCTATAGCCTTTAGCAACCAACCTTGCCTTATACCTTGCTGGCTCAACCGGAGAAATACCCTCCTTCATTTTGAAAATCCATTTGCAACGAACAGGCTTTTTATTCTTGGGCAATTTTACTAAATCCCAAGTACCATTCTTTTCAAGCGACTCCATCTCATCTTGCATAGCGGTCATCCAATTGTTAGAATCAGCAGAAGTAATAGCCTCAAAATAATCTCTTCTGCAACGGTTAAAGCATAAGCAATATTGCATTCTACAATTAATCTTTTTCTTGGCTTAGAAACCCTTTTGGGCTTATCAGCTGCAATAGAATGTTGTGGAGGCTGCACAACTGGAGAAGAATGCTCAACAACAGAAGAATCATCAACAATTGATAAATTATCATCAATAGGTGCTTCTTGTACAGCAACACTATCATTTTCTGATGTATGATCAGAATCAATAAAATGCTCCACCTGCACACTTGTTTTCTGCTGAACAGGAGCACTAGTAGATAGGTTGTCAGGCAACATAACAGATTCATTAAAGATGACATTCCTGCTAATCACAACCTTCTGAGTTTGTGGATTCCACAATTTATAACCTTTAACACCAGGTTGATAACCAAGAAAGATGCACTTAATAGCTCTAGGCTCTAATTTACCATTATCAACATGAGCATAAGCAGTACAGCCAAAAACTCTCAATTGCGAATAATCAGCAGGAGAACCAGATCATACCTCAATTGGAGTTTTCTTATCAATAGAAATGCTGGGTGAACGATTAACAAGATAGCAAGCAGTGGAAGCAGCTTCAGCCCAAAAACGTCTATTCAAGCCAGAATTAGACAACATGCAACGAGCCTTAGAGATGATAGTCCTGTTCATACGCTCGGCTACACCATTCTGTTGAGGTGTATAAGGAATGGTGTAATGCATAACAATGCCTTCAGCTTTGCAATATGCTTTAAACTCGTGTGAACAGAATTCCATACCATTATCAGTACGAAGCTTTTTAACCTTCTTTTCAGTTTGGTTTTCAACCATAGTCTTCCACTCTTTAAATGCTGAAAATGCTTCTGATTTATCTTTCAAGAAATAAGGCCATACCTTTCTAGAATAATCATCAATAATGGTCAACATATAACGAGCACCACCAAGAGAAGGCTTGCGAGATGGTCCCCATAAATCAGAATGCACATAATCAAGCATACCTTTACTTGAATGAGTAGAGGTATTAAATTTCACCCTTTTGTGTTTGCCAAACACACAATGCTCACAGAAATTCAACTTGCTGATGCTATGCCCATCGAGAAGACCTCTCTTACTTAACACTTCTAAGCCAAGCTCACTCATATGCCCAAGACGCATATGCCAAAGATTAGTAGCATCAGAAGTAGATAACGAATTAGAAATTATAGCGGCATCACCTGTAATTGTAGTACCACGAAGACGGTACAAATTGGCAGATTTCAAATCACCTTTCATCACAATAAGAGAACCTTTTGACACTTTCAAAACTCCATCTCCACCGGAGTACTTGTACCCTTTGCCATCAAGAGTACTCAAAGAAATTAAATTCTTGCTCATAGTTGGAACGTGTCTCACATTTGTTAAAGTTCTGATAATACCATCATGCATCTTAATCTGAACAGATCCAATGCCTATAATGTGGTGTGACCTATCATCACCCATACGAACAGAACCACCTTGGACAGAATCATAAGTGATGAACCAATCTCTATTAATGCACATATGAAAGGAAGCAGCGGAATCAAGAATCTATTCATCACCACTATTTGCACATCCAGCAAAAGCAACAAGAATATCTCCACCATCTGAATTAACATTGGTGGCAGCAACAGAAGCATTACCTTCATCATCAGATTTACCTTTCGGTCTGTATGTGCCAGTTCTCTTTTCCTTGTTCTTCAATTTATAACACTCAGAAAGAAAATGAGTGTCTTTCTTGCAATACTTGCAGAATTTGTCATCCTTGCCTCTAGACTTTGAACGGCCCTATAGCCATTCGAGCTCTTGCCTCTATAACCATTATTAGAATTCTTTTGTGTCCTGCCACGAACAGACAAAGCTTCTCCAGTGGAAGCGGAATCTTCAGAAGACACCATCTGTCTCATCTTCTCTTTGGCTTGCAATGCCTCATAAACATCATGGATGGTTAGAGAATCACGACTATATAGAATAGTATCTCTGAAGTTTGCAAAGGAACTAGGCAGTGAGCACAAAAGAATAAGACCCAAATCTTCATCATCATAAACTATCTCCATAGACTGTAGGTCAGCAACGATCTCCTTAAAGACCGAAAGATGGTTAAGGACAGAGCCACCTTCTTGCAACTTGTGCGTATATAACTTCATCTTCATATGCATCTTGCTTATCAAATCTTTTGACATGCAAATTGACTCCAACTTGAGCCATAGAGCAGCTGCAGTTTTCTCCTGCAAAACCTCTTGCAAAATATTATTTGAGAGATGAAGATGAATATGAGACAAGGCCTTACGATCTTTTCTCCTCTCATCATCGGTCAAAGTCTTTGAATCCTTGTTCCCGAATTTCTCAAGCGCATCATCTAAATCAGCTTGCGCTAAAACAGCTCGCATCTTGACTTGCCATAGAGCAAACCTTGTATCTCGATCCAGCAGCGGAATATCATACTTCATAGAAGCCATTGAGAAGAAAATAACCAGAAGAATATAATCTGCGGTAAATAAATCTAGGAGTAACCCTAGCAGAACCTGCAGCCTGTGTACACCTCCCGTGTACGAATAGCAAAGAGCTAAAAATCTTCTCTGGTAGATCTCTCGTGTGGACGTAGCAGAAGATCGGTGAATTTGATTCTTCACGCAGGAAACAGCGGCAAGCACTCCTTGGTCTTGATGCACGGCAACGGCAGTAAACAATCTGACACCGTCTTGACCCGTGTGCAGCAGCGGCAGAAGGTCTCTCCTCCGCCCTGGGACTTCGCGCAGAACAGCAGCAACAACAGCTTTGTATTAGGCGGACAGCACGAATTCTTTTCTTCACCTCCAAGCGCCTGCAGCAAGACAAATCTTCCTCGCTAGGGAAGAGGCGGCAGCAGCGGCACCCTTTGTATGTACCCCGTAGATAGGAACGGTGATCTGCAACTCCGGTTGGATCTTGAACTCGACAACTGCACCAGCATACAAAAACGATTCCGTCTTCAACTCCGCCTTGGGAATTGATCTGCGCAGCACAGAGTAGCGAACGGCGGCGGCGCAACAGGGATTGAAACCCTATTTTTTTTTTCACAATCTCGTGCCAAGCTTTGATACCACTTGTTAGCAAATAATGCGTAAACAAGATCGAACACGAGACACAGATTTAACGTGGAAAACCCTTGCGGGAAAAAACCACGGGCGCCAACCGGCGATTGAGAGAGTTACAACGCAGGGAATACAATGAGTCGTCTTCTCATCCCTTGCGGCTTACAAGATGTAGATATGGGTGGACTAAACTGACTGCGGTCAAAAACGGAAACAAATCCGCTAAACATACAACCCGAACCGTGGGCCCTTCAGGCGTCCCCACAAGACACACGTTATAATTCGGATCATATCCAACAGTCAGTGGATCGCCAGGGAAACGCATTTGTCATGCAAAGGGGCTCCGTCAGGGCGACCCACTATCCCCGATGCTGTTCCTGCTTGTCATGGAGGCTTTGAACGCTATCATCAGGAAGGCAGACACTGACGGGTTGCTGCAGCCGTTGCGACCGACACAGATAAAGGAACGTGCATACATGTACGCTGACGATGTGGTGCTCTTCTTATCACCGGGAAAACAAGATCTGATAGCGGCCACCACCATACTCTCCATTTTTGGAGCTGCAAGCGGGCTTCATACCAACCCTGACAAATGCTTAATCTCACCCATACAATGTGATCTGGAAAAGACAGCGACCATCATGCGACTTCTTCCAGGAAGGCTGGCAGCGTTCCCTTGCAAATACCTAGGGATTCCCTTATCTCTAACACAATTAAGGAAGTCAGACTTACAGCCGCTGGTCGACAGGGTCTCACGGGATTTGCCAACCTGGAAAGCTAAGATGATGAGCCGGGCGCGCAGAGCAGTCCTGGTAAAGGTCAAAATGTTAAGTGTTGTAACACACACGGTAATAGCGGTCGCTCTATCCCCATGGGTGATCTCCTGCATTGATAAACGACGAAGGGCATTCCTATGGAAAGGAACCGAATCAATCGCAGGAGTCCAGTGTATGATTGCGTGGCCCAAAGTATGTCGACCACCAGATCTCGGAGGTTTGGGATTCGCCAATCTGCAACTTTCAGGCTATGCTTTACGGATGCGTTGGCTGTGGATCAAGAGAAAGGAGGAGGATAGGCCATGGTCTTCACTACCAGACTCTGTAGAGCCGCAGGTAGCTTGGATGTTCCATCACTCGACGTACATGGTCGTGGGCAATGGGAAGAAAACTCTGTTCTGGATGGACAAATGGCTCAATGGAAAGTCCATAGCCGAGCTGGCACCTTGCCTCATCCAAGCAGTTGGTCCAAGAGTGCAGAAAAGGCGTACAGTGCAAGAGGCATTGAGCAATCAAAAATGGGTAAAAGACATCACAGGTGCGCTCACCGTGCAGGTCTTACTGGAATATTTGGACATTTGGGAGCTCGTTAGAGAGGTACTACTCTGTCCCTGTTTAAGTGTCGCTAGGGAACTGTGCTCCCCTCACAAACACAGTTCCCTAGCGACAAATAAAAGGGGACGGAGGGGGTAGTGCTTAACCCTGTTGTAGATGACACAATCTGCTGGAGGTGGACAAGTGACAGGCAGTTCACCACAGCGTCAGCATACAAGGCCCTTTTCATAGGACAAACAGCGATTCTGGGTGCGAAGATATTACACATGACCAAAGGGCCAGCCAGGGAAGTGCAAGTTCTTCTTGTGGTTAGCACTTCATGGACGGTGCTGGACAGCAGAGCGTAGAAAGCATCACAGGCTTCAAAACGACGACACCTGCATCCTTTGCGGCCAGGATCCAGAAACAATTGCCCATCTGTGTGTTGCTTGCTCCTACAGCAGAGAGGTATGGTTCTGCATCCTGCAGAAGTGTGGATGGCAGCACCTCACACCAAACATTGGTGAGCCGTCACTCCCGGAATGGTGGGAGAGAAACAGGAAAAGACTCCCATGCTCCCAAAGAAAGAGCTTCGACTCGCTCGTGCTGCTAGTCAGTTGGAATATTTGGATGGAGCGAAACGCTCGTACGTTCAATCGGGTGGAGCGTAGCGTGGCGAATTTGATACAACAGATTCAGAACGACATTCATCTTTGGTCACAGGCCCGCTTTGTTACAGTACGCCCGATAGCAGCTGCGCTAGGCCTAGTTTCTGGTCGCCAATCCGCCCAAGGCTGAATGGACGTGCACCAAGGGACATTTCGCCACATCTTTACAAGCTGGCATGGAGGAAGAGGAATACGGTGCGAGAGGACCTGCAAAACCAAAATTGGACCCGGGGCCTGTGGAGGATGGCGTCCGCTGAAGAGATTGCCGAATTTGTCAACCTATGGTTTCTCTTGCAGGAAGCCCACCTTATTGATCAGCAAGATCAAATCCGGTGGAAATGGACGTCGAGCGGGCAATACACATCCAAGTCTGCATACGACATCCAATTCACGGGATCCTACTGCACGTTCGAGCCCGCAACAATCTGGCAGTCGAAGGCGGAGGGGAAACACAGGCTGTTCGGTTGGTTACTGATCCAGAGTAAACTACTGACGGCGGACAGACTGACGGCAAGGAATTGGCAATGTGACCCGGTCTGCTCCCTTTGCGATCAAGCGCTTGAGGACGCCTCCCATCTTTGCTTGCAATGTGTGTACGCCCAGGAAGTTTGGGTTATGGTTTCTCGGTGGACGGATGGCATGGTAAAGGTGCCCCATCGTGATGCTGTAATTGAGGATTGGTGGAATTGCTCCATGCTCGAAGCTCCAAAGACAGAGAGGAGGAAGCTGTCGGCGCTACTGCTCTACACGACATGGAATTTGTGGAAGGAACGGAATAGGAGAATTTTCGAAGGAGCAACGGCTTTGCCAACAAGAATCTTCGCCTTGATCAAGGAAGAGATGCAGCTCCGAGAAGAAGCTTGCAACCGAGGGATGTCTGTTCATGTTTAATTATGTTAGTCGTCCTATTGAGTTTCAAGTTCATTCATTTATGTAATATCGACTTTGTAACAATTCGCTTGCTTCCTCTTCTTAAATGAATCGGCAGCGCTCCTGCCTTTAATTCAAAAAAAAAAATCCGCCCAAATGTAATCGATTTTTGAAACTGGTCTGGAGTGGTCATCACTGTCCGATGACGCACTCTCTAGTTCCATCTTAATGGAAAACGTGCCAAGGCACGGTCGCGAAAAAAATGCGGAAGCAATAAACTTAAAATTTAAAACATAAAACATAAAACTCAACTTACTAAAATTTCAGTGAAAATATAAGGGCACATCAACCACTTATAATAAAGTTGACTCATGCAATAATTAACTTAACTTAGTGCTGAAATAAATGTGGACTTAAAAGAAAAGGGACTGAGAATCTTAAATAAAAGATAAACTTAATTTCAGTCCGTGACTAAAAATTCGGCCCAATCGGCCTATTAATGCGCAGCATGATCACATTGCGCGTGTGGCCCATCTCGGGCCCAGCAGAGCTCAGCGCCTGGCCCAGCGTGTGCACGGCCCAGCTCATGGCGCGGCCCAGTGCGTCGCGGCTCAGCTAGCGCGCGCGTGGCTCCGGGCAAGGCTCGGCTCCCGTCTCGGCTGAGGGGCCAGCTAGCGCGGCTCAGCAAGCTCGGCTTGCGGCGCGGCTCGGCCGGTCGGCCCGGACAGACTTAATGGGCCGCCATTTCGGCCCAGCTCGGCGCGCGTCCCCCGCCCCGCCTCGATCACAGCCGTTCGTCGCATCCGACGGCTCATGTGCGCGGCGCTCGGGTATAAGAACCCGAAAACGTCAGGGCCGGAGTTCCGCTTCGCTCGAGGGGTACTGGGCACCCTCGAGCTTGACAGCGGATCAAGACTTCTGCACTTATTAACCGCCGGGTTAATTGGTTCCGGCGGTTTAGTTGGTGATTACTGTTGTCTTAGGGCCTCTCCCAGGATTGGCACCGACAAATAGTGACCAGCATGTCACAATTTTACATCAATGTGGCATGCCAAAATATAGCACCCAGTTTACTTCCACACACAACCACACAAATCAGACCTGCATGAGATGATCTAGTGCCACTCTACCATGAGATGATCTAGTGCCACTCCTACAATAGTGTTTATTGGGCATCTTCTTAATCTGCAAGCAATGGCATCAATTAAAATTTATTACCATCCAAAAAGAAACATAAATACATGAACGTAAAGAGGGAAACATAAATTTATTACCATCCATGTCTTTCCATCCTGCAATCGTGATGCATGTATTCTCCATTTGCACTTCTTGCCTTTACAGAATTCTCTATATCTCTTTGCTTCATTGTAAGGAGCTGCAATTTCAATCTCATTCAGAATGGCATATTGCCTAATAGCTCTCATGAATGTGTCTCTATCTTCAAATGTCACACCAATAGCTATCTTCGGGTTTTCTAAATCAGTTATATGCTCAACAACCTCACAGCCTTTCTCATCATCAATAGCACAGTCATCATTATCTTCTTCATCGGTGTCAGGAATATAATCACAACCAGTGTTAGAAGCAGGCTCAAGTGGCTCATCATCTACACCAACATACTCTATTTCATCATTTTCACCCCAAGGATCACTAGTGTTGGATTCAGGCTCATTATTAGTTACATTGGTGACAAGATCAGTGCAACCATTAACAAGATCAGTGTAGCCAGGCTCAAGAGATGACTTGATTTCAGTAGTGCATATCAACAATTGACTTGACTTCGTATCAACAACAGCAATATCGGTCGGCACAGTGCTAACATGACTTGGCTGGTTAATGACTGAAACTATCAGAGGAAGCTTTCTGATGTCCCAGTACATATTGATTGCAGCAAGCAATGAGGAATCAGAGTCAATCTCGCTATACTCACATGCAACCTTGTCCCAAAAGCTCACTGACAAACTTTGGTTACTACCTCGCTTTATCTCAACATCTAAGTCTGCATAGAGATCCATCCACGAAATTTTATCCCTATCATGAACCCAAATCTTCTTACAGGTGCTACGACACAATTGTGTACCATGCATCTCATAATTAGGGATGCGAATGGCAAGCCTACAGGCTGCATTGCGATCCATCCTAAGGAAAATGAAAAAAAAAGTACGTAGAATTCAATAGATAGACTAATTAAACCAATATAGGAATAAAAATGACTTATTTTATCCATCAGGAACCCATGACAAATCCAATGCCTTGGTCGGCGATCCCATGCTGTGCAGCTTCCTCACTCCAGGCGGAGGATTTGGGGATTGATTAGACGGCATGCTTTAAGACGAAATCGAGGACGGCAGAACAAGTCGCAACCTGGAGCGGCGAAGTGCCGTGAGGTAGCGCAGCAAGATTGAATGGAAGAAAAACATAGAAAACATGGAAGATTCGAGGAACCAGCATACTCACCTGCGAGCAAAGAAGATCACATCGGCGGCCGTGGGCGAAGGGGATCCATTCGCCCTGGTGGCGCGGCTTCGTCCCGACGGCACAAGCGGTCGAGAGCCTCGAGCGGATGGACCCTCCAGCGGATAAGGTCCCCCACGTGGTGGGGAGCATATGAGCCTTGGGCTGATTGATTTTTGCCGGGGGCATTTTAGTCTATTTACTACTCTTTGTTTCAGCTGTCACAAGTCAAAAGAATAATTTATTACGGACGGTGTGCTGCACACAAAATAGCAACTTGGTAGTGTGCTTGGGACTAATTCAAAGAACAGGGTGTGTTGCACACAAATACCCATATTCAGGATGTGTCTCACACAAAAAAACCCAAAGAAAAATCTAGCTAGCTGGCTGGCTGGCTAGATAGACGACAGAATGACAGATCAAGGCGGGGTCAACAGATTAATAAGAGCTCATCGTCAGTACCCGCGGAGGCAGCGGTGACGACGTCGCGGTTGGAGTCCCTGACGCGGAGCTCCACCCGGGTGGTGAAGCCCGGGTGCGCGGCGTACAAGTCCTCCAGCGCCATCTCCAGGTTGAGCAGGCTCTTCTTCCCCAGCGTGGTCGCCAGGTCCAGTATCACCCCGGCGTAGACCGGCACGGTCGTCGTCGTTGGTGCCGCCGCCGCCGCTTCGGACCCCGCGGCGGCGCCGGCGAGGAGCAGCAGCATCAGCATCAGCGAGAAGACGGCCGCGGCGCTGTTGGCAGATGGTGGTGGTGGGGTGGCAATAATATAGCACCCCAGTCGAGGCGGCTACGCGCCGTCGTCGCCACTGTGTTGTGTGGCGCTGTGCCGTGACGTGAACGGTGAACCTCGGTCTTTGGAGGGGTGTACTACGCCGAAGGCACGTCGGGGCAAATCTTATAGACGTGTGCATAGTAAGGCCTTGTTCGGTTAATACCTTTCTCAAAGGTATTGAAAGGTATTGGAGTGTATTGAGAGGTATTTTGACTTGTTAGGCCTTGTTCGTTTAATACCATCCTCGGAGGTATTGAAGTGTATTGAAGGGTATTTTGACTTGTTAGGGATTTAATACACTTCAATACGACTTAATCCCCCTCAATCCGACTCAAACCGAACAAGCCCTTAGGGATTTAATATGTCCCAATACGACTCAATCTCTCTCAATACGACTCAAAACGAACAAGCCCTAAGTGTGTAAGGAACCGGCCGGGGTCGCCGTCTGACACGTACGCGTATGTATGTGTACACTCAAGTCAAGCAAGTCACCACCTATCGTCAAGAAGTTGTCTCCCCCCCCCCCCCCCCCCAATGCCGCGAGGTACGGTGATGAGGAGGTCCCCTCTTCCAGTCTTCCTTCACTGGAGTATGAATCAATATTAATCCGCCACTCCAAAACGTACATAATGCAAACCGGAGCCCCGCAGCTAACGTCGCCACATGTACGGAATGGCGGTGGGCCCGGCTGGTCCGGGAGTGAAAGCATTGCATGTAGACAGGCTCGATCTGGCCACTTTTGGCTTTTGTCTGCCTGCTTGCTCGAACGTAGTAGTACGTACTACGTTCTGCATGCGCGTTTCATCCGCGCTCACGCATGTGACACATTTCACTGTCTTTTCCCAAGTACTGCGTCGCCGGCTAATGCAATGGATACGTAGTATGTCGTTGGATGGGCTCCTCACCAAACAATCCATGTAAAAACAGCGACATTGCGACGAAAGATTACAAAACCCCGTCCTGTCCAGGTCCCTGTCCAGGAGGCTCGCAGGACTGCGTGCCTGTGCGCGTGCGTGATGGGAGGGGGTCAGGGGGTCCCTTCGAGATCGGGAAGACGAGAGGATACTGGATGTAAAGTGATCTCGTGAAGATAAGAGAGGCTGATTGGGACACAGCACTTACGGTTCATTTTAGGCTGTGTTGAGTTCGTGAAAAGGGGCAGAAAGTACGAAAAAGTACTGTTTCAATAGAAACGTGCATAGAGATAGAAATGAACTGACACGGTTCTCTAGTTGGATAACTTTTGGTGAAAGGGGAGGACTTTTGCCGGAACTAAACACGGCCTTAGGTTCGTCCTGGTGCGCGTTATCACTGTCCAGTGATCGTCAAGGTGTTATCGTGCTTACTATTTACTGGAATAACTATTCTATATAAGTATATACACATCCTAAAAGTTTTATACAAAACAGACACAAATATTGATATAGATAAAATACACAACAGTAGTCGTCTAGTACTTTGCATGTAGAATTTGAAATCGAGTAAAATTTGTTCAAGGAGAAACAAAAAGAAATCACACCGCGAGGAGAATAGTAGGAACCGCATGCTACCATTTATATGCTCTCTGTTTTTTTCCCGCGAGGAGAATAGTAGGAACCGCATGCTACCATTTATATGCTCTCTGTTTTTTTCCCTTGAGGAACCTCTGTTTCTTTTTTCTTTCCTCTCTTTGCACAACGTTTCGTTCGAGATCAGTACTTTTCGATACAAGTAGATGAATTGAATGTACTCCCATATCCATCTTTCTTTCTGAATGATCATCTGTGCACCTTTTGAATATGCATTTGGTGGTTGCAACACGGTATAGCATACAGAGGAGAAAGCAGACGCGTGTTGTTCTCCTAGAGTCCTAGGTTCGCCGTGTTGCTGTATGTATAAACTAGGTAGAGGGGCGCGCTCACGCTGCGCCAGATGGCTTCTCCTATGTAAGAGAGCTCGTCCTTTATGGATTAACAGAGGAAGCGGCAGCGCAGGCTCGTAGAAGATCGACTCGGCGTGGTGTTGATGGCGTTGTCGATCGATCCGGGCCACATGAAGCAGCGAGAAGGCCACAAAAGGCAATCAACAAAATGACACACAAATATTGAGGAGTGATTGAGGTCTGGAACAGGCCGAGTGGACGCCAGCTGGCCTATCTGGTGAAAAGGAATGGCACTGATGTATGTATGCTGACGATAGGGAGAAACCGGAGGCGCGCTCGCAGCGGGGAAAATCTTACAACGATGTATTTGATTTTACAGCGAGGTATGATTCATGAACCTCTCTCCTGGACATGCACCGACCAGCTGACTACATATGCGAGAAGACGCGATATAGCAAGTATAACAGGATGATGTAAGTAGGCTGCGAGAGCTGCCACATTAGATTTGTAATGAGTTGGAAGAGATAGAGAGAAGTGGGCTATTACGGCTAGCTTATGCACAGGTTCTAGAAACTTTGTGAAATAATAAGGTGGACCAAGTATTAATGACTTAGTCTGTATTGATTGTATGAGCGGGCTATTAATTAGCTATATATTATGTGATAAAAATATATAGCGCATTGTTCACTATATTATTAGTCATGCTTGCTTATGCACATATTTTCAAAAATTTGTAAAAGACTAAGGTAGACCAAGTATTAATGATTTACTATCAATTAGTTATGTATGATGTAGCCACTGTCGGTTGTATTATTAGCTATGCTTTAATTATCCGCGATAATATGCGAGGCGTAACGATTTTATTTGCTAACAATATAAAATAGCAGGACACATGGCTATCAATGGTTGGCCGGCAACACGGACGGTGGTGATTGGCCAATAACTTAACGTGGCAAGCAGCTAGCTGTTGTGGTCTGGATGGCTATCAATGGTTGGCCGGCAACACGGACGGTGGTGATTGGCCAATAACTTATGCGCTCATCTAGAAGAAAAAGGGACAAGGACAATGTCAGCAAGGAACTCGATCCCAAACAAACACCATTGTGGGCCTGGAGCGCTTGATTCATGGAGATGGAGATCGTGATTGGAACAGTGGACATGTTCACGATGCAAGTCTCATTGCACTTCTCTTTTATGATTTTGTAGCAGGACTAACAAGAAGATCATTCAAACTGGTTATATGTGCAAAATTATAAAGAAGAAAAAAAAATACTAGGACTGGGTGTATTTGCAAAATCAAAAGAGAAGAAATATTCGTGCTTTGGTGTATTTTGCAAAATCGGAATGAAAAAATATTTAAAAACGCCGTCCGTGGGATTCGAACCCACGACCACACGGTTAAAAGCCGTGCGCTCTACCGACTGAGCTAGGACGGCAAGTTATGGTTCTAGACATAAAGGAGGATTTATATAATATCATAAACACAAATGCTTTGCCCTTCGCCACTTGACCACTTCAAACCTTGCCGTCTCGCCCCCAAATTCCCTCGAACCCCAGCACAATTGAATTGCCTCGCCTCCGCCGCCCGTTCCCTTGGCCTGCATAAACGGCGCCCCGCCTCCAGCACGCTCGCCTTTTCGCTTCCGCCCCCAATCAATTTCAAACCGCGCCACGTCGGCGTGAGTCACCGGCGGCGGCGGCCGGAGGCGATGGAGGTGGGCGACCTGCACAAGGTCTGGGATGTCCGGGAGCTCAAGAGGAAGCCCGACGCGGCCGCCGCCCGCGCGCTCCTCGACCGCATCGCCAAGCAGGTCCAGCCCATCATGCGCCGCCACAAGTGGCGCGTCAAGGTCCTCTCCGAGTTCTCGTAAGCGCCTTCCCCACTCGCCCACGAACCCTAACCCTAACCTCAATCCCTCCCCCCCCCCCTCCCCCCGCCGCGGATCGATCGATCGATCGATGGACCCCGTGTGTGCGTGCCTGTTTGGTCATGGTCAGGCCACGGCAACCCCAGGCTGCTGGGGCTCAACGTCGGCGCGGGCGTCGAGGTCAAGCTGCGGCTGCGCCGCGACGGACGCGACCACGACTTCATCCCCTACGAGGAGGTGCTCGACACCATGCTCCACGAGCTCTGCCACAACGCCCGGGGGCCCCACGACGCGCAGTTCTACAAGCTCTGGGATGAGCTCCGCAAGGTGCGTATGCACGGGCGAAGGGATTGCTTTAGCCTATTCATCTCCACGACAATGTTGCCCCTGACCGAATGATCTGCAGTCACATATCTATTAAAACTTTCCTTTTCTCAATGTTATGCTTGTAATGAATAATGATGCTGTAGTTTGGTAATTTAAAGTGTTTTTGAGTTTTATAACATCCATCATAGATTGATGTTCACTTGGATGTCTTACTATGATCACCAAAAGTTGAAGTAGGTGGGGCTTGTTTTGCTCCTCACAATATCCAAACAGAATTTGATGGAAACATTGGCTCTGTAACTGAATAGGGGTATTACTATACACAAGCATCATAGAAGAAGAACTCTGTTATTTACTTCGTACTGTCTTATGCACTCAACTGGAGATGTTTGGATGTGTGGGGGAATATTGTTGCCTTTGTTTGGCAAACAACAATGCAAAAGGAGGGTGCTCAAATCTGGATACAGTTATTTCGAATACAGTCGTGGAAGGGTATTCAGAATGGATTTTTACTTGTAAAAACCCTACCAAAATGGAAAACCAAATCCAGTTATTCAATAAACCCTACCAAAACGTACATTTGATTGTATGATTTTGAGTAGTGTTTTTATTGTATTTGACTGAAGTTTGCCGTATCTTTCTACTCCATATCTGACAAGCACACTAATTTAGCCATTTGTAATTTTCTTTGTGTAAGTTCTGTGGCATTAAATGTCATATGGTGCCTTATTATTATTAACAATGAGGCTTTCTTATTGCTTATGAAAAAATATTCAGGAATGTGAGGAACTTGTTTCAAAGGGTATCACCGGGACAGGACAAGGGTTTGATGGTACAGGAAGGCGAGTGGGTGGATTTACAAGACATCCGCCGCCACCAGCTATTCGACAAGCTACGTTAGCTGCTGCACAGAAGCGGGCAAGGAATGGAGTTCTATTGCCGTCTGGACCAAGAAAGTTGGGTGGAAACAATGATATCATGAGCGCACTTAGTCCAGTGCAAGCTGCTGCAATGGCAGCTGAAAGGAGAATGCACGATGATTTGTGGTGTGGATCCCATGATCAATCTGGTATTGATGATGATTCGGATGACGTTATTATTCTTAAAGAACCACCTAACACGACAAGAAGTGATGGAAAAACCACAAAGGGTAGCTGTTCCAACACTTCTGTAGAGTCCAGCAGTTCTGGAATTCACACAGCAGCACAAGATGGTTCCTCATCTTTTTGGACAAGTGATGCAGATGATAATTTAAAGTGGGAATGTGGTGCTTGCACTCTTTTAAATCAGGCAAGATTTTTATTACGCCTTGTTATGTACTACTGTGCTTAGAAGTGCCTCACAAAAGTATCCATTTATCTGCATGTATTGTGGCAGCGTCTTTAACTATACACAGAGATCTGATAGCATAAATCTCTTGTATGATATAGAGGAGTTACCACTGAATGTTTTCATTCTGATCCATATATCTTTGAATCTCACCAATCTAAGTAAAATGAAACAATTTAGCACCATAACCCTTAGAATCTTACTTAACTGCTCTGTTTCGTTACACTAGCCATCCAAGCTTCAGATGCATATTTAATAGGTAGCTTGTATTAATAAGATCTAAGCCAAGCTTAGTAGGTATGGATGCACAACCCAACATATAGTTTTGGGGTCCTTTCTTATTACTGCTGCAAAGTTTCCTCCTAGGTATTCTCGTTTTTTCTAAGCTTATAATAATTTGCTTATCACATCATAGTAATACACTTAATGGGTAGATTGAGCTATCAAAATGGCTTAACTATATGCCTCTGTAGTCTTGAGATATTTGCTGCTTGCGATACCTGGAGATAGTTTCTATTTGCAGTCATTACCTAAATGTAATTCGACTGTATGCAAGCTAAATTTAAATTATTCTATCGTAACAAGCACCAAAGAGTGTCATCCTTCCAAAGCATTGAAAGTTTATTTTCCCCAGAAAACATTATCATGTAGCCCCCTTTGCAAGCGTAACTATATTTGTTTTCGATCTTTTTGGGCATTTCCTGGTTTGCTCTTACATCTAGTCTTCACTTCTTCCACATTCTTTCTACTACACATTCTAATTGTAGTTATATATGTTTTTCTTTAACACATTACTGAAATATGAACTTCTGCAGCCTTTGGCACCGATCTGTGAAGTTTGTGGCACGGCAAAGCCTAAAATTGCAAAGGCTAAGTACATGACTTGGTCTTGTAAATTTTGTACTCTAGAGAACAGCACTAAGCTTGACAAATGCTCGGCGTGTGACCATTGGAGGTACTCATATGGGCCACCTGTGGCCACCTACGGCTCAAGCTAAGATTGGAATAACATTGAAGGCTACAATTGTACAGTAAGTACATCACAGGTGCCATATCTTTAACAATCTTTCAATTTTCTTTCTGTACTGTTCCCTTCTGATTCTGTTGCATTGGAGTATTCATTTCATTTATACACCGATCTGTTGGATTTCTAAGAGTGATATTATTTTGCCCACCTTATCTCAAGATTGCTTTCCATCTGTAGCTTTCAATTTACATTAGGCGCTTGGATGCCCAAATCACTCATTATGGTAGATTTGTTTGTGGTCTATTCACCCAGTGCAAAAATTATTTGTCTACACAGTGTGGCACTTCATCTGATATTTTGCATTACTTCTAGACATACTATGTTTAACGTTTACTGAGCTTCATTCTGTTTTTTATGATATTTAGTTCTATCAGGAATGATGCATGCACCTTCACAAATTAATTTCTCAATAGTGCCTTTTATACTGTATGTTACGCATCTGAAATGAAATATAAACTACTCGCTAGCATGCAGACAATAGTCTTAGAGGTAAGTGTTTACCGGGGAGTGTATGCCAGCATGTTTGCATCCTGTTTTAGTTGACTAATACATGCTGGTTCAGCATATGGCTTTAATTGGTCACCTTGAATATTCAGATTTCTGCATTATTTTTGCTGCAATAAAACTTGAAGTGTTATCCCTGATTTAAATTTATTGCATACCTCAAGTCTAACTATGTGTTTCATGTGATTTACAGGATGACGCTTCAGAACAGGCATCTGCTGCATTGTCGATTTAAGTTGACTTGTCAGCAATAGTTCTCACAATATTACCACTCATGTCATCGTCAGCTCTTGCTTGTATCAATGAGCAGATCGTTAAAAAGAAACAATCTTACTTCATGGCGATCAATGTTAACCCCCAAGCCCGGGCGAAGTGCATCTGAACTGCATTGCCAATGCCCATTCATGTCTCGTTGGCAGGTAAACAACTTGGACGCGGTATGATGGGTTGGTCCTGCTCTCTGTTCTCATGTTGCTGTGTGGGTTGTCGGTTGAGTGGGTGAGAAACTTAGTAAATTGATGCATTAATGTAAGGGTTAATCAAGTCAAACGAGTGGTCTAAAAAAACAATTCGCCTTCTGCTCATCTGATCTAACCTAGGAATTCCAGAACCAAAGCTGTTGCATTTGCTCATCCATGCCGTCACCCTTACGGCTCTGCGTCATCAGTGAAGTAATCCAGTACACTGAACTTGAATTGCCCTCGTTGGACTTCCTGACATCAGGGCGACGAAAGCGTCGACAGGGCATGGTCGCTAGTACTCGCTAGTGACCGCCACTTGTGCATGGTCAGGGTCATGCTGCTAGCACTTTTGAAGCAGATAATCTCCCTGAAGGCCTGAAGAGTGAAGACGTCCCCATTATCCCCGTGTTAGAGACTGGAAAGCGAGGCTCGACAGGTTCCTTCAGTCCATTGATCCTTGCCATTTGCTGTTCAAGTGCGTGCACGGGCCGCATGATTCTTTATCGCACGTGGTGCGGGAGAGCTCAGCGATGATGCTTATAGCTTCTTTCGGCAGGGTTGTGTGCTTTATAATCATTGATGATGATCACAGGAAGGCGGGCACCAGAGACTTTGTTCATTGACACGTCGCGCGTCTTCCTCTGCCTTTTCCTTTGTTCGGCACTAGCTGGTCAATCGAGCTTCGAGCACGTGCTCTTGATGGACATGGTGTGCAGTATCTGATATGTCACTCTCCAGTCTCCTGTTTATGCTGGCTGGGTTCTCGGTACTACCTGATTCCCTTCGCGTCAATTCGATTTAAACCCGTTGAGCACTCACGCATCCACACTAAACCAGGTGTTAGAGCATCTTCAAAAGACACCTCATTTTTCGCTCTCTATCTGACTCTCTACTTGACTTGATACTTGGTTGCAGACTCCAACAGACTCTCCATTTTTCACTCTCCAAATTTCAACAGCAATCTTCAACCTCCCTCTCCACACACGCTGACGCGTGGGTCCCACGTGTCACCTTCATCCCCTCCCTTTATCTTCCTTATCCTCCTGTGTCTGGCCCCTCGCAGCCTCACTCTCTCTTCTCCGCCCCCTCCCCCACAAAGGCGGCAAGCTCTCCCTCTCCTTCCACGGCGGCGTGCGCCAGCACCGACCCCGGCCTCCCCTTCTCCCCCTCCTCAGCTAGCCCCATCCATGGCAGCACGCGGAGAACCGGCCGACGGCGCGCGAAGGTCCGGTCGGCGGTGCGTGGGGAACCAGTCCGGCGGCGCGCGGAGATCCGGCCGGCGTCGGGCTCCACCGACAGGAGAACCAGCTCGGCGGCGCGCAGAGAACCGGTCCGGCGGCGCCCAGAGATCCAGCCGACGCCGCGCGGAGGTACGTCAGGGCGCGTGGAAGTCCGGCCCGACGCGCGCGCGGAGGTTTGGCGGGCGTCACGCGGAGGTCTGGCTCGTCGGCGCCTCCTCCAGCCTCCCTCTCCGCGTGCTCCTACCCGCTGTGCATGGGGCCCACGGTTGGCAACCGAGCTTGGCAAGCGGGTTTGGCTTGCCAAGTCTGGCAAGTGGGAGGGGTGATTTGGGGAGCCGGATGGGATAGCAATTTGGATAGAGAGACTGTTGGAGCTTGATTTTGAGGTTGGGTTGCCAGATTTTGGCTTGTCAAGTGGGATGAGGTGTCTCTTGGAGTTGCTCTTATAGTACACGTTTACCATTTTTTATAAGAACTTTGCATATGAGTCGAAGAAAACCAGTACAACAGCTCAACCAGTAATAACAAAATCTGGTATAATCTGCGGTGGTATTTTCTGTGGCTCGCCACATTTCGTTGGGACTGTACAAATACCTCGTGCAGTATCCACGTCGCGCACGGGAGGTATAGAACAGGTCATGTACTACTACTCATGTATCACAGTCATATCCAGCCAGATTACGGAGTAGGTCAATGCATCCAAAAAAATTGTCACGACGCGGCAGCCACGGGTGAGGATCGGCACGCCACGGCGCGAGGCATCGCATCCCATCGCCGCCGCCGACCAGCTCCGTCCGATTCGTCGTCCCGTGCTACCACTTCCAGCTGTTTCCCCTGCCGTCAGGGGCCGCAAGGTCGTCGCCTCCCTCTTCCCTTCCCTTCCCTCCCCGTCCCCGTTCCCCAACCCCGACCAGGCTGTGCTCCAATAAACGGGCACCGCATCGAGCCACGACAAACCCTGAGCGGCGAGACGCCATCACCCACCAGCCACCACCCGGCCGGCCACCACCATCCCCCGCTAACGAACTCCACCTCCAGCCTCCTCCCGCACCCCGCGCGCGCACCAGCAGCAGCAGCCATGCGCCCGGGCGGCCTCCCGACGCCGCAGCCCGGCACGCCGGGCCGCGCGCGCCGCCGCCCGGATCTCTCCCTCCCGATGCCCCCGCGCGAGGTCACCACCTCCCTCGCCGTCCCGCTCCCTCTCCCTCCCCCCTCCTCCGCCCCCGCCTCCGCCTCCGCCGCCGCCGCCGGCCTCATGCCGCCCCCCTCCGCGGGGGCGGCGCAGCAGCAGCAGCAGCCGCCCCCGCTCGCGGAGCTGGAGCGCGTCCGCCGCGTGGGCAGCGGCGCCGGCGGGACCGTCTGGCTGGTCCGCCACCGCGTCACGGGGCGGCAGTACGCGCTCAAGGTGCTCTACGGGAACCACGACGACGCCGTCCGGCGCCAGATCGCCCGCGAGATCGCCATCCTCCGCGCCGCGGACCACCCGTCCGTGGTCCGGTGCCACGGCATGTACGAGCGGGGCGGGGAGCTCCAGATCCTGCTCGAGTACATGGACGGCGGGTCCCTCGACGGCCGCCGCATCGCCGCCGAGCCGTTCCTCGCCGACGTGGCTCGCCAGGTCCTCTCCGGGATCGCATACCTCCACCGCCGCCACATCGTGCACCGCGACATCAAGCCGTCGAACCTCCTCATCGACGCCGCGCGGCGGGTGAAGATCGCCGACTTCGGCGTGGGGAGGATCCTCAACCAGACCATGGACCCCTGCAACTCGTCGGTGGGGACAATCGCCTACATGAGCCCCGAGCGGATCAACACCGACCTCAACGACGGAAACTACGACGGGTACGCGGGGGACATCTGGAGCTTCGGGCTCAGCATTCTCGAGTTCTACCTCGGCAAGTTCCCCTTCGGGGAGAACCTCGGCAAGCAGGGGGACTGGGCCGCGCTCATGGTCGCCATCTGCTACTCCGATCCGCCGGAGCCGCCGCCCACAGCCTCGCCAGAGTTCAGGGGATTCATCAGCTGCTGCCTGCAGAAGAACCCGGCCAGGCGGCTCACGGCCGCGCAGCTGCTGCAGCACCCCTTCGTCGCCGGGCCGCAGCCGCAGCCCCTCGCCGCTCCTCCACCGTCATGACCGCCATTTTGCTACGGATCTCAAATCGGCCTTGGCTGTAAGCAGTGTCAGACTCCAATCCGGCATCATGTCAGGTGTATCCTCCTTGGATGGACCGAACAGAGCTGTGAGGCAATTCACTCTGCATCTTGGGAGCAGCTCTTCCGAGACAATTTGGGTGTTCTGTCCATCATCATCGTCCTCATCCATTGCTGCTGCTGCAATTAAGGTCCTTGTTGACGTTTTTGAAGCCATTTTTGGGCGTTATGTCCACCGTCATCATCCTCAACCAGCCCCTCACTGCAATTAAGGTTCTTCTTTCCCCTTCCTGTTCTTTGATGTTCTTTACTTTAAGTGATGATAGCATAACGAGAGAAAAAAAAATGTGTGTAAAGATGATTTTGTAAAAGATCATATGTCAAGTACAGACAGGTCCACTTCCTAGTCAATTTTCATTCTTCTAAAAAGGTTTGTTTAGAAACTTCAACTTCATTTGATCATTCCCCCACTCTCCATGTAGCAGAGCTGTCTCATGAACTGGCAATTATGCTAGCATCTCTTTTGCGATATTTTTGGTGTATAAGTGGGCTGATGATTGATCACATGACGACGATAATAGCGTTATGGGTGTCTTTGCTGCTGCTTGATGGATTCTTGGATTCCTTTATCGGGATATATTTGATTGCTTAGAGAGAATCTTGAAATGCGAATAAAAACCCAGCTTTACCCTCGTGTCTCTCTCTTGATGTTGCTCCTGTAATCTGATCCATGCCTCCTTTTCTGTTCCCAAACCCGATATGCCTTTTCTTTGCCCTTGCAAAGGTGGGCGCTGGCAATTGGCACGCGAAGGGTGGTAGTAGGTTCTCTTCGTCTTTTGGGGGGTCATTTCTTGTTTCCATTTCAATGTCTCTTTGCTTTGGTAGTACGGAGTACAAAACACATCAGTACTGAAACCAGCTTCAGCTTCTTCTTCTTTCTTTGAAAAGAACATGAGTACGGAGTAAGCCCTTGTTTAGGCCATGTTTAGTTCCCACCCGAAATCTTTTCACCCATTACATCAAAGGAGAATCTTAGATGCATGGAGTATTAAATGTAGCCAAAAAAAGGTGAAAAGTTACATAGATAGACTGGAAATCGCGAGACGAATCTAATGAGCCTACTTAATCCATGATTTGCAACAGTAGTGCTACAGTACTCATCCGCTAATTATGGATTAATTACCCTCTAATTACCATCGTTAGATTCGTCTCGAGATTTCCAACCTATCCATATAACTTTCCACCTTTTTCGTCTATATTTACTACTTCTAAATTGATAAAATCAAAACCCGAAATCTTTTCACGAAATCTTTTCACGAACTAAACACAGCCTTAGTTACAAAACGAAATCTTTTCACCCATCACATCGAAGGAGAATCTTAGATGCATGGAGCATTAAATGTAGACGAAAAAGGTGAAAAGTTATATGGATAGGCTGTAAATCGCGTGACGAATCTAATGAGCCTACTTAATCCATGATTTGCAATAGTAATGCTACAGTACCATCCGCTAATTGTGGATTAATTACCCTCTAATTACCATTGTTAGATTGGTCTCGAGATTTCCAACCTATCCATATAACTTTCCACCTTTTTCGTCTACATTTACTAATCCTAAATTGGTAAAATCGAAACCCGAAATCTTTTCACCGAAAAGTTTTCACGAACTAAACACGGGCTAAGCCTGAAAGCCTTGTGAGGGTCAATGATTTGTTTTTCCCCAACTGGAAATGAGAGTCCATGATGATCTTGGAGGCTGCTGATAAATCCTGCATAGATTGTGATTGTGTGCGCGAAAAGTCCCAGAATGTGGCTGGGCGCCAAAGTGCTTGCTTGGTGCTAGGTGGTCCTAATTTGTGGGATGGTGGTGGGGGTCAGGGGGTGTACGACAGATTGAGAGACATGCCTCTTGTGGATGCCTGTCTTGTGCTTGATGATGAAGTTGCCGTGCCGACCGGCTAGGAAAGGAGCTCTGATCCACACGGTTGTAGTGGCGAATGGAATGATGTGAACCTTTGACAGTTCTATCTTGCAAGAATGAGGCGCGGCGCAAGCAACTACGAGAGCACATCTCACTTGCCGACTGGTTGGGGGAAGGGCCGAACGGGAGTGAAAGGGCGCGCGCGCACGCAGCAAGACGGAGAAAGGGTGTGGATGGAGAGATTTCTTTCTTTCTGGGCCGATAAAAGGCGGCGGTAGGTGAACAGTGCCTCCAACGTCCGGAACAGCAGCACCGGTTGCTGTCGCTGCCTCGCTGGCACACTTCTTGGAAACTGGAATCTCCGTTGCCGTCTCGGCTGCCCTGCCCGTGTAACCGATTGCCATCGTAGTTCATCACAGCCTCAAGGGGGTTAGAGTCCTACAGGTGATTTCTCATCTTTAGTTGCTTTATTATCTTTTTTTGAAATAAGTTGCTTTATTATCGAAGGGGAAACAAAGGGTTAAAAGAGGGCGTTGGTTCGAGTTCCCCAGGAATTCTGTAGGATTCTGGAACGAGGCAACAAAAGTTCGGTCCTGTCAAACGGACCCCAAACCGCCGGCAACCGGTAGCGGTTAGCTGGACCGGTTTGACAGGAAACCGGTAGAAAC
The DNA here is from genome assembly GCA_015476505.1 of Urochloa ruziziensis. Classification (NCBI taxonomy): domain Eukaryota; kingdom Viridiplantae; phylum Streptophyta; class Magnoliopsida; order Poales; family Poaceae; genus Urochloa; species Urochloa ruziziensis. The sequence continues at coordinate 32,606,890 of CM027126.1, read as the reverse complement.
CGGACAAATTTAAAAACCAAATTAAATCCGCAGTTCAACCGGTTTCGAACGGTTAGCCGGTCGGTTTGAGCGATTAGCCGGCCGGTTTGAGCGGTCTGACAAATTTTCGAATTTTAATTAAAAATTGAAAAATAAAAGAAAATTTCTAAAAAAATCTTAAAAATAGTTTAGGCGCGTATAATCTAATGCTGTAAAAAAGAGAGCATTTTAAAGAAGTTTAAGTAGCGGTTTAAGGGCATTAGAAGTTTAACGTGCTGATTTAGTAGGCTGTTTGAACTTTTGATACAAACAAAAAGATACTAAATGAACTAATATTTGAAAAATTTTGACACCATTCCAATCTACTCACACCTTAAAGTATTTTTAAGAATTTTTTTAAATTTTTCAATTTTTTAAATTCAAAATTTAAATTTTAAATTTGGCCGGTTTCCAACCGGCCGGTACCGCTACCGGTCCGGCGGGAAAAAAAACCCTGATTGCCCGTGCTCTTTCCTGGTGGACTTTCCGTAGACTACTGCTGTGGTCATCTGATATGCCACGAGTCCTTGCTGGGTCACGGGCTCACGGCTCAGTAGCAGATCGGAGTTCCTTTCCAGTAGTGATGTGCTACACGAATTCCAGCATATATGTAATATGTTACTGGTCGTGTTTAGATTCTCTATTTTGCACATCTTTTAATGCATAAACTTTTTTCATTTTTCACTTTCTCTCTTGCAACTAAACATGTAGACGACCTTGTTTAATTTCATTCACCAACTTTTTTTACCGGTCACATCAAAGGAAATCTTACATGTATGTCGTAGTAAACGTGTGTTAATGACAAAACCCATTCCACAACCCTAGGTAATTTACGAGCCAAATCTAATGAGCCTAATTATCATAGTTATTAGGACCGGACCGGACCGGACCGGCGGTTGGACCGGTAAAAGACCAAACCAGAGCCTCCAACCGTCCGCTTCGCTTAAAAGATCGTTCGTGCAATCGAACCGGTAAAAACCGGATGAACCAGACGGTTTTTAGAGGAACCGGCGAACCGGGCGGTTCTGTGCGAACCGGGACGGTTTTGATTTATACTGTTGTTACCCCTCTGTTGACCATAGTTACTAGCACGGATGGCGCGCTTCGCCGCGCCAGTCAAAAGTGACGGTAACTAACACCATAGAATTAATTTGATGATATAGCTCTACAACTAAGAGTAATACAAGAGCTTCAATCAGATAAATTGCAGAAGCCTTGTGAGTTAATTGCCATGCTAGAGAAAAGTTCACTGTTATTCATATATATGGTAAAAGGCATAAAGAAATACTGTATGCATCTAACTACCGGTTTGGGTCCAGAAGGTTTAATTAAATTTAAATTGTTATGGTGTAAATGTAAACAATATTTAAAAAGCACACCTGGACTAACCAATGACCATACATGAAAGAATTGGCAAAATATAAATATAACAAAAAACGATGAATTTGTATGTAAATAATACACAAACTTGTTGAGACATGTGAAATCAATTAATTGCCATAACTACAAAAGATCGACCTAAAAAAGCGTTGTACATCCATTTTCTATATTGTAGGTCCATTTTAGCTTTTTTAGATTCATAGCGTCAGATTTTAGGTCCGGCGATCCATAAGGGGTATCCAAGTGGTAGATTAATTTATATACAGGGGGTCACCAGATCAGAGAGCTCGAGGTAGCACAAGAAACACAAAGTTTATATAGACTCGGGTTACCCTGAGGTATAATATCCTACGACATATGCTTGGTGGTGATAAGGATGTTGTTATGTCCTCCAAGAGGTACCCCTACCTCCTCTTAAATACTCCAAGGGTAGGGTTACTTGGCAAGTCCCTTAATCTGTTACAATTGAATATATCTAGTCGGATCACAATTGTCTATGAAGAATTCTAGATTATGCCTTCTTAATGAATTCGGATCGGCCCATTAGTGGTCAGCTAACACCTCCATGCAAATACTTGGTATCTATATTTGTCACTTATTAGAATTTGGTATGCTCCTGTATACGTGCTATACATTGTAAATATTATGTTTAATAAAAGAGGGAGTAGACACCAATTTCTACTTAACCTGTAAAATTCAAAGAACAAAAATAGATATATATTTTGCTAAACATGAAACATGACAGATGAGTGTGGTGAGCAAGGGGAAAAAAGTGTTTTCTAGTAGGGAGAGTGAACGGATAGATAAGCATCTAGTATTCATCATCTGTAAAAACCGAACCAGAGCCTCTAGCGGTCCGGTTCACTTAAAAGACCGTCCATGCAATTGATCCGGTAAAAACCGGTTGAACCGGCCGGTTTTTTATGGAACCGGCGAACGGGGCGGTTCCATACGAACCTGAACGGTTCTGTTTTTTCCAATCTTGCCCCTCCATCGATTCACAAGAACCTTATCCGCTCAGGGGTATAAACAGAAATAGGGTGTTTTTTTTTTGAGACAGCGGAAATAATGTGTTTCTCATCTGCATTTGGGCGGCGGCACATCTCCTGCAGCCTAAAAAAAGGACGACGGCGCATTTGGCTGGTGCGCAGCGCCGGCTGGCTGAGCGGTGTGCGGCATCCGGCGGGGGCCGCATTGCTGCGATCGCGGAGCCGGCGTGTAACGGCAGTTGCGTGCTCACGGCGGCCGGGGAGCCGGAAGGCAGCAACAGCCGGCGGGACTCCCTACCTCTCCGCAGTGAGCAGTCCAGCCTGCTCCGTTAGACCACAACCACCTCGTTCGTCGTCGACCATTCTCCCAGTATGCTGATTTCAAACTTCAAAGTACCACACTCCAATCAATCATTTGTATAGTGATTAATGTTCAGAGTACTTCAGACTGCATGGATCCAGAGAAACAAAATCGCTTGCATTTCAATAGGCTAGTTTATAGATTTAGAGTTCGAACTCCATACGTCTAGAGAATCGGAAGCTAGTTAGTAACCAAAACACAGCACCAATATTGAAGAAGCCCGTACCAACAGCAAAGACAAGAAGAAAAATTGATCCTGCATGTCCCTGAGGTTGTGCATTTGTGGTTTGTGGCGCATGTAATGCTGCCACATAGTTTATAGTTATATTGTGAACTCGTTGTTTCCCTATTTGAATTCGTGGTCTGCATGTTGATCACTTTAACATGGAATTGGAATGCAACTATTATTGTCATATAATATAATTGTGTTTTTTATGAGCATATTTTTTTCAATGGTCAGCTTTTTATATATTGTATTGTTAATTATCACCGATATATTGGACCGGTTCAATGGTATCCGTGGCCGGTTCGCTTCAACGGTTCACTATTATTGAACCGGTGGTTCAACCGGTTCATAACGGTTGAACCATTGAGGGCAGTTCCAGTGTGCGTTTTTTGGTGGTGCTAGGATGAGATAGAGTGAGCTGAGGAAGGTGCAATACGTTGGAGTAAATTTTTTCACCGGTGCTATCCTAGCACTTGGAGCTAACTTGAGCACCTCAGCTAAGGAATAAAAAATGAGCGCGTGTCAGAACTGTTGCTGCACATCCGAACGGAGATGCTCTGCAGGAGAGTTGATGAGGCCTATTTTAAGCAAGATGTAGGGTCCATCTTAGATCAAGATTGGGTGTTGTACGTTAAAGAGGATTCAAAATTTTAGCACCTTCGTAATGTGTCAGATTTTAGCAATAGTTGGGGTGCTCCACACCGTGGATGCCCTGAACCATTGAACCGAAGGCCTCACCGGTTGGACCGATCCGGTCCTAACAACTATGCTGTTGACTGAGCACAACCTGATCCAGGCGGGGGTATAAACGGGAATACTCGTGAGCACCACATGGGAGGGGAAAGTCTGCGCATTTTTTTTTGCATCTGCCGGCGGCGGCGCATCTCCCTGCCGGCATGGATCGGCGGCCGTCGGGGGGGCGTGTGTGGCATTCGTAGGGTGCCTCAGGGCCAGCCGGCGGCGCGCAGCACTGCAGCGGGGTAGCGGCTGTCGCGGGGCCGGCATGCAGCGGCGGCCGGCAGGCAGCGCGGGCCAGCAGTAGGCGGCCGCGGCCGGCGAGGTGCTCTACCTCCACTCGTCCAGTCCTCTACAGGCTACATCCAACAGCAAGTCAGCACAGGCGCACAGCTCGTCGTCAACTCTTCTCCAGTTCTGCTTGTTGTGACCTTATCCTTTTAGGGAGCACGTGCTGGTGACCGAGGCTTGCTTGGCCACGATTCTACCTCCGCTTTCCCTCGCTTTGCCTGAACCATACTTAATTTTAGTCCTAGTTTGTTATTGACCATGGCAAAGATCGATTGCTTTGCTACCGTTTGTTCAATTCCGGGTGTTATTCTGTTGCTGTCTATGACTCCCGTTAAATTGACTATCCCAACCGTTTAGTACAACAAGGTGGTGTTTAGATAGGGGTGGAATTTTTTTTGACGAAAGGTAAGTGTCACATCAAGCGAAATTTACCATTTAGAAGTAGTAAACGTATACTACTAATAAAACTAATAATAGATCTAGCATGCTCATCGCGAGACAAATCTAATAACGGGTAATTAGATGGTAATTAATCAATAATAAACGGATGGTTACGGTAGCATTACTGTTGCAAATCATGGATTAAGTAGGCTCATTAGATTCGTCTCGCGAAATACACTCCATCCATATAATGGGTTATTTTTTAATCTATATTTAGTACTTTATGCATGTAAGATTCTCTTTGATGTGATGGGTGAAAAAAATTTGATGGCCAACTAAACACGGCCGAAGTCAATTTCTTCACTTTCACATTTTCTGTCTCCTTGGAAATTCCCTTCATCTGACATGAACCTTATGCAAAGAAAAAAGATAAATTTATTTGAAGGCCATTATATCTCTCGTCTAGTAACAAGGAGCAACCAACCTGGTTGATCTTGATTAAATAACTTCTGTTCAGCTTTGTGTTGATAGATCAGCACTGTGCTATGGCACTAGTCATTTTCTGGTGCCCTGTAACATTGTAATATATTATGTCATATTAATTATCACCAATGTACTGGACCGGTTCAATAGTATTTGAGACCGGTTCGCTGGAACGGTTTAATGTTATCGAACCGGCGGTTCAACCGGTTCATAACGGTTGAACCATTGAACCGAAACCTTCATTGGTTCGATGACCGGTCCGGTCCTAATATCTATGCTAATTATGTCATGATTTGCAACATTAATGCTACATTAACCATCCGGTAATCATCTACGCTTAGTACTTCTTAGATGGTAAGATTCTTTTGACAAAAATTTTTACCAGATATTTTTACCGGAATTGAACATCCCCTCTGTTGTGATATATAAAATGCTGTTTGTGGTCATTGCCTCTACCTGTTTTGTTTTGTTTTTTAGAAAAACGTGTGCATACTAGAAAAGTCAACGGGCCCTCGGGATTCACTGTCAGGATTCACTGTCAGGTGTGTGTCTTGTACTCTTATTTATTTGACTAGTTGCAGGCTTGCAGCATCTTTAAGCCCAAAGATTCCCACATTTTAGCCCTTGTTTAGGTGTTTCGTGAAAATTTTTTTGAAAGAGAATTTTAGATGCATAGAGTATTTTCACCTATCACATCGAAAGAGAATTTTAGATGCATGAAGTATTAAATGTAGACGAAAAAGGTGAAAAGTTATATATATAGGATGTAAATTACGAGACGAATCTAACGAGCCTACTTAATCTATGATTTGCAATAGTAATGCTACAGTAACCATCCGCTAATTATGGATTAATTACCCTCTAATTACTATCGTTAGATTCGTATCGAGATTTCCAACCTATCCATATAACTTTCAATCTTTTTCGTCTACATTTACTACTTCTAAATTGATAAAATCATAACCCCAAATCTTTTCGCGGAAAAGTTTTCGAGAACAAATCATTCACGCACGCTCGAGCCATCAACCATGATCTCACAAAAGGCCACTGCAAGATCTCGCTTGCAGTATGCAATCTGCCTTCTTCCGTCGGCAGGAACGTCGCTTCTTCCGTAATCAAATCAGACAAGTTCACGCCTTGTACGTATCCAAGCGCCGGCGACCGGTCACTACTATAAACGTCGCTTATTCCGTCACGATCGGTCGCCGGTGTCGCCGTCGCTCGACGGACCAGAAATCTCCAACCGCGTAATGGCAGAGTTGTTTGCTAGAGCTACCAGCGAATTTTTTTTATAGTGGCAGCTCAGTCTCTACTCTGTACACCGTGGCACTTTCACACTCACACGTTGGCGGTTGCTAGAGGTTCCATGTTCACCAGCCGTAGAGTGGGGAGGTCGTCGGACCGGCAGTGGTGGTCAAGACGGGCGAGGCAGGCGGCAGGAACACCGCCCCGGCGGGCGACGGAGATAGCGGTTGGGCAGAATAGGCAGCGGCGGGAGCTCCTGGAGGCGACGTCGTTCGACTCACACCGGATTAGGTCAAGGCGTCGGACCGGCGCCGGAGCCGGAGGAGGTGGCGGCGACCGGAGGAGCTCACTGGCGAGTTAGTGTCAACAGTGGTGGAGGGAGGCGGCGGAGGCGCGGGAGCACCGAAGCCGGGGGAGGCGGTGGCGGCGGGGAACTCGGCCTGCGAGGTAGCGGCGGCGACGGCGGTGGGCTGCGGCCGAGGTGCGGGAGCGCCGAAGCTTGGTGACGGAGTCAGCGGCGCGGGGGAGGGGAGAGGGGGAGGAGAAAGACGACGGGCTTGTTCGCTGGCGGCGAACGCGCGCCTAACAATATCGCTCGCTTCGGGTTGTACAATGATCTCCAGGTTTTCAAGTGAATGCAGCCGAGCCCGTCTTCTGTTTCTTTTTTTGAACGAACTATACAAGATAGTGCGTGTTTCATTGATATAGCAGAAAAATACAAGACTATTACCTTGGAGGTAGACCTAATCATGGGCCAGGTCGTGTTGTGATACAATTTTTGGCCCACGCCCGACCTATCACATGGTTGGGTCTGGTTCGGGTTTTTACATGTAATTTTTCGGATCAAGTCAGGTTGGGTCTGTTTTTTGGGGGGTTTGGGTTAAAAAATTGGCCCGTGCTGACACGTCACATGCTCGGGTCGGGTTTTTTCGAACGGGTTTGGGTCAGATTTATCGGGTCGAGCAGCCCGTGATGAGGTATGCCTAGAGGTCATAGGCAGAAAAAAATAAAAAAAAACTCACACGGTTAGATTGGGGCATCGACGCGGGTAACCACTCGCTGACCGGTTGGACTGGGACATCAACTCGGCCGAAGCACTCTACTAGGCAGCAAAAGCACAGAACGAAAACCTTAGCCACGGCGGTTGCCGACCTTTACTCGTTCATGTAGTCCGAGATGGGTCTCTAGAAACAACGATTCATGTTTCTCTAATAATGTTGTCAGGTTGCCCTGATGCGTCACCCTCCCTACTTTGCAGGAATTTGACGCATTAAAACGAAGAAAACATTACACGGCATTCATGTCAACTTAATCTTCTGTACTAATTATACCACTTTCATATGTATTTAGACATTAAAAGGATCTCCATTGTCGGCTTCATTCTTCCGCAACGGCATGAAATGAAGATTTTTTCATTCCACGTCGTCTTGGCTGAAGCGACTCAAAAGGAGCCGCCCACAGCCACCGTCTAAATCTCTCTCCCCATCGCGCCTCTTAGAGCATCTCCAGCTATACCTGATCATGGGTCGGATCGGGTCATGTCGGGTTGTCGGTTCAAAATTATTGACCCGCACCTGACCCGTGACATGGTCGGGTCGGGTTGTGTCGGGTTTCGCGTGTAATTTTTCGGGTCACATCGGGTTAGGTCGGGTTTTTTTTGTGTTTCGGGTTTTAAAGCGGGCTCACGCCTGACCCGTCACGTGCTCGGGTCGAATTTTTTTCGGGCGGGTTGGGTCGGGTTTATTGGGTCGGGTGGCCCATGATCAGGTATGTCTCTAGCGGAACGTCCATCTGACTCGCCATATTTAAATTTGGCTTCTACCTGAGAAAACTGGCCTCCAGCAGTATGGCCATCCCAATAGCTATCCCTGTAGCATGGCCAAATGAGGCTCAAACCAAGCCAAATTTGGCCAATCCTTTGTCGATGGCCATCCACTAGCTTGTGGGTGATGGAGAGAGAAATAAGAAGAGAGATGAGGGACTAACATGCGGGTCCCATCTAATAAAATATAAGTTAATAGAATTTAGAGTATGAGATTTGGCTAGTCTGCTGGAGCGTTGAGTAATGGAGGTGAAATCTTTTAAAGTGGATAGTCAAATAGAGATATAGAGAATGAAATTTAGGGTGTGTGCTGGAGATGCTTTTAGAGGCCACCACCGTCACTGTCGGTTGGCTAGCGCAGGTCCAAGTGGCGCCTACGCACTATCTCTCTTTCTCTCCAATTCTCCTTTCTTTGATTTGGTGCTCAAGGCCACCAGGTCGGATCTTCAGCAGATCCTTGAACTTACTTGCCAAACTTTTAGTTCCTTAGTCTCAGGGCCTGTTCAATTCGGGCAAAAAAAATTTAGGTAGGATTTCAACACTAATTAATAGTGTTAACCTCATGTGCAAGCGTTCTCAAGTCATGTGATGTCAACAAAACCTCGTTCGCAAGCGTTCTCAAGTCAACTGGCAGGAGTGTTACCTCTGGGTCGGGCCTCCTCTGCTAGCAACCGGCAGGAAGGACTGAACAAAAGTACTAGTTGGTTTTTAGCCTTTTACTTTGTTAGACTAGCAGAAGGGCACGGCACGTGTTTTAGAAAAAAAACTAATTTAGATGTGTAATCTATATGGACTCTTTAGATTAATCTAGAGCGTTCGATTATCCTAAAATCCAACGGTGTAGGCGGTGTAGGCTTAAAGATGAAATGTAGTCAATATGGACTCTTTAGATTAATTTAGAGCGTTGGATCATCATAAAATCCGACGGTGTGGGATATAGATGACGACGAACGAAATGAAAGACGATGGACGAAACGAAAATTTGGGTTTTAGGCTTTTATTTTGTTAGATTACTGGTCTAATAAACTTTAGCCACTCTTAATATACACATTTTGCCATAAATTAAACAGAAAATTAAGCTAGAGCCCTACCCGCCCCACCGCTGGCTTCGTGCCTGTGTGATGCCACTAGCATCCAACGTACCGGTGTGGAGATCCCGACCATGTCCTTGAGTGGTGTGCATCAGTGCATGCCAAGGATTAATGCCCATCGACACGATGGGGACAGGCCTACGCGCTTGGTTGATTCTCTGCTCGTGGTGGCGATGATGTTGTTGCAAAGGAGCTTTGAGCGGAAGCTCTACCCAGTTGTTGTCGGTGGGGGTTTTTCATTTTGGCCCTTTCCCAAAACTATTTTCACAAACAGGCCCTCGGTGAAACTATTTCCAAAAATGGACCTTTTTCTCGACATAGTGCCCATTAATGCCGAGGTATGTGACTCGGCATACCACGATGCCACGCTGAAATATGCCACGTTGGAGCCACCGTGGCTACGGGATGAAAGCTCGGCGTCGCATGAATTCATCTCGCAACCACGGTGGCTCCAACGTGGCATATCTCGGCGTGGCATCGTAGTACACTGAGTCACATACCTCAGCGTTAACGGGCACTGCGCCGAGAAAAAGGTCCATTTTTGGAAATAGTTTCGCCGGGGTCCATTTGTGAAAATAGTTTTGAGAAAGGGCCAAAATGAAAAAAAAAACCCACGTTGTTGTCGTGTCAGCGAAGGTGATGTCGTGTCAGCGAAGGTGATGTTGCTTGAGCGTTGTTTTCCGCGTTATTATGGTGCTTTCTACTGAGGTTAGTGTTGTCCAGATGAAACCTAACTTCGATCATCACAGATGGGTGGCGACGACGACTTTGATGTTGTGTCCTCCAAGGAAGCGGTTGCTTTGAAGTTCCTCTAGACTAGCATTCGTCAACCAGATGGAGTGTGTTCATGTAATTTCTATATGATAAGGTTATATAAGCAGTATGAGACACTTTTTAAATGCACGGAAGATGAGATGGATTGATGATGCATAATGATAATAAAAGAGCAAAATATGGACGAAGAAAAAAATTTAGTCTATCATTTTTTTTTGTCTTTGTGCTTTCTTCCTTGTAATTTTTTTTTTAACGAACGGTCCCAACATTGTGGACCATTTCTATTAGTAAAGAAGAAGTTTACAAGTAAACGCTCTCAGCGGAGCGAGTACAGGTCAACGAACAGGGAAACTATTAACAGTAGTTGTCTAAATGTTCAGGCACCACTAAGCAGCGAAACGAGGCGCTTTGCCCCTGCTAGACCCCATGCTCGGGCTTCCTCCTTGATTTTGAGTAGTAAAGAAATCGTTGATTGTTCCTTGCTCTGGAATGTTCGTGCATTACGCTCCTTCCAAATTTCCCATACCACTAATAGGATAAGTGAGCGAAGTCCACTTCGCGGCACTCCCGTTCTTGTTCCCAACATCAACCACCATGCGGCCACACTGTCACTTGGTTCCCAGTGGGTCGGTTTAATTTGCGGGTAGTGTGTCCAGTCCGCGATCATCTCCCAGATGCGTCTCGAGTAGCGGCAGCCAGCGAGTAGGTGGTGGGCTGTCTCTTGGCCTCGTCGGCAAAGTGGGCAGCAAGCATTCCTCGGCCATCCCCTGGTCGCTAGCCTGTCAGAGGTCCAAACTCGGTTGCGCAAGATAAGCCAAGCAAAGAATTTACATTTTGGGGGCGCCCACGGTTTCCAAATCAGTGGCACCGGATTTCGTCCTGTATGGGCGATGAACTGCGCACGGTAGGCCGATGATACGGTGTACAATCCAGATTGGGTCATCTTCCAGGAGATGGTGTCATCCGTATTTAGCATGGTTGGTACTGTGGATACGAGGCCCCATAGGTGGACGAATTGTTGAATATGTGCAACCGAGAGCTGTCCTGCCAGGTTGATGTCATGCACCCAATTGTCATTTGTTAAGGCTTCCTGCACGGTCCTGTTCTTTCGCTTGGAGATGTTGAACACTGCAGGGGCGATATCTTTAGGCCTCCTCCCCTGAATCCAGGCCGAGTGCCAGAATAAAGCTTTGGCCCCATTTTCAATTTGGATTGTTGTTGTTGCTGCGAAGAGGAGCTTATCCTTGTCATTGCATGGCGTTCCCAGGCCTACCCATGGTTTGGTTGGTTCCACCCATTCCTGCCACAGCCACCTGATTCGTAATGCCCTTGCGAATTTATCCAAGTCCATGACACCCAACCCTCCTAAATCCTTTGGCCTATTCACCGTTGGCCAATTCACCTTGCACTTTCCTCCCGTTAGCGCTTCGCCCCCTGCCTAAGGAAAACGTTTCCTGAATTTATCGAGGTCCTCCAACACTTCCTTGGGCGCATCAAGAGACGTTAGAAGGAACACGGGTTGTGAAGACAACACTGTTTTGGTTAGTGTTACCCGTCCAGCTTGAGTGATATTGCGCCCGCCCCAACCAGTCAAGCTTCCTGCTGCTTTGTCAAGCAAAGGTTGGAAGTCAGGCGTCGCATTCGTCGGATGGCTAGTGGTAAGCCAAGGTACTTAATCGGGAAGGATGCCCGCTGTGCCGGAAAATCAAATAGTATATCATCAAGGTCTAAATTCTCACACCGAATTGGAGCCACTGAAGATTTGTATATGTTGGTGCGCAACCCAGTGACCTCACCAAAGAGTTGCAAGAGACGATTTAGCGCAGCCACCTCCTCTTTTACTGGCCTAAGGAAAATAACCGCATCATCAGCATACATTGACGTGCGTAACCTTGTTCTATTCCTCTCCACTTTTACTGAGGATGCCTGCTTCAGTCGCCAGGTTCAAGAGGCGTTGTAGTGGGTCAATGGCCAAGATGAACAGCAGGGGGATAGTGGGTCGCCTTGACGGAGGCCTCTTCCATGTTTAATATGTTGCCCTGGGATACCATTTAGGAGGACCTGTGAAGAGGACGTAGAAAGAATGGCTGCAATCCAGTCTCGCCATTTCGCGGGGAAGCCAATGTGCTGGAGTAGGGAGAGCAAATAGTCCCATCGGACTGAATCGAAGGCCTTAGAAATATCAAGTTTTATGAGCAGCATCGACGTTCTGTTGCGGTGGAAGCGTCTCGCAGAGCTTCTTACATATTGGTAATTGTCGTGTATAGAGCGTCCTCGGATGAAGGCACTTTGACCCTTGGAGATGATCTCTTTCATTACCGGGGCTAATCTGAGGGCCAAAACTTTAACAGCTTTGCCACACTGTTGATCAAGCTTATGGGCCCGTAGTCCGTGATATGCTCCGCACCTTCTTTTTTAGGTATCAGTATTATATTGGCTGAGTTCAGGAGGTCTAAGTTGATGCATCTTGCTGCATGGACTGAATTCATGGTCGCCATCAGGTCTCCTTTAATGATCGCCCAACATGATCGGAAGAAGGCCCCAGTGAAGCCGTCTGGTCCTTGTAATTTTAATCCTGAGTCTAATAACTATGACTGTCGTATCTATCTACCATGCACGGGTGGATCCAGGGGGGTTTGCAGGGGGCTCTAGCCCCCTACTTCTCCAAAACTTATGGATACCCTTCTAAACCATTCTTCATTTTTTGAGAAGGAAAAAGAAAGAGAGATAAAGGAATAAGAGAGGAAAATGAGCCTCTCTTGATCCTAACACTGGATTCGCCGCTGCTACCGTGTGAAATAATGTATTAGGATTCGCCGCTGCTACAGTGCTACCGTGTGAAATAATGTGTTAGGATTGGCGCACTTCTACCGTGTGAAATGGAGAATTAATCTGCCACGGCGGCCGCAACTTTCACAACACCACAACAGAGCCGGTGATAGCGATGCTCATGCATGTGAACATCGCGTGTCTTCCTGCTCGAGAAACGCGTGAGGATTATTATATATATATGTTGATATTGCCCGTGACCTTACCAAGCCGGCAAGCCCAAGAGACCGTGTCCATCAGCAAAACCACCACCTTGCTCTGCTCCCCAGTTCAGACAAAGCTCTCTCTCTGGCCTGCCTGCTGGAAGATGCCAGCGGAGTCGTCCTTCCCGATGCTCGGCGTAGGGGCGCCGGTCGCCGCCGCGCTCGCCGCGGTAGCGGCCGCGTGGCTGTGGGCGGCGCTGGTTCGCCGCGTGTTGCGGCCCTACGCCGTGGCGCGGGCGTTCGCGCAGCAGGGCATCCGGGGACCACCGTACCGGCTCGTCGGCGGCGGCAACGAGACCAAGGAGATGCTGGCGGCGACGAGCGGCGACACGCTTGACCGGAGCTCCCACGACTTCATCCCGCGCGTCATGCCGCACTACCAGGCCTGGACCAAGCTCTACGGTAAGAAATCCTGCGAATTCCATGCGGATTTCAGATTGGAGATGCAGTTCGAAACTCTGAGGGCCCCTTTTTGTGTTTTGTGTGTGTTCATGATCAGGCAAGGTGTGCCTGACATGGGGAGGCACGATGCCGATGCTGTGCGTGGGCAGCTACGACATGGTGAAGCGGATCCTCTCCGACAGGTCGGGTCTGTTCCGAAAGCCGGACCCGGGCCCGGCAATCCTGGCGCTGCTGGGCATGGGCCTCGTGTTCACCGACGGCGAGGACTGGAAGCGCCACCGCCGCGTCGTGCACCCGGCGTTCGCCATGGACAAGCTCAAGACCATGGCGTCCACGATGGCCGCGTGCGCGGCGGAGGTCATTGGGCGGTGGGAGTCCCTCGCCGCCGCCGCCGCCGGCCAGGTGACCGTCGAAGTGGGGGAGCAGTTCGGGGAGCTCACCGCCGACGTGATCGCGCACACGGCGTTCGGCAGCAGCTACCGGCAGGGGAAGGAGGTGTTCCTCGCACAGCGTGAGCTCCAGGGCCTCGCCTTCGCCTTCTTCAGCAGCCGGCGCTTCCCCGGCTCGAACTGGGCCCCGACAGAGTCCAACCTGCGCCGCTGGAGGCTCGAGAGGAAGGTGCGCGACACGCTCTTGGGCATCATCCACGAGCGCCTCGCCGCCGCCGCCGGCGGCGGAGGAGGATATGGCGGCGACCTGCTCGGCCTCATGCTGGAGGCGAACGCGGCCGGCGGTGACGGGAAGGCCGCCGTGATGAGCATGGACGAGATCGTTGACGAGTGCAAGACCTTCTTTTTCGCGGGGCACGATACCACCTCGCACCTCCTCACCTGGGCCATGTTCCTCCTCGGCACCCACCCGGACTGGCAGCGCCGCCTCCGGGAGGAGGTCCTCCGCGAGTGCGGCGGCGGCGCCATCACCGGCGACGCCCTGAGCAAGCTGAAGCTGACGACGATGGTGCTGTACGAGACGCTGCGGCTGTACGGCGCGGTGACGCTGCTGGCGCGGCGCGCGGCGGCGGACACGGAGCTCTGCGGCGTGAGGGTTCCCAGGGGAACCATGCTGATGATCCCGATCGCGATGCTCCACCGGGACGAGGACGCGTGGGGCGCCGACGCCGGCGAGTTCAACCCGCTCCGGTTCAAGGACGGCGTCGGCAGGGCGGCGGCGCACCCGATGGCGCTGCTGGCGTTCGCCGCCGGCCCGCGGTCGTGCATCGGGCAGGACTTCGCGATGATGGAGGCCAAGGCGGCGCTGGCGCTGATCCTGCGGCGGTTCGAGTTCGAGGTGGCGCCGGAGTACGTGCACGCGCCGGCGGATTTCCTCACGCTGCAGCCGATGCACGGGCTCCCCATCGTGCTCAAGCTCTTGGATCCGTAGGAGGAAGCCGTTCTTTTTGAGAGTATAATGGTAATAATAATAACGAGTATAGATATTCATAAATTAGTTTGTGATTTTGTGGTCTGCTTCATGTCATTAGCTATGCTACTTCTTAAAAAAAGAAAAAAAAATTTACAGTACGCGTCTTCTTCTTCTGCGGTGTGGGATGGAAATATCAGTCTCGATCGGTGCCAAATCCTCTACTGTCCACACATGAATTATTAGCAATTATGGAATCTTAATCAAACATGTTTTGTCAAAGTGCTCCAGTTTCTTCTGCCTGCAAATCATGGCCACATTGTGCCCATGTAGATGCAGGACCGCCCATTCGCGGCAGCGCCCCCTCCGGGACCCGCAATCCCGCGTGCGCGCCCGCCCATCCTTTTCTCGTCTGTCGCTTGCAGCTCCGTTCGCCACGCCACTCACCGGTCAAAGTGAGTATCCCCCCACCCTCGCCTCTATCCATGTGGCCATGGCCCATGTTGATGTTGCTACCTCTTGTCCTCTCTCTCTTTTTCGGTCTTGCACGCGACCTTCCATACAAAATTCCTTTTGTGCGGAAAAGCAAGTATAGAAAGCGAATATGGTTTGGCCGTATTTAGTTCCCGAAAACTTTTCGGCGAAAAGATTTCGGGTTATGATTTTATCAATTTAGAAGTAGTAAATGTAGACGAAAAAGGTGGAAAGTTATATAGATAGGTTGGAAATCTCGAGACGAATCTAACGATGGTAATCAGAGGGTAATTAATTCATAATTAGCGGATGGTTACTGTAGCATTACTATTGCAAATCATGGATTAAGTAGGCTCATTAGATTCGTCTCGTGATTTACAGCCTATCCATATAACTTTTCATCTTTTTCGTCTACATTTAATACTCCATGCATCTAAGATTCTCCTTTGATGTGATGGGTGAAAAGATTTCGTTTTGGAACTAAACAAGGGCTTTGTAACCCGCTGAAACCAGATCTGAGAAGGAGAGGCGGCGGCAGCGAAGATGTCGCGCGACAGCAGATCGTGGCTGCATCGTTGTTACTGCTCCTTAGGCGCCTCGATGTGAGCAGCACTCATGGCCACCATCGCTCAAGGAAATCTATACCTCACCCACCCAGAGCTTCTGTCTTGTTTGCTTGGGATTATTCTTTCAGCCCAACGGATTATTCTACTCACAGAATACTATTGAACTAGAGTCGTCCCTAGGATGCCTGCAAGACAAAGTATTTTGCTTCTCCAAATTATCTCCATTCTCTTATTCGTTACACCCCCTGTGGGTCAAAAAAACGGTATATCGACTTCATGGTGAATTGTTTCGACCTTTCCAGCTCCCGGACTGCTAGGTCTCTTCCCTCCCCTAGGTGAATTGCCTCTAATTTTATGTAGCAAAAGATCCCATTCGTCAGCTTCGGTTGGAACCGAAAGTCCTTTCGAAGTCCATGTACCACCCCTCATCCTCCTAGCATTCGCTTTGCCACTGCCCCGTGTTCAGCTTTGGGGAAGGTTAGTTTTAGCAGCACTTCTCCCAGCCATATGTCCTCCCAAAAGAGGGTATCCCTTCCATGCATTATTCACCCGGAATGTGCGTGAGACCCTTCACTTTTCGAACCCCCTGCCAAATTTGTGATGCTATTCTCCCGGCGAGCTTCTTAGGCCAGTCTCAGTGGGGGTTTCATCGACACACTTACCTATAGTGACACATCATCTAAGAGAAGTTTGAAACTATGATGAAACACCCTCCCTCAATGCAAAGTTTTATCTCGTGTTGTTCCCAAGACAACATGCAAGACACAAGCTGTCTAGAGTACCGTGTGGAGAGAGTTTCATGAGGATGAAACTCATTTCACATCTCTCTTCATTAATACACTGACACATCATCAAAAATGCTGACATGACATTCTATTTAATGCTGATGAAACTCCCACTGAGACTGGCCTTACGAACAGCTTATTTCTAAAGTATTTGGCTTTGAGCAACTCCATGCAAGGGTCTCCCTCCTCTTGCTTATAGCCTCCGTACAACATTGTCGCCATGCCCTTACCTTCATCATCTTCAACAACGGCCTAACTTGATCTGACACTCTCCAATCAAAAGCAGTCGCCCTATATTAATTTGCTACAATTGTCGAGCCAGCTGCCAACAACATTCGCTTTAAAATGGAGCAAGTTTGATATTCAAATAGAACATCACAAATACAATAGAGGAACATTATTTAGTCCATAATTATTTAAAAAAAATAATTGTTTCTTTCTTTTTTGTTCTCGTACGCATAAAAAGAAATACAAGATCTATAGGACACCACACATGAACTAACAAAAACTGGAGTGGAGGTGCCCTTACACGAAGTACTGACTAACATAGCACAGGTCCCGCATGTTCTTTTAAAAAAAAGGTAAAATTGTATAAATCCTCTCATAAGTTACTTGGAGTTTGATATCAACCTCCATAAGCAATTTTGTTGCAAATACGCGCCCACCTACTCAGTTATGTTGCGAAAACCACCCCAATGTACACGTAATTGACCGAATCAACTTGTTTTTGTCTATACAAAGAAAATAGATGTCGAGTAAGTTTTGCCCAAGTACTTTTAGTAGAATTATTCACATATTGCGTTGAATTTTTTTATAAAAATAACAAATCCAATGCAACAATGTTTAAGATCTCGTTATCAAATTTATTTGTGCAATCTGCAGTTTCATTTGTGAAATATGAAAAGAGCGTCAACAATATAGTCCTCAAAGTATTTAATATTGCTAAAGACCACATTGATGCCTCGCAGTGTATAAAAACATGATGAATCACATAAGCATGTGCCTAGCTAGGGGGTGGCCATTTGCAACAAAACAGATTATGGGGGACAATGTCAAACTTCAAGTGACTTTATAGGGGCGTTTTTGCAATTTTACCCAAAAAAGAGTATAATAGTCACGTCCCCTAATTCAGACAGCTCTCTTCCAAACTTCCGACACTGCAAAGATCCATAACACAAAATAGGAGGCCCACAAGGTTACATGAACAGGTACACGGCAACGGCAGAGCCATACACTATCTGTATCAGTACATAGCTTCTGTGCAAAAGAAATCCTGCACCAAGCTCATGCTAGAAAACGACACTTTAGCTCCCCCTCTTGCATGCTAAAGCAGCTTATGAACCTGCAAAATCACAATGCACAAACGGCAACAACAATCCCATCCCCTCACCCTGCAAATTAAGTGCCGACGATGCTATGACCATGCATGGGCGCGTCAGGTGTTCGATCTCCTGGGCGGCATCGGCGAGTCTCCCGCTCTCGAGCTGAACACTGACCTTGGGTACTGCGACGAGTCGGTCACCATCTCCTGCGAATTGATTTTTTGCAATCAAATTAAGCGGTGTCAGGTTCGATTAGTGGCGTGCTCGTCGACGCGCCGTTGGTTTCAGACCGAGGACAGAGAGAGATGGAGCTTACGGCTGCGTGGTGCGACCGCGAGACGTTGCTGTAGAACGGCGAGCTGAGCATCCCTCCTCCTCCTCCGCCGCCGCCTCCCCTGACGATGGCGCCGCAGTACTGCATGTTATCCTCCCCAAGCGCGCGCAGCCTGTTGAGCTCCGGGAGCACGACGCTACCCAAGTCCGGCCGGTCCTTCCGCCTGAGCTCGCAGCACCGGAGCGCCATCTCGGCGAGGCACTGCGCCTCCTCGAGCGGCCAGTCCGGGACGGCCGGGTCGAGCATCTCCCTCAGCGCGCCCCTCTCCAGCGCCCTCCCGACATGGTGCGTCAGCCCCATGGGCGGCTTCGCCGTGATGATCTGCAGCAGCATTACCCCGAACGAGTAGATGTCCGACTTGACACCCAGCATCCCCGTCTGCTGGTACTCCGGGTCGATGTAGCAGAACGTGCCGGCCGTGGACGTCATCCTGTACTGCGTCACCGTGTCGGCCACCGAGGGCGGGACGAGACGTGCCAGCCCGACGTCGCTGATCTTGCTCACGTAGTTCCTGTCCAGGAGTATGTTCCCCGGCTTGAGGTCACGGTGCACCAGCGGCTCGGGTTTGGTCTGGTGCAGGAACAGGAGCCCCGTCGCGATCTCCGCGCAGATGCGGAACCGGTGCTGCCACGGGATCACCGGGCCGCCGGTCCCGCCGCCGCGCCGGAAGAGGCAGTCGTCGAGGCTCCCGCTCGCCATGTACTCGTACACGAGGCAGCCGTACTCGGGGCAGGCGCCGAGGAGGAGCACCATGTTCGGGTGGCGGATGCAGCTGAGCACCTCCACTTCTTGCTGGAACTGGGACCGGCCCTGCGCGGCGTCCGGCCGGAGCACCTTGATGGCGACCTGCGTGTGGTCGAGGAACCCCTTGTAGACCGGCCCGTACCCGCCTTCCCCGACCTTGCGCGCGTCGTTGAACCGGTCGGTGCCGACCTCGATCTCCTCGATGGTGTACTTCCGGTACCGGACGACGTCTCCGGCGCCGCCGCCGCCGCGGGACTTGCGGTCCTCGGCCTCCTTGAGGAGCTTCTTCTCGGCGGAGATGCGCTTCTGGACCTCGATCTCGGCGATCCGCTGGGACGCCTCGGCGGCGTCCATGGCCGCCTTGGCGCGGGCCTTCTCGCGCTCGATCATGGCCATGGCGGAGTCCTCCGTGATCCGCGAGTCCTGCGTCCGCTGCTCCTCCTCCATCTTCCACCGCTGCAGCTCCATCGCCTTCTGCTTCGCCGTCAGCGCCTCCTTGCACGCCGTGCTGTACATGTCCATGGTCTGCTTCAGCTCGAGACGCAGCCGCTTCATCTCCGCCTCCACGTCGTCCTGCCCCAGCGAGCAGTAGGAGGAGCTGCTCGTCTGGGAGAAGGACGCCATGTCCATGCCCCCTCCGCCGAAGCTGTCGCCGCCCCACTTGCTCGGCGTCCGCGACATCTCGAAGCTGTGGTCGTAGCTGTCGGCCGAGCTGTTGGACATCCGCGGCGGGATCGCCGGGTGGTAGTCGACGCTCCGCCGCCCTCCGCCGCCGCCGGCGCTGCTGACGAAGGAGATGTCCGCCGAGTCCGGCATCGACATGTGGCTCAGGTCGGCGTAGGACTTGCGCGTGTTCCCCGTCCCACCACGCGCGAACGGGGACCGGAAGTTGTCGACCCGCGGCGTCTCGGACGGGTCGGAGCCCCTCGACGACGAGGACCACCGGTGCGACGGCGGCTCGTGGCCCTTGGGCGCCGCCGCGAGCATGCTCTGCTGGCTCTGCTGCGCCTGCGCCGCCGCCGCCTGGGCGATCTGGGAGCGGAGCGGGGACACCCGCGGCGCGGCGCGGATGGCGTTGCGCTGGGAGGAGACCTTGCACTTGTTCACGACGTACACGGTGCAGAAGTCCGGGGCGCCCTTGGAGACGGTGGTGGGGATGTCGGCCTTGAACCGCACGAAGCCGCCACGCGCCGTCGCGCCCAGCACCAGCTTCTCCACCGCCGCGTGCGCCGTGAACTCGATCAGCGACTTGGCCACGTCGTGCTCGTCCAGCACCACGTCCTTGCAATGGATCTGCACGCACGCAGGTAGCTCTCAAAATTTACTCTGCACGGCAATCAGTGGCAAGCTATATATTAGCACAGGATGATCACGAAGGCGTACGTCCTTGCGGGTGCAGAAGCATCGGAAGGGGAGGAAGAGGTCCTTCATGTGGGGGTCGGTGGGCTGCTTGAAGCCGGCGGCGTCCTCGACGCCGCCGGAGGAGCCCTTGGTGTTGACGTGGACGAGGACGAGGGTCTGGCCCTTGTGGACAAGCGAGTCGATGGCCCACTTGAGCGCGTTCTGGCTGTTCTTGTCCTTGTCGATGCACACGGCCACCAGCGGGTACCCCAGGTCCGCCGCCGCCGCGTCCTTCATGTCATGGTACGACCGCCCCATATCTATATCTATATCTATATATATACTTATATCTGTCGCCGGCGGCGATGCACGGCGGCCTAGTACGTGGTCTTCCTGGCCTCCGGCGCAATGCCAGCCGGCCGGATCAATCGTTCGGCTCACGAGCCGCAACACAACGCCGGGGAACTTTAGTGTTGCGCCATGGCCTGATCGATCAAAGGGGGAGGACGGGGGAACGGCGGGGAGGGGGGCGTCGTCGTCGTCTTCGGCTCTTGCTCAAAGATTGACCACCTCTGTTATTAAGCATGCCATTTCCGGGATGTGGTGGCTGTTTGACGGCCCAAAATAGTGTTTGTCCATGGGGAATTATTGGGGGGATTCAACCTCGTTCAACGGGTGGCCAGCAGACAACGGATTCGAGTCCTTCTGGAACACGTGTTGTTGCTCGTATCTTTACTTGCTACCACCTTGATAACATAAAGATACATCCAGTGTGCATGCTAACGGGATGCTGTGTTGTGATTGAACCCGATGGCGAGGTTAACCATGATTGTTGTGATTTTTTTTTTTGGAAATGATTGTTGTGATTCAGTGCCCTTGCATTGCATGATTTCTTACAGGCTTGGCCTCATAGGAGAAAAATGAATGCCGTTAAATTAATATGTAGGATAACTGGGATTTCTGATTAGATGACAAATGAATATTTCACTCGTAGAGAAAGAGGCATCTGCACCGGTTGGGAAACCCCCTACAGCACCGGTTTCCCAACCGATGCTAAAGGGTGCCATTTTAGCACCGGTTCAAATACCCGGTGCTAAAGGTTACCTTTAGCACCGGGTTACATCATCACCCGGTGCAAAAGAAATTTATAAAAAAAATAAATTAACTCCCCTACTATTTCTCTCTCCCCTCGTCTTTCCATCACGGTATTTTTTCATGTTCTTGTTCTTCTTCACGGAACTTGTTCTTCAATCAATCAAGAACAGAAAAGAAAGAACTTCACTTATATTACAACATTAAACCTACAATTACAACACCAATATCTACATACTATACAAGAGGTAACCATGTCACCAAGATCTACACAAAATGATTCACAAAATTGGAACAATCCAAACTAAAATTGACTCACGAAATTGACCACCGCTGCCGGCCGCCGCGCCCGCCCGTTGCCGGCCCGCGCCGCCGCCGCCGGGCCACCTCCGGCCGCCGCGACCTTGCCCCTGTGCCGGCGTCGGCCCGCGCACGGCGCTACCGTCGAGGCCGGACCCCGGCCGGCCGCCGCCTGGTCCCCGCGCCCGCCCGCCGCGGCTCCCGTGCCGCCGCGCCGTCGCGGCCTTGCCCCCACGCCAACGCCGTCCGCGGCGCCGCAGCCTTGCCCCCACGCCCTCCCGCGCGTGGCCGCCGCCGGCCCGCGCCGCCACGCCCGCGCGCGCGCGCCAGGCAGCACGCCGCCGGGAGGCCTTGCCCGCCCGCACTTCTCTCTGGAGAGACGGGAGAATGAGGAGAAGGAAGAGATCGAGAATGAGAAGGAAGAGAGAATGAGGATAAGATAGAAGAGAGATGGGGAGGAGATAAAAAGTAAAAGAGAAGGGTGAGGCCTTGAGGGGCGCCTGCTGATCTGCTCGTCTTGGTTTGTACGCCGCATTAGCACCGGTTGTAGCCTCCAACCGGTGCTAAATGCGTTTGAGCAAGTTAGCACTGGTTGGTGGCTGCCACCGGTGTTAATAGGTAGGCTTTAGCACCGGGTTTAATCATCAACCGGTGCTAAAGCCTTTCCATCTTTTGTTTCAGCCTTCCCATCTTCTTTTTCAGCCTCCTAACTGTTGGACCCGGTGCTAAAGTTCCATTAGCACCGGGTCCAAAAATGGCCGTTGTTTTTGTGGTCCGTGGATGCCTCGTTCTCTTCTAGTGTTTAAAATTTTGGCATGAAATACATTCAAAAAAAATTTGTAAGGACAAGGAATGATTTTTCAATGCGTGGTTGCCCTAGAGGTGTATTTTCCGGGACGGAGCAAGCAATCCGCCTGCCCATTCCAACTAGGGGCTCGTGTGTTGTGTTTCACGGCTGAGCTCTCTAAGCAGTTTGCAAAGGAACATGTTGTGCAACCAAGTAGAAATGAAAAATGGGAGAAACCTCCAGCTGGAGCTCTAAAATTAAATTGCGATGGAAGTTTTCATCAGGAGACAAACTCTGGAGGCTGGGGTTATGTCATAAGAGACCATCAAGGAGATGTGATCAGAGCTGCACGGGGAAAATTACCATTCCTGTTGAGCCCGTTTCATGCTGAGTTATTGGCATGTTTCCAAGCAGTTAAGGCAGCCAGGGAAATGGGAATGAGCACAATTCAATTGGAGACGGATGCGTTGACAGTGAGACAAGCTCTCCTTTCAAGCAACTATGATTTGGCTCCCGAAGGAGATATCATTACTGAGCTCAAGCTTATGCTCCGGTCCGATTTCATATCTGCTCATGTAATTCATAAGCCTAGAAGATGTAATAATGTGGCGCATGAACTTGCGGCGCTTGGGTTTTTTTTACTGATGAGGAGGTTGATCCTATGCTGGATAACCTTCCTGATTGTATTCGGGTGATGGTTGCTCGCGAGTCTGCAGCACCTCATGGCCAATGGAAGTTTCTTTCTAGTTTAAAAAAAGTTATGTAAACATTATGGTGGGTCGTGATTACACTGGCCCTTCGGGTGACGAATAAAGAATGAGCATGAAAGCGTATGAAAAAAAAAAATTAGGGTGTACTTGCAAGCCCCGAAAGGCCATGTCAACTAGCCTTAAAAATACTTATTGGA
This sequence comes from Urochloa ruziziensis, assembly GCA_015476505.1. Classification (NCBI taxonomy): domain Eukaryota; kingdom Viridiplantae; phylum Streptophyta; class Magnoliopsida; order Poales; family Poaceae; genus Urochloa; species Urochloa ruziziensis. The sequence goes on along the minus strand of CM027126.1, from coordinate 32,583,649 downwards.
GTGATATAAATCCTCCTTAATAAAAATAAAAAGAAAAATAACGTCACAAAGAACAGAAAGATGACGACGACTTCCGTTTACAAAACAATCCTTCCTATACGCCCAGCTCCCTGATCAGGCTGACTTGGTGGCACGGTGGTTAGACGCAACCCCCTCGGGGCTTGCTAGTTTGCGCTCGCCCACACGGGGCGCTCCGTGCGCTCGGTGGGCCCCACTGTACGACGCGTGCCCCCCAAAAAATTGCGAAAACAATTTTCAAAAATTGCAAAAAAAATTCCTGAAAAAAGTTTTTTCAGAAAAGATTTTCAGAAAAGGTTTTTCGGAAAAGTTTTGAAAAAAATAACAAAAGAAAAAAAGATTCCCGAGAAAAGTTTTTTCAGAAAAAAGTTTTTAAGAAAAGGTTTTTGGGAAAAGTTTTTTTCAGGAAAAAAGTTTTTCTGATAAAAGTTTTGAAGAAAAAAATTTCTAAAAAATTTTGTAAAAAAAATCCCCTACTAATCTGGCCGAGGTCGCCGCCGCGCCGACCCTCGTCGGATCTCGCCGGATCCGGCCGAGGCGGAGGGCGGGGGACGGGGAGCACGGAGCCACGTCGGATCTCGCCGGATCCACGCTCCCGGCCGCCGCTCCCCAACGCACGGAGCCACCTCCCGGCGGCGAGCATGCGGGCCGCCGGCGGTGGCCGAGCAGAGGCGGGGCGGTGGCGGCGCCCCGAGCGGAGGCGTCGGGAAGCGCGCCGGGCGCGAGGCAGGGAGCGGGTGGCAGGCGAGGGCGCGGGGCCGGAGCGGGAGCGGGTGGCAGGCAAAGGGAACGGGGCCGAGAGCGGGTGGCAGGAGGAAAGAGAAAGGCGCGATGGGAAAAGAGGAAAGGATAAGAATGACATGGGTTCCACCACGTGGAAGCGAGCGCTCGGAGCGCGCCGTGAGCGCGCCCACGAACTTGAGATCGCGAATCCCCTCTCCCGTGCCATATACGGCCATAGCCAGACTTGGCTCCATCGATAAACGCACTCAGGTTGCCAAGGTCTGTCGCGCTGAAGCGCCCTTGGAATGGACCCAGGCACGCGACGTGCCAAGCCTCCCCACCGCACACGGCTCCCGCCACCCGATCGCACGTGCCCGCGCCGCACCTAACCACAGCGCGCTGCACGCGCCGCGATCACGATCCATCCCAACGAACCGCCGGCTCACGGGGTTACCCGAACTTCCTGCGCCCGTTTCACGGCGACCGGCAGCTGCGGCCGTGCGGCGCGCGTGGCCGCGCCCCCGAGTTTATAAAACCCCCCGCCGCGCCGCAACCGAAGCCCCGCACATCAGGCACCCGCGCCGCAACCGAGCCCGAAGCCGACGCCAGCCTAGCTCGCTCGCTCGCTCCACCCCCCGCGATGGCGCCCGCCGCCGCGTCCTCCCCGCCGCCGCACGTGGCCGTGGTGGCGTTCCCCTTCAGCTCCCACGCGGCGGTGCTTCTCGCCTTCGCGCGCGCGCTGGCCGCCGCCGCGCACGCGGGCGCCACCATCTCCTTCCTCTCCACCGCCTCCTCCATCGCCCACCTCCGCAAGGCGGTGGGCGGGCAGCTGCCGGCCAACCTCCGCTTCGTGGAGATCACGGACGGGGCCGCCCCGGTTCCCGCGGCGGCGGCGGTGCCGGTGCCGCGGCAGATGGAGATGTTCATGGCCGCCGCGGAGGCCGGCGGCATCAAGGCCGGGCTGCTGGCTGCCCGCGCCGCGGCGGGTGGCGCCAGGGTGAGCTGCGTTGTCGGCGACGCGTTCGTCTGGCCCGCGGCCGAGGCGGCCGCTGCGGCCGCCGCGCCGTGGGTGCCCGTCTGGACGGCCGCGTCGTGCGCGCTCCTGGCCCACCTCCGCACCGACGCGCTCCGGGCCGACGTCGGCGACCAGGGTTCGCTCACTGCATCCTCTCTTTATCTTCTCTTGTCCCGTCGTCATCTTGTTTCAAATTCTAAAAAAAGATTTCATCTTGATGAAATGGTTTTGCGTTTGCATTTTCGTACGTCGCAGCGGCGAGCAGGGCCGACGAGCTGCTGGTGCCGCACCGTGGCCTGGGCAGCTACCGTGTCCGCGACCTCCCCGACGGCGTCGTCTCGGGCGACTTCAACTACGTAATCAGCCGCCTCGTGCACCGCATGGCGCAAGTCCTCCAGCGCGCCGCCGCCCCGGCCGTCGCGCTCAACGCCTTCCCGGGCCTGGACCCGCCCGACGTCGCCGCGGCGCTCGCCGAGCTCCTCCCGACCTGCGACCTCCTCCCGCTCGGGCCCTACCACCTCCTCCTCCCCACCGACTCCTCCTCCTCCGCCGCCGCCGCCGACCCGCACGGCTGCCTCGCGTGGCTCGACAGCCACCCGCCGCGATCCGTCGCGTACGTGAGCTTCGGCACGGTGGCGTGCCCGCGCGCCGACGAGCTCCGGGAGCTCGCGGCCGGGCTGGAGTCCTCCGGCGCGCCGTTCCTCTGGTCCCTGCGCGAGGACTCGTGGCCGCTCCTCCCGCCGGGGTTCCTCGACCGCGGCGGCGCGGCCGCCGGAGGGAACGGGCTCGTGGTGCCGTGGGCGCCGCAGGTGGGCGTGCTGCGGCACGACGCGGTGGGCGCGTTCGTGACGCATGCCGGGTGGGCGTCGGTGATGGAGGGCGTGGCCAGCGGCGTGCCCATGGCGTGCCGCCCCTTCTTCGGTGACCAGCGGATGAACGCGCGGTCCGTGGCGAGCGTGTGGGGGTTCGGCTCCGCGTTCGAGGGCGCCATGACGCAGGTCACGGTGGCCAAGGCCGTGGGGGAGATGCTGCGCGGGGAGGAAGGGGAGAGGATGAGGGCAAGGGCGCGGGAGCTGCAGGCAGTCGTGGCCTCGGCGTTCGCGCCCGGCGGCGAGTGCAGGAGGAACTTCGACAAGTTCGTGGAGATCGTCTGTCGCGTGTGAAGTGAAAGCCGTGTTGCTGCTACCTCTACTGCCCGGCGTGTTGTCGGGCAATCGATCTGTAGAATACTATACTCGTATTACAATGTCGTTGAGATGAATGCTGCTACTTCAGTTCTTGTGATTTTACCTGAACAATTTCGTCGTTGTCATGGCCATTCCTAATAAGTAACTCTATCACGCCGGAAGGATTGGCGCCCTCCCGGCGAGTCGAGCCACTGTAGCAATTTTTTTTCTTTTTTTTATATTTTTTGTTTTTCTTTTATTTTTTCCATTTCTTTTTTTGGTTTTTTTTCTTTTCATATATGAGTACTACTTCAATTTTGTCTCCAGCAAAAATAAGTACATCTGTGTTAAAAAAAGCATCGTCATCTATAGTTGGTACATCCTTACCTGCCACGTGATTTCAAACTTTCAACGTTGCGCTTTACGTATTGCTTCTTGGCATTGTCTTCAGAAGAAACAGGTACATCCATGTCGCCGAAAGAGTAAGTATATAAGTAACTCTATATCGCTGGGAGGTTTGGCGCCCTCCTAGCGATCGTGGCACTGTAGCAAATATTTTTCTTTTTCTATTTTTTTTGTTAAGTACATCTATGTCAAAAAAAACATCGTCATCTGTAGTTGGCACATCCTTACCTGCCACGTGGTTTCAAAATTTCAACGTTGCGCTTTACGTGTTGCTTCTTGGCATTGTCTTCAGAAGAAATAGGTACATCCATGTCGCCGAAAGAGCAAGTATCTCTATAGCGCGGGGAGGTTTGCGCCCTCCCCAGCGCCTCTGGCACTGTAGCGCACTATAGCGCTGCAGTCAGCTATAGTGCGCTACAGTGCACTATTTTTTTGCCTTTTAAAACTTTTTTACAACATATTTCTTTCGCTACAGTATGTCTACTTTTTCACACGAGTATCACGTTTGGTGGTACCTCAGTATTATCTCTAGAAGAAATACATGCATCCATACCGGTAAAAAAATAAATCCAACCAGAGTCGGTGCGTCCTCGGCACATGATTCCAAATGAAATTGTGGTGCCCTTCATGCATTAGAGCTGTCGTTGCCTCCTCACGAAGTTTAGAACGTGACACAAATATTGCGCTCCTCGGCTGCTCGCATAATCTCTCGCATCACGTGTCAACTCGCCACCTTTTTCCCTGCTCTTGAGCCCCAGTTTGGATCAGAGGTGGTGCAGCTGCCTCGGAGGGACATACCGTCCACCACGGGCTTACTGACCTTACATGTGAAGCTCAAGACCACCGTTTTTCGTAAGACGAGTTCGTCGAACCGTAGTTCCTGTCCTCAAGTTGTCCTCTCCCCTCTCTTTCTTATTCGTCGGCCAGCAGGCCAACAACGTCACATCGCGCCGCTTCAGTCCTCAGTTCCTACGAGCTCTAGCGCGGTAATGGCAAAAGGCCCTCCTAACTGCGCACTCTATGTCAAGACAATCATGCTCTCTATGGTCGATAACATATGTCTTACCGCCATCGAGTTTGTTGAGGAGTCATGCCAGCATGACACCATCACTGTTCATGATTGCTACTGTGCACGTACATTCCATGCATATTGTCTACTTCATTCAATATGTGTGTGTTTTGTTTCATCCGTGTAAGCATTTTGTGCTCTTAGTGATTAGAAAAATTAAAAAATAGATGAAATAAAAAACCAAACACGACGATAACAAGTAATTCTAACAGGCGCGACGGTAGCGCGCCACCCTTCCTAGTTTCCTATCGCCACGCGGTGGAACGAGCCATGGTTGCTCGTCCCGTTTCTGTTCGTCTGCTATGAGTTCAAACTTTTCACCAAAATAGAAGTAGGAACTATTAGGAAGCTCAGTTTTGTTCAAACCCTTCTGGTTGGAATACAAGGATCCCTTTCAAACTCAGTAGGCCCTCTATCACAAACTATTTTCCCCCTGCATGATGAGATTAAGGGAGAACACAACAACACTACGGCTGACATGGCTGCCATGGATGCTGACGGGGCTGCCACCGTGACTGCCACCGTCGCTCATATGGGCACATGGTTTTCCCATTTGGGAGCACATTTGGTTGTGGACTTAGCCCATGTTATCCACCCCATTTGTTTCTAGCCCTTTACGGTTTACATTAATTATAACAATTTGAAGCCATTTATAAAAACGTTTACATTAATTATAACAATTTGAAGCTCATTTATAAAAACTAGCGGAAGGCCACGTGCCACATGCACGTGTTTTAAAAAATTAGTAAATTAATGGTGTAGCCAACATGGACTTTTTAGATTAATCTAAAACATTCGATCATCATAAGATTCGACGTGTGTAGGAGTAATGCAGTCAACTTGGACTCTTTAGATTAATCTAAAGCGTTCGATCATTATCATAAAATCCAATGGTGTTGAAGGGGTAAGAGTAACACGTAAGATTTGGTACGAAAATTCCGTCGTCCTTTATAATATTTTATAGTATAGACTATCGAATGTTCATTGAGTAATTGAATAACTCATAAAGTGCAAAGAATAATTTACATTTACATCTCCCACAAACATTAGAAACAGTGCTAATTGTTGAAACAAAAATGCAGCCGCTGGCGTAGGTCCGCTAGCTTGGAGGCCACAGGAGCAAAAGCGCGCGAGCTTGTCGAGCTGGCGGCGAGTTCTTCGATCTTGGTGCTGGCATCTTTCACCAACTCTGTGAGTTCACTTACCGTGGTGACGAGCTCACCCGTATTATTAGATTCGTCTCGAAATTTTCAAATGAAATCTGTAATAGTTTTATTATCAATCTATGTTTACTACTTTAATAGGTTAATTTTTTTTATTTTCTTTTAAAATCTTTCGCGAACTGTTTACCTCCTCACGCGTTCGCTCGGTTTTTCTTTTTCTTCTTGCCGATTGCAATTGTTGGCTTCCAGTTTGCCCTCTGGCCAATTTCCTCACGTGAGCTCTCATTTTGGCCAAGAAGCCCGGACCGGTCCCAACGGTAAAAAAAAACCCTGGATACAAGTATACAACTCGTCGCAAACATGGCAGGCTGCAGGAGCAGCGACCGGTGGCGCGCCTGGCCCGCGTCTTCTCGGCGGCGCGACTATCCCACTCCCAGGCGGCTACGGTCTCCTCCACCCTCCCCTCCACAGCATGTCTCCTCCTCTCTCCAAACCCTAGAGTTTTTTTTCTCTCTTGTAGTGATCAGAAATTGATCCAGAATCAAGGCTTATGGTTCCTGCAGAGGTTCCTGGAGGCTAATAATCTCTTTCCTCTCTATCGAATCTTTGCAATTTCTTGCCATTTTCACTGGTTCGAGAAGTTAGTCAGAGTGCAGCATTACTGCTGCTTCAAGCCTTTTCTCAGCAAAGGGTAAAATAGACACAAGTAACGTTCAGTTAACAGAAGTGGTAAGATTCTGTAGAGTGTAACCTTTTGATGGTAAATATCTATGAATGGTTCTTTTGATGGTACATAGCTACACATGGATTCTTATGGTAAATATCCAATTTTGCCAAAAAAAAAAAAAAAAAAAAAACACCCGAAGGGGGCACTCCTCCCTCCGCCTTTCGGCACGCGCGCGCCAAGTCTCTCTTTCCAGCGCGGCCGAGCTCGACGCTGGTGCGGCCTTCCTCCGGGTCCGCTCCTGTGACCGCAGCCGCCGCGGGCGCAGAGTTTCTCCGCTCCCGGTCTAGTGGTGTTGGAGTTGAGATCCATCTAGGCGTGGTTCCTATTCTTCTTCCCTGGGTAAGTAACCCTAGCTCGCTTGGGGGGTGGATGTCTCCTGTTCCCAATCAAAAGTTCGAAAAACTTACGATCTCCATTAGTTTGGTTGCCGAATTGTGTGCGGCGTTGTGCCCTAGGAGCCCAGTCCATCCATTTGGTTCGATTAGGTTCGTTTTCCTCCTATTCAGCGTGCGAGGTCGATCAATGTCAGTTGATGCTGCACATTTTGGTTCCCAAATGAGGCACAGGTTCATTTTGTTCTTTGAAAAAACTTGAGCAATCTGCTCGTCTAGTTGGAGCCCCAGCCATTGTCCGAGGGATATTGCTACCCTCTGCTCTGTGCCTGACTCTCGCCCCCTGTCAGCCTCCTGTTTTTCTGGTGGGTTTTAGTTGTTAGAATTAGTATCTGCTGGAGAAAAGGTTGCTGCAATGTTTGTTATTGTGCTGCAGCATTTATTGTGTTAGAGAGTTGCGGCATTGGAAGGGCACCAAGATTACCAATCGTGGATTTGGTTGGCATATTAAGTTGTTCATGTCAGCACAGAACTATTACCTAATAAACGATACATTGGCAATTCCTGGCATGCTTAACTTCTACTATTTTATCTCCTCCGTTTCACAAAATAAATTACCTAGATTGTTAAGATTTTGCATTAATGCATGTTAAAACGAACTCTGTTTATGCTGTTACTGTTCAGTACAGCTGTGTAACCAATGACGGCCAAAAGGTGTCGCATCTAGTTCCATTCGTACAAATAAAGGGCTTTCTCAGGCTTCACACAAGTCCAGGTCTGGGGAAGGGAATTTTGAGGTAGACCCTCGCTTATTTTGCAAGGAGCAGAGATAGCATAGTTGCACAATGCATTCTCCAATGTTGAAACTTTATGTCATCATCTTCATTCTCCGGGATACAAGTGGAGAAAGACTTTACCACTGCACTCACGCTTCACTTTCATTCAGGCAAATGTATTTTAAATTTTAATATGAAGCAGACACTTCCTTCCATCATAACCTGACTGTCTTGTATTTAAATTTATTTTTATAATTTTGCACAATACATTCTGCAATGTTGAAACCTTATGTCATCATCTTCATTCTTAATAATGAAATAGTATTGGTGAATTTCTCTTTATGATTTTATATTGTCATATCTATGACGTAGTCTTTTTGCAGTTTATATCTGGATGTTTGGCTTAGACTTATTTGAAAATTTAATATTATTCCAAATATAGATGAGCGCGTTGTGCCTGCTATTTGGCTATGAAGAGGCTCTTTAAACACCTCACAACTATGTTGTTGCTATGTGTGAATAAAAATTGGTTACGTGGGCGCTTAGTGTAACCCAAATTTTGAGCAATACCATCTTACATGGGTGCTTTCTCATATCTTTTTGTTATGTATAGTTTTACCTTTGTATGCTCTTGTCCTTTTTTTTCCTTGCAAAGTGCAACACATTGTATAAATCAGTAAATCACTACACATTGTGGATTGCAGGTTGTAGGAGATCAAATATGGGAGTTGACGATGACGTGGAGGAGGATGACATTGATTTTAACCCTTTTCTTAGGGAAGGATCTCCATCTGAGACCTCATCAAGCCTTACCTCAGAAGCAGAATGTGAGGAACATACTTCTGATGATCGACCAAGTAGCGAGACATATCTACAGAATAGCATAGTTAATGAAAACACAAGGGACATTGCAGTTCCTCAAAATAGATTGTCATCTAAAGATGCTGTCAAAGAAATACTTCCAGAAAAAACATCAACCCAGGTTAATCTTGAGAATGATGAAGGCCACTTGAATGGATTGGAAAAAGAGGTTTTACCAAGCGAAGTTGCTTGCTCTCCAACAGTGCATAATCCTAGTCACTTATTTCTGGAACCTAGTGAGGAAGATGCGATTTGTAGACGGACTAGGGCAAGATACTCACTAGCAAAATATTCACTTGAGGAATTGGAGACCTTTCTTCAGGAATCAGATGATGATGGTGATCTGCAGAATGTTGATGAGGAAGAGGAGTACCGCAAGTTTCTTGCATCTGTCCTGTCTGGTGTAGACGATGACGCACAGGTGTGCCAGGGGTACGAAAACCAGGATGAAGATGATAATGATGCAGACTTTGAGCTCGAGATTGAGGAGGCCCTAGAAAGTGATGGTGATGAAAATGCTGAGAACTATGACGACACAAATGGTAAAAAGGGGAAAGATGGCCGTAGGCCTCAGACTAGGAAGAGGCGGCCATTCACCGAGTTGCTTGGGGCAGGTAGCTATCGTCACGATAAAACTCATCTAAGACCGATTCTGCCTTATGTTCCAACTGCAGTGGTGACTCCTGCACATACTTTTGGATGGCAATATCCTACCCAGAATGCCGTTATCCCTTCATCATTGGTACCGGTAACTTGTGCACCTTTAGTATGTGGATTTACTAATCAGCAGCTTGGCCAACTGCATGTTCTGGTATATGAGCATGTTCAGCTTCTGATCCAAACCTTTTCCCTTTGTGTTCTTGATCCATCTAAACAAGATGTGGCTAGTAATGTCAAAAAGATGATAGTTGAATTGGTTAGCTCTCGTGATCAAGCATTGGCTAGGAGTGCTCCTCATCGCCATATCTTTTTTGAATCCCAGCATCTCTCGTCTAGTCTTGTTTCTTCTGAGAGTTTAGAATGCCAATGGATGCCATTAATCAAGAGTCCTGTTGTATCTATTCTTGATGTTGCACCACTCCAGTTTGCCATCGATTATTTAAGTGATGTCGCAACTGGTAAGTTCAAGATCGCTACATGGGTCATATTTTTTAATTTTTTTGTTTATTTGTTTGCCACCACTGTAACTCTCCTTTTGTATTGAATGTACAGTTATCGTGAAGCATAGAAAAAGTCATGTGGATGGCACTGCTGACAAAAACCGCAGGAAAGAGCCTCTGTTTCCTTCACCAGTGATTAACAATTGCAAAGAAGCAAGCAACATTTCTCAAGATAGATCAAATAGTGCGCCAACAGAATCATCTGCTTCATCTGGGCAGTTACAGCAGAAGAAATCATTAGCTGCTACCCTGCTTGAGAGTACTAAAAAGGACACAATTGCTCTTGTTCCAACTGACATTGCAAGATTAGCACAGAGATTCTTTTCACATTTTAATTTTGCACTGTTTCCTCATAAGCCACCTCCTGCGGCTATGGCCAATAGAGTGCTTTTCACTGATGCGGAGGACAGGTCTGCTTTACATCTTCTCGAACATTCCTTTTGAAAGTTGTGCATCGTATTCTTAATTTTATTATATCCCTGGATTTGATTTTTCCTTGCCATCTTGGCCTCAGAACATAGTAAATCAAGATTTTTTTCGAACAATGCAGGAGTAAATCAATTTGTGTGTTGACTTCCTCAGCCGCCCCACCATTGCTATTTCTTTCATCTTTATATTCAACTTTCCTTTTGTATGGTTAATTATTATGGTTGCTGCATTGTTACCACCAGCCTAAAAGAATCATGTGTCGTCCTTTTCAAGTATGTAGTTGATATAATGCCTATCACTATTGTTTAACGGTTATTTCAGTCGTATATTATCTGCCTGCAGATTGTTAGCTCTAGGAATTCAGGAATATAATAATGACTGGGGAGCAATACAAAAGCGCTTTCTTCCTTGTAAATCGGATCATCAGGTATTTTTTGTTACTCATTTTGCACATTGCAACTGCAAGATTCTGAAGTTTTTATTTCCTTTTATGATTTGTCAGGCATATTTTTGGTATGCTATAAGTTTTTGTCATTTGTTTGATGAATATCGTGGTTGGATTACTTAATGTAGTTGAAAATTTATGAGAACAATGAAGTGCATGAGATGCCTTTAATGAATCAATATTCCAAAAAAGCATTGTTTTGACTGAATTTGACATGTCAATGACATCTTTCACCTTTCTGGCATTATTCGTGGCCTAAACTTTCATGCCTGTTCTCGTTACTGCCAAAGCCGGTTTTTTTGGTTCAATAAAAATTCTGAAGTATGAATATTTTATTGAAGTATGAATATTTTATTGTCACGAAAGTCTGGTTGCCAATTTACTTTGCTTTTCTTTTGATTCTACTAAAAGCAAATGTTGGATCAAGTCCTTCATTAATCTCTGCATACAATCGTAACATGAGAACATTTGTTCAATTCCTATAATGCCTATTGGTTAGTTTATCATCTTCAGTTGTTAGTTACTCGTAATCTTTGAGAATTCCTTGTTGTGGATTTGTGTTTATGCTTGCCGAGTGAAATAACCTCTTTGGTGCAGATATTTGTGAGACAAAAGAATCGTAGCTCCTCCAAAGCTCCTGATAATCCTGTTAAGGTACTTATTTTCAATTCATTGGTTTGGTTCAACAGTATGTTCAAGGTATATATCGAATTGCATAGCATAACAGTTGATGTAAACAGAATAGTAGCATGCTATTCTTGTTCTGTATTGTGCAGTACTGAAGTTCTGGTTCTTAACTGGTCTGTAAACAATAAAATAAGTCCTTTATGGAATCCTGTATTGTGTAGGTTGTGAAGTTCCTGCAGCAGCACTTCACTTGTTGATAATTTTGATATATTCTTATTATGACATCTATATCATTTTGCTTATGTGCCAATGTGCATGGCGCAATATGGTTCAGTCTACAAAATTTTCAAAAATTGTCTGTATGTTGTAAAAGAGTTTGTTTGTGTGGACTTGATACATGGACATGTAGTGTTTTTTTTATGGTCAACCATCAGGAGGGGAGATTTTGAGCTCAATGACTACTATCTTTGAATAGAAACCATCAGAAAAATTCAATGTTGCTTTCCAAATTAACTATATTCTTATCTGAATTCATTCAGGAGGTACGCCGTATGAAGGCAGCTCCATTGACAGTGGAGGAGAAGGAATGTATACAAGAGGTGATAATTTGTGGCTACATGCTACCTTGTGTTTCTCATGTTCAGTTCCTATCGCTTATATCTTCTGTACCTGCTGTCGATTTCAGGGGTTGAGGATATTCAAAAATGATTGGACATCAGTTTGGAGGTTTGTAGTGCCACATAGGGATCCGTCACTGCTTCAACGTCAATGGAGAGTTGCAAGTGGAGTTCAGAAATCTTACACTAAAAGTGATGCTGAAAAAGAAAGAAGGCGGGCATATGAAGCAAAGAGGAGAAAGCTGAGTGCATTAATGCCTGATTCACGAGTAGTCCGTGGGCCGGAGGTTAGTACTTTTTTAACTCGTAAGATATTCAAATAATATCTTATTATTCATCTACAATTCCTTCAATGGGCATACGTTTTAATGCTTTCATCACAGGCTGATTCTGAGGATGTTGAAAATGACGATGATTCATATGTCAATGAAGCGTTTGTGGAAGACACAGATAGTAGAAGTCTTAACATGATATCTTGTCAGTTGCCGTTACCAGGAAATGCTGCAAAAAGCATGGCAACTCAGTCAGGCACAGGCCTCGATGAAGAATGTGGCACTGCAGGTGGTTACATTGAACCACAGAAAGGAAGTGGTACACGTCTTGATGTAACCACCTCATATATACCTTTTATGTACTGCCCCTCTGATGGCCCTTCATTTGTGAGAGCACCTTCCACTACAGCTCCAGTGGTATCATGTGGCTCTCTGGACCAACTTCAAGCTTCCCAAGCGAGTAAAGAGAAAGGTAGCTGCGTGGTCAAGTTGGCTCCAGACTTGCCTCCCGTGAACCTTCCTCCTTCTGTCCGTGTCTTATCTCAGGTGGCATTTCATCCAAATACGACACACTTTCATGGCACCTCAGATAATGTAGCAAAGGATATGTATCATGTGCCACGTCTAACCTTTACGGAAAGTGCTTATAGACAGCTAAATCTGTTTCCTGATCACAGAGCTAATTCTAGATTGCAGCAGAATGGGAACTCTAATGAAAATACTATAGAAGACGGTGCTGAGCAAGATTTGCAGATGCATCCTTTGCTGTTTCAGTATCCTCGAGATGTGGTTTCATCATACAGTCATCCAGTCCAAAATCTTATTAACCAGTCGAGAAAATATGATCTTTTCCCATTTGAGAAAGTTCAAGTTGAGAGAAGTACAGGTTCCACTGAAAATGCTACTGTAAATGCTAACACTATTGACTTCCATCCTCTTTTGCAAAGAACTGAAGTTGAGGTGCATGATGAAGTACCAGAAGACAACTACGATCAGTCTGAGTATAATATGAGGCAAGCCCCAGTAGACGACCAATCAACACCTGGGCAAGCATCGACAAGCCCTTCTGAGAGGGAGACCAGTATTGACTTAAACATTCATTTATGTTCTCCAATGGAGATAAAAGATTCAACTGACTTCAGAGTTACCTTTAGCAAATCAAGTGTTCAAGATGAAGTTTCTAGGAAGGACAAAGGTGGTGTTCTAGATCTAGAGGTTGCAAATTCATGTTCTCATCATTGCATTCAAGAGCCTAATGAAGAATCAATGCATGGCATTGTAATGGAACAAGAAGAATTAAGTGATTCTGAGGAAGACAACCAGCTTGTTGAGTTTGAATGTGAGGAAATGGATGATTCTGAAGAGGAGCAAGTTCAGGGTCCAGAAGCGTCTCCAATTCAAAATAAGGTGATGTTTGCAGATACATCTGTTAGCATTATTGTATTATGATTTTTTTTCTTAAAGACTGCCATTGCATTGATAAATGACACTTTATTTTTTGGTTATTGCTTTGTTCTGCCTTAACATGCCAAAAATTTGAACTTACATGATTGGTTTTGCATTCTTGGAGTAATCTACTTAACAAGGCATACTCCTTGCAATGTTATATGATTGCTGCAGAAGTCACTTTCTTAACTGCTTGTTATTACTCATTTATTTCAATTTTCTCTTCTGATTTACTGATGCGTTTAGATATTTCCTTGTTCAGGGCATCTCAGCATCAGTTACTTGTGGGGAATTCCATGTTAGCAACAGCCAGAGTCAAATCCAGCAAGGATCTGTTCAAATGGATAAACAGGGTGCAAGTTCAATGCAGAAATTGCAAGTTTCTTCTCGGTCAGCTAGGGCTAAGTTGAAGCCAGAAACTGCAAAGCGCACAGGATTCAGGACGAACCAATGTCCGTCCTCTCGCGCAACTGAAACTAGCCGTAGCAAAACCAGAATTTCTAAACAGCCGCAGGGACAGTCAAGTGCTGAACGCAAGCCCAATGATTCTAGAAGAACTAGAAAAACTCCAGCCCCAAGATGAAGACTGGTCTAGGATCTAACATTTTATTTCAGTGCTGCATCTGCCAAAGTTCAAAGGTGGAACGAAGGTGGAACGGTTTGATTCAGTCTGTTGCTTGCTTTTGTGAGTTGCTTATGACCAACAACTATACAATGCGTGCTGGAGAAGGAACCTGTACCTCTGCAATCACTTAGGTCGAACAGCACAGCCATGTGAATAGAGCAGTGAGAGGAAGAGACCAGACCTATGGAAGTGAACCTATGTTTACAAATGAGGTGTTTGAGAAAGCATTCCTGTGGAATAAGGTAAACAACCATGATGGACAATGGGACGATGAGCTGAATTCCTCAGATGGAATTGGCCGAGAGATCTGTAGCTTGACTCCCTTAAAGGTTAATTGTAACGTTAGCCAATAATGTTACCATGTAATTCCAACCTGGTTGTTGTATGTGCGTTCATTTTGTGTAACTGTGAATAGAGGAATGTATAGGCCTGCTACCTGGAAGTTTTTGTATTAGCCATTGACAAATAGAGCACAGTGGACTACTGGACTGTAACAACTTGACATTGCTCGAGGAAAAACTACACATGGGTTAATAGATTCTACAAGTTGTGCATCAAACGTTCGAGATGGTCGTACCTCTTTGTGCATTATTGATTGTCTTACAGTTCTATCTTTCAGATAGGGGCGAATAGAAATGTAGGAGTAATATCTTGTGAGCCAACATTGCTCAAGTCTGAGCTGACGTTAGTTAAATACATGCGCCCCTAGGCAGTAAATGGATGTTTTTCTCTCTCTCTCTCTCTCTCTCAAAATGGCTTTTCTAGCAGTGGCAGTGGTAAGTTTGTTCCGGGATAGCTTTTGTGTTTTATCCATTGACATACTGACACTGATCAACATTCCTTCCACTCATGAAGCACACAACGATTTCATGAGACTGCAAACATCATGGACTTGTTAATTATGTTAATATCGTTGAATAATGATAGATAGTAACCTAAAAGATTAGTCGTAAGCACACAACAGAACGCCATGTCAGTAACAAAACTAGTGTTATGAGATACTTGCCGTCACAGTTATCATTTAAAATATCGGATAACCTTTGAATCACAGGCTACTTTATGTAAAAAGTTGCTTTCGCAATCATGTAAAAAGCTGTTTTCAATGAGACATGTAACTTGCAGGTGGAAGCTATCATCAATTGTATAAAAGCCCAATCGACATATGAACAACCCTCGATTTTTAATTCCTCACACGCCACTTATCAACAATGCCACAACAAATTTAAATATATTCTTCACAAAACCAATTTGAGAAGCCCCCTCTCTAGAAGCCGTGCAGCTTGCTGGAGGGCTCCAGCCTAGTGAGGTTGAAATGGTCCAGCGTGTGTGCCCACCTCAGGTCAGCCTTCAACTGGTGCACCCCGACGGTGTTCTCCAAGAAGTCCTGTGCTTTGGCACTCTTGTAGTCATACATCCTGGGGAAAATGTTCACCCTGTTCTTCGCCTTGTTGCCCATGTTCAGCCATTTCCCTGTCGTCAAATCTTCTACCCCTGAATATACATCAGTTGCTAAACATTGTTAATTAAAACGACACTACAACTATAATAATGTTCTGAAAATGTTTAATTCTCATGAGAAATGCATGCAGTAGTGTATATTGGGCAACAGTTATCAGTAACTCAAAGGGATGCATGCAGATCTAGTACAAGCAATTGCCGTACCCATGGCATTCCTCCTGACCATGTCGGAGGTGGCGATCCACTCGACGAGGTCCCATGACAGGAGGTAGCCCATGCCGAGCATGAACGGCGGGGACTTCCGGTCGTGGAACGGGAGCCCCACGCCGCCGTACATGTCCTCCCTCGGCGCCGACCGGAGCGTCTCCACCAGCGCGTCCAGCCTCAGGAACGTGTCGTCGTCCACCTTCATCACGTAGTCGTACGGCCTCCCGCCGCCGGAGCCGCCGAGCATCGCCGGGAGGCTGGCGAAGTAGGTGTAGGTCTTCCCTTGCTCCGCGCTCTCGGCGCAGTCGAGGAGCAGCACGTCCCCGTAGGCGCGGGCCTCGAGCGCCACGAACGCGCGGTGCTCGGGCGGCATCGGCCGCGCGCAGAGCGCGAACCGGACGTCGACGCGCGCCGCGGCCCGGAGCGCCGCCGTCTGCTGCAGCGCGTACGCCATGCGGATCAGGTGGCGCCGGGAGTGCTTCCCGGGCATCGTGTGCACGCCGACCAGGACGCTCAGCTCCGGCCCCGGGCGGCGCTGCTGGCCACCAACACCGGCGTCGGTGGCCGGAGCGGCACGGACGGCGACGCGGGAGGCGCCAGCGCCGCAGGCAGCCGCGGGCGTGGCGAGCGGGTTGCTGAGGTAGGCGGAGAAGGGAAGGAGGAAGGTGAGGCAGAAGAGGGTGAGAGGGAGGAGGACGATGAGGGAGACGGTGTAGGCCGATGTCTTCTTGAGGTACGTCGACATTGTTGCCGCTGTCGTCGATAGGTCTTCCTCTTCTTCTTATTCTTCTTCCTCCTTCAGTTCTTTCTTTGTGCGCTGTGTTGGTGACTAGGCGTGCGTGCCTTATATACTTGTAATCAAGTGGTGAATATGGAATGGAGGTACAATGTGTCGGTGATTGCGTGAATTGTGATCTGTCATCGGGGATGGATGTTCTATGTTAATTAATTTACAAATGTTTGCAGAATACCCATGTGTAGCAAAGCTAGAAAATTCTTTTAGGTCAGCATGCTAGCTATGATTGCATTGGTTTATATGCACATAATAATGTACACATTTTCTGTGTATGGTCAATGTAACAGAATACCTTACAAAAATGTTTGATCAGCTAGCTTCTCACTGCAAAACATACTAAATTTATAAGACGGTTATCCATTTTATCGATGTTTTACAAAGCAAAATAAAGTTAATATTATTAAAGTTAATATCGTCTTCATATGTAAGAAAATAAAAATATAAATGAAGATTTCTCAGAAAGTCTCCTATTCATCGTGCAACGGCCAACTGTGGAACTAGTCGTTTATTTACTTAGAAGTTGGAACTAGTGAAGACGATACTCTAGCATGGCACACTTGGCTCAAACTGGGTGTTTCACGCCTCTTATTTTTATTACCTTGGACAATGACGATCTAATTAAAATTAGAGGGAAAATATATTTTATTACAGTTCCTTGTTCACTGCTACTTCTTCTCACTAATTAAGTAATTATCGCATTATGTAGTTGGAGACGTTTACAGCTCAGCTGACGCGCGAATCTCAACTCTCTTTGAACCGTACTCCCTCCGGTTTAGTAAAAGAAGTCGTTTAGGACAGCGACACGGTCTCCAAAGTACAACTTTGACTTCTTATTTTTATAAAGATATTTATTAAAAACTAACATATGTATACTTTTATGAATGTATTTTGCAAGACAAATCTATTCATGCAGTTTTCACATTTTCAAACTCAACGACTTAAAAGTTATTCACGATTTATATTCCCAATGTTTGACTCAAATCTTGTCCAAAACGACTTCCTTTACCGAACCGGAGGGAGTACATAAATTGCACACACGTGTGCAAGGGATCTTGAGGTCACAAGACAAGAAACGGCCATCTAAGTGGTTGCTGAACTAAACAAAAGGAAATACTAGAGGACGTCATGCGAATTGTTGGATCGATGGATGAATTACCTGTTCTCAAACCTCAACTGATCCTCAACTTGATCAGGTAGGTGGGACGTCACTCATGCATGGTTCTTGAGTCAACCAATAAACTTGTTCAACTTGAGATTGTTCCCATGGAAACCAAAATGTTCTTAGCTGATAAGATGGTCTATGTATTCTCATAGTTTGTTTGTTTATTTAGAGGGGTTTGAGCTAATCTTTTAGATATTATTAACATGCTTAAATTATCATATATTGGTTAATATTAGTTTTAATATTAAATAGCGCTCAAGCCGGCTCGAACGTTTAAGTAAAACATAACTTTTTAACATGATGGATGTATACAGCCAAAAGTTATAAGAGTTCTTAGACTCTAAACCTCAAAAATGAGATGCACAATAAAACAAGAAAGAAAGCTTTAAGACTAAGATAAAAGGCTAGAAGACTAAGCTTTAATCTTCTTTTTCATCCATGTGTTCAGTCTTGCATCTTCTTTAAGCAGCAACAATCTATCCCATCTCTCGTCTGCTCAGAAACTTTGATGGTGGAATGGTCCTGCTACTGACTCGCCAAACCTTGTTACTCCAATGAACTGTTCAATCCAAGGATACCGGTCCAGTCGACCCCCATGGCGACGTCTCCAAGGAGAACACGACATCGAAGATTCCGTCGCCGCCCCTCTGGCGAGCCGGAGTTTGGTTTTCACCCGGAGTATCACTGACCTTTGCAAAAAGCACAACAACAACGCCTCAAAGAAGGGAAACGATGCCGAAATAGCGCCACCATTTGTTGACACGACAACTATCGGGTTGAGCTTTCGCCCAAGGCTTCTGCAAGAAGACACCAACACCTTCACCACAACACCACAAGCACCAGTCGTCTCCAACCACCAGCACTAGGACAAGGATCATCGGAGCCCATAGGTCTGGCGCCACCGCACAGCGCGTCGCAGGACTATCCCAGCCACCATGCGCCGGATTCGGCGACCACTTGGGCGGACCGGCCGCCACCCGCCGTCTTGTCACCGTCCGGTCGTCTCCGTGGCCATGGAGTGGAGCCGCCTTAGCGCCTCCGCCGCCATCTTCACGCATCTTCGACGGCGAGCGAAACGAGGGGTGGACGGGGGGGGGGGGCTCCGGCCAAACAGCGGTAGATGTCCGTCAAAGAGCCCCTCCACCCCCCCCCTCCCTCCCGCTCCCCGCCTTCCTCACGCCCGCACGGGCTTCCAGCGGAGCGTTCGGGGCGGCAGCGAGGGCACGAGGAGGGGGCCCGCCGGCGGCGGCTAGGGCGGAAGCCGAGCTAGAAAATATAACCAACATATATTAAAGGTATGTGGAGATATTTGCAACAAGTTTTTAAATAAGAAGAAATAAAATTTCAATGATTACAAATATTTCGAGGTATATTTTTTAAAAAAACATGTATGTATAGTTATGTTTTTTTATTTTTTTATGGGAATGTATAGTTTTGTTTTACATGTGAATGTGAATCGGGGGGCCCGTGAAATTCCCGCGGAGGCTTTTCCCTTCACGGGCTGCTTTCCAAACTAGCCCAGGACACAAATGGGTCGAGTCTGTCCGTTCGGCCCGAGATTCAGGCGCGCCCGAGTGACCGGCCGGTTCGCCCTCGTCAGTCCCCACGAAACTCGGCGGCGGCGCTCCTCTAGGATACGGCGGCGGTAACTGCGGCCATAACCATCTGCCGCCGGCAGCGGAGGCACGACCTCCCGTCCGTCGTCTGAGTAGACGAACTGCAACTCCGATTCGTCGTCCCCCGCCGCAAGCTTTCTCCCACAGGAATCGCGGGTGCCCCTTCCGGCGCCGTGGCAGGTTTTAGGGCGCGGGGGTCGAGGGCGGCGCCCGATATGCCGTCCTTCTCTGCGCGCGGCTCCCCGCACAAGCAGCAGCAGTACCAGAGGTGCCAACCCTTTGCCTCCTTGACGCCATGTTGTTCCAATTGTTTCATTTTGTTGGCCTGGGGATTGAGCCTTTGCTTTTGGTTGGCTCCTGCAGGCGGAGGCAGGAGATTCGTCAGCAACGGAAGTCGCTTCCCATTGCGTCAGGTTTGCTTGCCGAGCTTTCAGATGCCTGTTCACTCTGATTATTGTTGGGAGTGTTAGCTCGGGGAGCTGAAATTCGTGGTTTGTTCTTGGTTCAGTGGAGAAGAGGCTAGTTGATGAGGCCAGGAAGAATGACACGCTGATCATAGTCGGCGAGACTGGGAGTGGCAAAACTACTCGTAAGTTTGTTTCTGACTGTTTCCCCTCTCCTTTTGCAAATGTTGTTTGGATCAAATTGTTGTTAGAAGCCCTGTGGCTTTCCGATGCTTTTTGAATGGTGGTGTGGATAGGCTCTGATCTAAATTTAGAAGTGGAGTGATGCTGTGGTAACTGGTAAGTAGAAATGTGATTCTTAACCTTGTATAGATTGTTTGGCAAAAGCCTAGCATATTATGAAATTGGTTTGCTTACACAAATATATCTTTCACCTGTAATTACAGAAACATACTTCACTGAATTTTTTTTCCCTGATATCTCTTTTTTTCTACTTGGATTCTCTGAAGAAACACCTTTTTTTTTCTTTATTTTGTCACACAGAGCTACCACAATTTTTGTATGATGGTGGGTTCTGTCAGGACGGTAAAGTCATTGGCATCACTCAGCCTCGAAGAGTTGCAGCTCAAACGGTAGCGAAGCGTGTAGCTGAGGAATGTAACGATCAGCTGGGAAGAAAGGTTGGATACTCCATCCGATTTGATGATTCCACATCCAATGCAACAAGGATTAAATACATGACTGATGGTTTGCTTCTAAGGTAATGCTTCATTTATTGCATTGTTTGTTGTTTGATAACTGTGTGGTTTTATTGTTGGGATGTACTACGTTAGTATTTTGAATTTTTTATCCTTTCTGATGTGGATCATTTAAGTTTTCTTTCCAACATTATGGTTGTGTTTCTAAAGCAGTTCAAATCATATGAGTTGATGTACTGCAGAACAGAAGGCACTGATACACACTTCCATTTTGTTCTTGTAAATATTGCCTGTCTCCTTTTAGGCATCTCTTCTATTTTTAAATTTTGTGATGGCACACCTGCATAGAAACTGTTTAGCATAAGGTTGAAATTTGTCAATTTCTTATCTTTTGTTTTTGCTGTTGTGTAACTACATTGCACTTTTTGTAACCAATTAGGCCTGACTTCTTCAGCTGTACAATGTTACCAGTGTGGAATATTTTTTGTGTTAGATATTTTAGTTTGAATCTTCTAAAGTGAATTTTCCATTCGACTGTACCGTACTCCCTCCATATTGGTATTAGATGATGTTTAGGACAAGGTTTTAGTCAAACATTGGGAATATAAATCACGAATAACTTTTAAGTCGTTGAGTTTGAAAATGTGAAAACCATATGAATAGATTTGTCTTGAAAAGTATTTTTAGAAAAGTATACATATATCATTTTTTAATAAATGTTTCTGTAAAAATAAGAAGTCAAAGTTACGTTTTGGAGACCGTGTCGTTGTCCAAAACATCATCTATTTCCTATACGGAGGGAGTATAATTTTACCTACTAACTTATATGTTTGACAAATTTCTCGTCTAGTTGATGCATGACATTCTGTTTTCTAATTGAAACGTTGCTTTAAATTTCCAGGGAAGCACTTTTGGATCCACTTTTATCTAAATATAGTGTTATAGTGGTTGATGAGGCTCATGAAAGAACTGTCCATACTGATGTATTACTGGGTTTGTTGAAAAAAGTGCAACATTCTCGAGCCAATGCCAGTAAGAATGGGAAGACTTTGCCTGATGTATTGGGTCATTCTCAAAATTTAACTCAGAAGTCATGTCAGGGATCAAGATGTGCTCCTCTAAAGCTGATAATTATGTCTGCTAGTTTGGATGCCAAGTGTTTTTCTGATTATTTTGGTGGTGCCAAAGCTGTACATGTTCAAGGTCGGCAGTATCCTGTCGATATACTATACACATATCAGCCTGAGCCGGATTATCTTGATGCCACTCTAGTCACCATCTTTCAGGTGAACAAGATTTTTTGTTTGCATGCAAACTGTAGTTGGTTTAGGGACAAAGAAAGAAAATTGAAATATACATAGATGGGACTTGAGAGAGGAAAATCTGCTTTAAATAGTTTTTTTTTCCCTCGAACACACAGGAGAAACACATGTTATTCAATGTGTCCTGTTCTTTCTGTATAATTTTTGGATATCTGATTTTTTTTCTTTTTAAGATTCATTTGGAAGAAGGACCTGGAGACATTCTTGCATTTCTAACTGGCCAAGAGGAGATTGAATCACTAGAGAGACTTATTTATGAGCGTGCTCGTTTACTTCCACCAGAAAGTAGTAAGATATGGATTACACCTATTTATTCATCTCTCCCATCGGAGCAGCAAATGAACGCTTTTAAGTCAGCACCAGCTGGAACCCGCAAGGTAAACAACAATTGGTTATTGATGGTTCTGAATGCATCATATTTCAGTAGGATCCTTCTCTTAGAATATCAGTCACATACCTTCATTTCCTTTTTTGCATAATCATAGATTACTCAATCAATTCTTTATGAATAGTATAACATAATTTATTTGTTTGCATGCATTTAGTATGGTTTGTTTCTCTAGTTGATGGAACTTTCATGTTACATGGATGCGATCTCTCTACAGTTAATTAGTTTTCATCTAGATGTGAAAAAATGAATTTGTAACACCTGTATGTTGATAGTCTGTCTGAAAATTCTCTGTAGGATTTGAACAAAGGTTTGAACATGTTTCAAATGTCCAAAAACGTATGCAAAGTTTCCTTTAATTCTAACATTGAACTGCTATGTTAGCTATGTGACCTTTTGTGTTATAAGGCAGAATACAGAATCTATCTTTCTACTGTTGGTTCTCTTTGTAAACATTGTTGTAATCGAGATCAACTAAAAGAGAAATGTATTAGCTGTCACTTGATCACTTTGCCTGGTCCTAAAAGAGAAAAGAACACATCTTAAAAGTCACTACGAACCAAACGTCGTATTATTAAATATCAGGCGCACATGAAATTTTTTACCAGTCTTAGGCTATTTGGTGTTTCTGACAAGAATTACCTTCAACTACAAACCAAACGTCATATCATCAAACCTTCTGGTTGCATGTTCTATTGTTTTGCCAATTTAGTAATTTCCTTTTTCCTTTATAGTCATTTTCGTGTTTCACTTAACCTTGAAAGTCCAGCACCAGAGTCTTCTAAATAAAGTTTGACTGTTTGCTGATTTGCATATGCTAGGTAGTTCTAGCAACCAATATTGCTGAGACTTCTGTAACAATAACTGGCATCAAATATGTTATTGATCCCGGGATGGTAAAAGCTCGTGCCTATAATCCTGTGACTGGAATGGAATCATTAATCATCATCCCAGTCTCGAAAGCGCAGGCTCTTCAAAGGAGGTATCATTATCATTTTATTTTTCATGCCTAATATTTGGGATAATGAAGAGTTCATGTGGCATATTTTTCCCTTTCTGTCTTTTTTCCTTGGTTGCGGTTCTTTGTTGTCCATATACTTAAAGAAGTGGTTTGCGAGCATGTTAGCATGGTTTACTGTTTTATTAATTCTATGTTACAGGGTGCGGTAGGAAAAACTCTCAAGTGCTATTGACTGTTTTGCATCTTATTACTCATATCTGTTGCACATGGTTCCATTAAATAATAAGGCTTATGGACTATTTTTTAATTTTGTTCTTTTTTCTGGTGTATTCTACACTCAGTGGTCGTGCTGGACGTGAGGGGCCAGGGAAGTGCTTCCGATTGTTCCAAGAAAGTGAATTTGATAAACTGGTGGACTCTACTGTTCCCGAGATCAAGCGGTGTAACCTCTCAAATGTTGTTCTGCAGCTCAAGGCTCTTGGAATTGATGACATCATAGGTTTTGATTTTATGGAGAAACCATCGAGGTGGATTTTTTTAGCCTGCTTCTATGTTGAAGAATATTCCCAAAATCATTCTCTGTTCAATTGGTGCTATTGTGCTTAATTGGAAAATTAACATCTGTGATGAGATGATGCAATATATGTACTATATTTGATGTATTTTATTGCTTGTCACATTTACCCCAGCTTTGGTATTATAGGTAAAGAAACCCCACCCCTGACCTGGACTTGTTCATGAGCTATATGATCTACGCTTTAACAGCTTAACTAAAGGAATGAACTCAAGTTATCTAAGAAGCTTCTCAGTAATATCCATTATAAGTTAAATAGCTTGTTGCTTTATATCAATGCTGAGTTTCTGCTTATTGGTGCCCAACTTACTACAGGACTGCTATTTTGAAATCATTGGAGCAGTTAATCTTACTAGGGGCTCTGACCGATGATTATAAACTGTCAGATCCAGTTGGCCATCAGATGGCTAGGCTGCCTTTGGATCCAATGTACTCTAAGGCATTGATAGTGTCAAGTGAACTCAAGTGCTTGGAAGAAATGCTGATTGTTGTATCTATGCTTTCAGTGGAATCAATTTTTTTCTCCCCACGCGAGAAGTTAGAAGAGGTATCTGTTTTAATTACTGGCTGCTGGTTGAATTTATGTCAAAACGTTCTACATACTATTTTGAAAGCTGATGGCATGGTTGTTTAGGCAAGAGCTGCTAGGAAAGGTTTTGAAAGCTCGGAAGGAGACCATATCACCTTGGTGAATGTCTATCGAGCTGCTGCAGAATGCTTGGAGAAGAGCAAAAATGCAAATGCCAAAGAGAAAACAATGGAAAAGGCTTTGAACAGATGGTGCAGGGAAAACTTTATCAACCACCGCTCTCTAAAACACGCTTTTGATGTTCACAGGTTAATTTATAGTTTCTGCTCCATCTGTTTCGTGATACTTGTACTGGTTATATCCATTTGAATTAAAAACCGGTCAGCTTTAGGATTTCATATGACCATGCTGCAAGTTGACATTAGTACTTTTCTGTTTATTGCAGTCAAATTCAGGGCCATGTCCAACAAATGGGGCTCAACCTGTCATCATGTGGAGATGACATGGTTCTGTTTCGGAGATGCCTCACAGCTGCCTTCTTCTTGAATGCAGCGATGCGACAGCCAGATGGATCATACAGGTAGTTCTCCATTCTCATGTTCAATCCATGCAAGCCATTGCTACCATCTTTGTGCATCATGATGCTAAATTTCTACCATGAGCTAATCTGAACTTGATTGTGCCAACCGAAGCTCGACGTACACATCATATTTTTGGTCCTCAATCTTGCATTCTCATTTGTCGTCTGGCACTTTGCAGGGCTCTTGCTACAGGCCAGAGCGTCCAGACCCATCCTTCATCTGTGCTATTCCGGACCAAGCCGGACTGTGTCATCTTCAACGAGCTGGTCCGGACAACGCAGAATTACATCAAGAACCTGACCCGGATCGACCCATTGTGGCTAGCTGAGCTTGCCCCGCAGTACTACGCTACTGAGGATTGATTTTGTTTCGTTGACATAGTTCTGATCTTTATGGATCTGACGTCCACCGGGCGCTGTTGAAGTATGCCCGAGAAAACGGCTGAAGCTCAAGCCTCAAGCTCAGCCCACCGAACATGCAAATCAAATCAATATTTCCTCTGTTATCATACCAATTTCTGAAATGTCTTCATCCCTCCAGAAATCAAACTCAACTGTTCTACTAGTCAGGGCGTTGTTCCGCTTATTTAGATTTTGATGCAATTTGTCGCATTGTGGTTCTCCACTCTAGTATATATAATCAATGTTCCATTATATTACATTTGATGTTTTTGCGAAATTCCACTGTTTATGTTCCAAAAGTTTTCGCGTATAAACGTACAAAGGATTTAAATTCATGAATCATGAAACATATAACACATGAAGAAAAAGATTGACAGCAAGCTAACTGGGCCGTGTTTACGCATAATTTGGGCCGAACAGCACATGTTGGACCCCGATGCGGCCCGGATGTTTTCCCATCGCTTGCCGAGGAGGAAAGGAAACGGACGGCCCCGCCCACGAGGTGAACAGGACTGAATAAATCGGGCCGCAGCACAGAGCAGACGAGCTCGACAGGAATCACAGAACCCCCGAGGCCAGGACTACCGCGAGGTACTCCAGCCGTCGCCGGAGAAGAGCCCCGTTCCGAAGCTATGGCGCCGGAGCCTGATGATGACTTGCTCAACGAGAAGAACCCGCGGCCGCTCGACGAGGACGACATCGCCCTCCTCAAGACCTACGTGAGTGCCCCTGACGATCTCCGCTGTCTCTTCCCTCTGTCGTTGCCCTTGTCGATCTGAGTTGATTCCCGACTAGGGTTTGGTTTTTCCGGTGATTGATTTGTGCTGCGCGTAGATCTAGGGTTTTCAGTTGCTCGTCCCCTTCGGCACACTTGGGGGAAGTATCGGGATATCGGCCACGGCCACTTTGCTGCTAATTTTTATTATTATTATTATGCGATGGGAAATTTGGGCTGTTCATAGGTTCTCTGCGGATAAGTCTGCTTTGCTTATTTCGCTGCGAGAAGTTTGGTTGGTTATATTATAGAGATGCACTGTTTGTTGAATCCCAATGATTTGGATGGACCTAGCTGAGTCTAATTTTTTGGATGCCCTGTTGTTCAATAGGGGCTTGGGCCATACTCGACTAGCATCAAGAAGGTTGAGAAGGAGATAAAGGAGATGGCTAAGAAGATCAATGACCTCTGTGGTAAGTCCTTGTTGAGATATTTTTGTTTTATAGATGTAGGGATGTATGTGCTCCTTTTATAAGTTCATTGACAAAAACGTGTAAATCACCTATCCCAGTTCTGAGAAAATTTTATCAATTATGGATTGTTAGAGCCAGTGCACAATTGGTGCATCAAATTGATCTGGGCTCTAAATTTCTTTGATTCCAGGCATCAAGGAGTCTGATACTGGGTTGGCTCCACCAAGTCAATGGGATCTTGTCTCAGACAAGCAGATGATGCAGGAAGAGCAACCATTGCAGGTAAATTGCCATGATGTTTGCCTAATCATTCTATTGTTTGCTGCTTTGATGCACGCTAATTCATAGGTACATTGTGCCCTGCTCTTGTGCTTTATTGGTACTATTTCTAACAAAAAATTGTTTCTGTATAAAGGTTGCCAGATGCACGAAAATCATCAGTCCTAATACTGATGATGCCAAATATGTCATAAACGTGAAACAAATCGCAAAGGTATGTGATGATCTTATTGTACCAAATTGATGATTTCTTCTGGGAGGTTCAATCCTGATTGTTTATGTTGTTCTCTTTTGGTATGCAGTTTGTGGTTGGATTGGGCGACAAGGTCTCACCAACTGATATTGAGGAAGGCATGCGTGTCGGGTAGGTCCCTGGTTCTCTCTTTAGTGTTTTATCATCTTTTGGTTGCTTTGAAAGTTTTTCTTCTATTTAGTTAATATATACTTCCTGATAATGGCATTGATTTAAACTACTACCTGTTAAGTGAAGATGATATTTGTACAATAATTCTATATTTGTTAATACATGATAATTGTTTTAAATGGAACATTAATGATCAGGATTCAGGACTTTACCTAATCTCACTACCTCACAGCAAGGTCCATAAAATGGTTTATGTTCTACAACCTGAGGTAGTATGGAACATCTTAATGAAACAGGCATGATCTGTACAATCTGGTTACTCTAGTTAGAGTTCTTTACATTCTTTTGATTGAGGAGTTTCTCAGGAAGATATTATAGGCTAGAGCATTTATCTTTTCAAGAATCAGGTTAGCTGCACAATGTCTACTCAGACATCAAAATTTCACTTCCTAGCAAATTTGGTCCAGGATTGAAACTGTTTATAAATGCACGCACGATATCAGCAATTAGTTGCATAGGTGACATCAAAATTTCACTTCCTAGCAAATTTGGTCCAGGATTGAAACTGTTTATAAATGCATGCACGATATCAGCAATTAGTTGCATAGGTGCACCACCGCAGAGTCTGTTTTTCCTGATTCAATCAAAGCATTTACATACAATTAGGTTCTGTTAATTCTGATCCTGTTTATTGTTACAGAGTTGACCGGAACAAGTACCAGATTCAAATTCCTTTGCCACCCAAGATTGATCCAAGTGTAACGATGATGACAGTTGAAGAAAAACCAGATGTCACATACAATGATGTTGGTGGCTGCAAGGAACAGATTGAGAAGATGCGGGAGGTTGTTGAGCTTCCTATGCTCCACCCTGAGAAGTTTGTCAAGCTCGGAATTGATCCTCCCAAGGGAGTCCTCTGCTACGGTCCTCCTGGAACAGGGAAAACCCTTCTTGCTAGAGCGGTCGCCAACCGCACAGACGCTTGCTTCATTCGTGTGATAGGCAGTGAGCTTGTTCAGAAGTACGTTGGCGAAGGTGCCCGCATGGTCCGTGAGCTTTTTCAGATGGCCCGATCAAAGAAGGCATGTATCGTCTTCTTCGACGAGGTTGATGCCATTGGTGGCGCTCGCTTTGATGACGGTGTTGGCGGTGACAATGAGGTTCAGCGCACTATGCTCGAGATCGTGAACCAGCTGGATGGTTTTGATGCTAGGGGAAACATCAAGGTGCTCATGGCTACCAACAGGCCAGATACATTGGACCCTGCTCTTCTGCGTCCAGGGAGGCTGGATAGGAAGGTTGAGTTTGGCTTGCCAGACCTCGAGGGCCGTACCCAGATCTTCAAAATCCACACCCGCACCATGAACTGTGAGCGGGACATCCGCTTCGAACTGCTTGCCCGCCTCTGCCCCAACTCCACTGGTAAGTACCTTTTGGCTTGAGTTCTCAACTTCTCATCATGTTGCTTATACTCTCTACCATGCCCGTTTGTGGTGAAGAATCACTGTTACTGAGTGATCAATGTTCTGCAACAGGTGCTGACATTAGGAGTGTGTGCACGGAAGCTGGCATGTACGCCATCCGTGCGCGCAGGAAGACCGTCACGGAGAAAGACTTCCTGGATGCCGTGAACAAGGTCATCAAAGGGTACCAAAAGTTCAGTGCAACGCCGAAGTACATGGTGTACAACTAGGCAGTCCCGCAGGCGTTGTGCTCCTTCACCTCACTTGGCTTACGCATCGCACGAGTGTTCTTTGTTTTTGTTACCCTTTCTGCGCCAGTGACGTTTGCACGAGTGTTATTTGTTTTGTATGTATCTGTACTCAGAACGTTCAAATATCAAAATAGGAGGATTGTTCCCTTTCACATTGCCCATTGTGTTGGTGTCATTTCCTTCCGAAGGCATGACTGGGCTGTCCAGTATAATGAACGGGCATGGTAAACTCCTTTCTTATCTGATTATTTTTTTTCTCTAAATATTTTTTTCAAGTCAGCAATTTTGCCTATGTGCTGTATAAAATTCCTATTGATCAAAGCCGCCCCCATCCTGACAAAAAATAACACTTGCTGATCTGGTTTCATGGATCGTGCGTGCGTGCAACTACGCTGATGAAACGAGCCAAATACATCAAAAGCACCCATCGCCGCCTCGCCGGGGCCGGGCTTCGGCTTTCCGATTGGAACGGGTCGACCAGGGCGCGTGGCTGCCCCCCGGTTCCCGTGGCTACGCCCCCGACGCGAGCAACGCTGCGCGCGAGATCGCCAATCGAAACCCATCACCAGTCACCACCACCTCGGCATCGGCAAAAACGTGAAACCCATCCCATTCCATTCCCCCGGCTGACCCGGCAGGCAGCAGGTGAGCGAGACTGACAACGGCAACGCTGTGTGTGTGTGTGTCACTGTGCCTAGCAACCGACTGACCCCGCGTCCCTGGCCACTCGAAGGCGCGGAACCCCTCGCGCTCGCACCCTTGCGTCACCGTCGTCGACGCCCCCGGCCCGGCGCTCTCTGCTTTGCCCACCGCGCCTGGGAGTTCCGGAGGACCGCGCGTTCGCTTGCGGCGACGACGAGGGCCCTTTTGGCGCCGTACCGCGGCGCCACGCGCGCGAAAGGCCCCGGCGTTCCGTGGTGGCAGCGCGCCGGGCGTGGCGTGGATGCCTACCGGCTCCGCGTCTCCCGCGCCCGGTCCGCGCACTGCCCGGTGTGGGTGGCCACGCCTTGCCATGCGCTTTTGTGTCCGTCACTCGCCCGGCAGATCCCGATCCCGAGAACCTGTCCGCCTCGCGATCTTTTTTCCTGCGCACGATGTGGGGATCGGCAGACCGGGTCCTCCGGAGGAGGATGACGCCATCGGGTCGGACATCTACGAGTGTGCCACAGCGAGTCTGCGCCGTAGAGCATGGGACGGTGTACCGCTACTGTTACCTGTAGGCTGTAGCTCGCTCCTAGGCAGGCTTCTTTGTCTGCTTCCGGCTGCAAATCTTCGCGCCAACATTTGCGTGGCGCGTAAATTCGCTGCGTCGTGAACGGGAACTTACTGTACTTACGTGCCAGGTCCTGACTTATCACGCAGTTAAGTCCACGGTCTAAATTCTAAGGCCGTGTTTAGTTCCGCGGTGAAAAGATTTTGAAAGGGAATCTTTTCACATTTGAAGTATTAAACATAGACTAGTTAAAAAACTAATTGCAGATTACGTTTGAAATTTGCGAGACGAACCTAACGATGGTAATTAGAGGATAATTAATCTATAATTAACGGATGATACTGTAGCACTACTGTTGCAATCATGGATTAACTAGACTCATTAGATTCGTCTCGCGATTTACAGTTTATCCATATAACTTTTCACATTTTTCGTTTACATTTAGTACTTCATATATAAAAGATTCTCCTTTGATTTGATGGATGAAAATATTTCAGGTGGAAACTAAACATGGCCTAAGTCCACGGTCTAAATTCTAACACGAACGAGACCTATTTTTCCCAAGTTCTGACGCAGGAGCAGACGAGCTTCGTTCGCAACAATCCAATCCTTCACTCCTTCAGGCAGGATCAGGTTTAAGTGGAGCCGGCCGCTTGCAATTTCCCGGCAGGCACGAGCGCGCTACCACGACGCGGGGAAGCCGTGATTGGCCGTGGGTCGTACGTGTCGGGGACTGGACGATCGGTGCGATGACCAGCTGATCCCGTGCCGCCGAAGACTTTCCAGGCGCCTCTGCTCTCAACTTTTCAATGGTCTCGGGCACGGCGGCACGCGTTTCCTAATTCCGTTTGAACGCACGGGCGATGAATTATTTCTCCATCACATGCATTGGTCACGGTCACGGCTGACAGCACCGCCTGCCTTACGAAAAACGCCAGCGACCTCGCTACCGTGAGCAGCGGGCGGGCGCGGAGTGAGTGACCCGTAAAATTCTGTGACGGTGATGTAAGGTGGTCAACAGTAAAGCGAAGGCTTACAGTCTAGTACAAGAATTATATCACCCGCTTGTTCAGTTGGATTATTTACAAAAAAAAGAGTTTCCTATTTTTTTTTTGTGGTGATATAGAAATAGAATGGTTATTACAGTTGAAAAATAATGCCAGTAAAGCCACAAAAAAGTTGTAGTAAATAGTAAGTTCCAAGAATATGCATTGCTTGTATCTATACTATAAATCTATAAAGGACAACAAAATTTTCGTACCAAATCTTACGGGTTACTCTTACCCCTCCAACACCGTCAGATTTTATAATGACGATCAAATGCTTTAGATTAATCTAAAGAGTTCATATTAACTACATCAATAATTTAATAATGTTTAAAACATGTGCCTGTGACACGTGCCCTTTTGCTAGTTTCGTTAAAAGGAGGAATAGAGTTGGCACCCAATTACTGTGTCACAAATAACTGTGATCTAGGATAGCAACACGGTCGTTAAGGCAATATTTGATCATTGGTTAATGGCAATATGAAGTATTCCAAACACAAACAGAGTTATTTTTTTCATAAAAAATTTGAAGTGTTCAAAGAAGTACTCATTGTTAAATTGTAAGTGGCATTTTTTTTTCGTTTAGTGGAGAATGTAAAAGAAAGTGAAGCATGAATAAAATACAGCATCATTTACACGTGTCTCAGTAAAAGGGTCTCAAAGAAGTCGACACATCCAGTTACGCTGAGCTAGGAATCGGTCAAATTTAGCTGTGCCCTGAATTGCAGTTGACTTCATTTAATCTTCATCATTAGTAGATTTGATTCTTGATGATGACGATACAATTATATTTCCTCTTAAAAAAATGATACCATTAGATTTTGCCGTGTTGGCAGATGCCTTCCCGAAGAAACACCCATACTCGGTCAAAAGTGTCAAGAGAAATGGCAAAACCACTTTAGGAAGACATCACTTTTTTTCCTTTCAGAATTAGATGGTTTTGCACATGACAAAAAGAAAAAAAAATCAGCGCTCCGAATCAGCACTGACTCTTTGGATTCCTATTGTTGACGAAGAATCTAAAAGCTGTTTAAATTTGATGAAAGAGTGAAAAGTGGTAAATACTTTTTGCATTTGATCGCGTGCATAGAAAGGAAAGTTAAATTGATATTGCAAAGTTGTTGGAATTAAACAGGCACCTAAAATTAAAAACGGTGGCACATAAGAAACGATTTTGATGGTATAGAAAATAACGAGTATAATTTTTAATGGTATACGAAGAATTTACTCAAGAATGTACTGAAGGTGTGGTTTGCCGAGCTGCTACTACGCATTAAACAGTATCATCACCGTGCAGAAGTCGCTGTCAACCGCATTCCAAAAAGAAAAAATTGGCAAAATGCTGCTCGCCTCGTGACTGGCCATGGCCAAACACGCCCCCTTGTTGCCACACAGTACACAACTCTGTGGTGTGGGTGTCCCCGATTTACACGGACGCACAGGCAGCCGTGCGCGGCACGGACCCGGCACGGCCGCACTGTTCCCTCCACATGGCACGGCCTCGCGACGCGCCGGTCGGCACGCTGCCTGCCTGGCCTGGCCTGGGCCTGGGCCATCCAGTACCACAGAAATCCCAAAACCAATCTCGTGCCCGTATCCCGCACCGAACCCCAAGAAACCCATCGGTGCCGTCCGATGCGTGGCGTGGCACCGCAAGGCCCCCCGGTGCACGACGACGCATCGGCGCATCGCGAGCCCAAAGAAACTAACAAAGCCCCCACCTGGGCACGCACGCCAAACACGAGCGGCGAGCCGGCCACGCCCCCGTCACCCTGGTCGTGGCAGAGGCTTTTTCCCGCTCCCGCAGGCCGCGGCCAGCAGCAGCAGCAGTGGCAGCGGAAGAAGCGGCCGGCGGACGAGTCAAAGAAACTGGGCGACCCGCGACCGGGGACTTGTCACGTTCCGCGGACCCCCAACCACTAGTTGACAAAGTCCGCCACGCACCCTCCGGATCCTCTGCGCCGCTGCTGCTACTAGCAGAGGCCCAGGGCGCGGCACGGTGTGCCCCACTCGCCGCATGACCGCGCCGCAGAGGATCCCACTCCCCCACCTCCGCCACCACGCCAAAGCCGCCGCGCTCGCCCCGTCCCCCTGCACACCTTCAAATACGGAGAGCGTTCCCTTCCCTCCCTCCAGCTCGCCCACTCCTCTCCTCCCTCCCTCGCATCTTCTCCATCTCGTCGTCGCCTCCCTCCTCTCGTCGGCGGCGCCAGGCAAGGAACACCGCCAGGAACCCGAAGCCATGTTGCCCAGGACGTCTTCTTCTTCGATGCCGTCGTCGCTGCCACCGGCGGCGGCAGCGAACCCGCCGCCGCTGTGGCCCCACGAGGCGGTCCAGGCCGCCGCGAGCAGCAGCTCCGGGCAGCAGCAGCTGGCAATCAGCAACGGCGTGCCTCCTGGCCGCGGTGATCTTCCTCTTCATGGTGGTCGTCTTCGTCTTCCTCCTCTACCTCTACGCCAAGCGCTACCTGGGCGCCAACCCGCTCATGGCGCCCACCACGCCTTCCACCCGCTTCCTCTTCGTCGCCGCCTCCCCTCTCCCCACCCGCGGCCTCCCCGCCGCCGCCCTCCGGTCTCCTCCCCGTCACCGTCTACGCCTCCTCCACCTCTCCCACCGCCGCCGCCGGCTCCCCCACCGGAAAAGACAAGGACCGGCTGGAGTGCGCGGTGTGCCTGTCGGAGGTGGCCGACGGCGAGAAGGTGCGCACGCTGCCCAAGTGCGCCACGCCTTCCACGTGGAGTGCATCGACATGTGGTTCCACTCCCACGACACCTGCCCGCTCTGCCGCGCCCCCGTCGCCGCCGCCGACGACCTCGCCGCCCTGCCGCGCGAGGACCCCGCCACCGGCGGCGTCGAGTTCCCCGTCGTGTTCCCCACCAACGTCCTCTTCTGGGGCACCCACGACGACGTCTCCAACGCCGGCCTCGCCGCGCCGCCGACGACACTGCCTTTCCCCATCGCCGGCACCTCCTCCGGGAGCGCCGCCGCCTCGGGCCGCCGCAAGGAGAATCTCGTCATCGACATCCCGGCGCGGGGCGTGGCAATCAACACGCCGCCGATGACCTCCCCGCTGCCGGCGAGCAGGATGCCCGGCGCCGGCGCCGACGACATGCGGTCGCCGGTCTCCGCCCGGCTCCGGTCGCTGCGCCGCCTGCTGAGCCGGGGCAAGCAGGCCGTGGTCGGCACCTCCTACAGCCCGCGCGCCGCCGGCAACGGCGGCGGCGACATCGAGCAGGGGCTCGGCGCCGGAGCCGAGGCCGCGCGCCCGCCCAAGACGCCGAAGACGCCCAAGACCCCACCGTCGGCGAAGTGATTCGGATCTCCGAGCTCCGGGTCGCATTTGGCCCACCTCGCCGATCACCGGAGCAGCGGCGCAGACATGTGTTCATTCTTTCTTTTTTACCCTTTTTCTTTTCTTCTCGATTCAAAAAAAGAAAAGAAAAGTAGAATTTTGGCTCGAAATTCTGATGTAAACAGAGGAAGACATCGGTGTTGATTGGTTGGCAGTGTTGGTGGAAAATTGACCAATTTGTTCATACATGTTGACTGAGTTCGTTCTTGAGCTGTTTTTTTGACTTTGCCTTCGCTGCTCACTCCTCAGGATACTTCTTCCTGGCTTCGTTAAAAGGAGCATGTGTTCCAGTCGAACACTTCCTCTGTCTTGAGCAAGTCCTCGCCTTTTACATACATTACACAAGGGGAGAGTAACTAAAACAGGTCACTCACTGCTGTCAGTCGCTCGCTAACCATCCTCATCAGGATTAGGATAATAGCAGAAATGATGGAACTGTGCAGCAGGAGCTTGAAAGTTAGTTATTGTTTGACGGAAAGGCAGGCAGTAGCACTCGAGTGGGAATGTGCCTAACAAAAGCGTGGCAAGCAACTCCGATTCCACTGTAGGCTGACCGGAGGAGTAGCAAGCGTGCAGGGGACACGGCCTGCGCGTTTTGGGCAAAGCCGCAAGGAGTTGGTTCGTGCCGACGGGGGCCTTGTCCCCCCAGCAGGCCTTGTTCCCCGTTGCCGTCTGAGATCTGCACTGCAGCTTCAGAGTACCAGATCACCGATCACGTCGTCGGAGATTCAGAGGTTTCCGTCCGAGATCTGCCCTGCAAATCCCAGACCTTTTTGTGTGTCAGGCAGCCATGCCAGGGCACACGAGCCATGAAGGTTGTCGCTTCCGTGAAGCCAAGCCACTCTCCTGTCTCCTCCTCCTCCTCCGTTCGTCCACTCCCGCTCCATCCATCTTTGCCGTTCGAACACGGCGCCGCCGGGCGTTCTCGGCGCCGCGTTGAAAGCTGGAAGCGTGGATTAACCCGTAAACTAAGCCGCGCTTGACTTTTGAAGCTAGCCGCACGTCTTGATGCCTCTCTTCTGTTTCCTAGCATGCAACTTGGCATGCAGTCTCCGGCCAGTCAACCACGTGTACGTACACAGCGGTGAGAAGTCGTCGTGCCGGCCACGCGTTCTCGCGAGCGGTAATGCGAAGCTTCTTGAGTGCGAGTCAGTCAGTAGGGCGTGTTTAAAAAAGCTGTGAAAAAAACATGAATAGAGATAGAAATAAAATAACACGATTCTATAGGTGAGTAACCTTTTATAAAAAAGACGTTTTTTTTTTCTGAATCTAAACGAGCATCAGTCGGCCTCGCCCACAGGAACAGGTCGTCAACACAGGGGAAGCAAACGGCCGGGCGTTTGGTCAGGCGTCGCTCTCCTGGCTCTGCGTTTTGTTTCCATGCTTATCTGTCCGCGATTCACACCATACCACTGCTAAAGTAGTGCCGTGCCTTTCTGGAGCTAGCAGTCTCTAACGTGTGTTTGTGGATACGGTGGCACTGTATCTAGCGAGTTGGGGGGAACTGTTCGTGCCCGCATGATGGGTTCTGCGTCAGCTGAAAGGTAATCGAGCTTTGATGTTTGTTTAAGAGACGCTTAGATTGACCCTGCTGGGTTCGGTTATGATTAGGCCGGGGTTGTTTATGTGTGCTTGGGAATGAAGGCGCAGGAATCTGAGGGAACAGTTGGGAGTTGCCTACACGGAACCGGGAAGGGAGCTGCTTGTCTGTCATGGCCTCACGTCAGACGAGCTCGCCTCGCTAGCTGCCGGCCCGGCCGGTAGCGCTGCGTCAGCCGCCACCTCGCCCACGCCCACGCCACGGACCTACCTACTTACCCCTGCGAGCTAGTGTAAACCCGGCGCCCAATTCTCTTGCATGTACAAGCAGCAGCACTTGCTGAAAAGAAAGCACTGCTAGGTGGGCAGCTGGCAAACGCGACGGCGCGACTCGTCCCGGGCTCCGGGCGACTCCGGCCGCGCCGATTCTCTGCCGACCAGCCGGACGTGGTCGTGCGGCGTCGCCCGCGGCTGGGGCAGTGAGTGAGTGAGTAGTGAGGGACGCGCGCGCGGCCGGGCTCATGCGGCTGCCTAGTTATATCCAAACTTTGTACAAAATAGAAACCAGGCGGGTAGTGCCAACTTTGGCCTCGTCAAAACTTTGTACAAAAATAAAAATAAAACTGTTGAGTAGATACTTTAGAAATTTCTATATACTGAGTATACATTACGCTCTTAATAACAAAAAAAAACCAATCCTAATGAAACCTCTCATCATGCCATATGACTCCAGGACAACCTAGAAAACACAGTCACGGTTGAATTATCGCACAAGCTTGAAGAACAGAATTGGCAAAATAGCCAACTTCGTCCCTAAACTTTTATCTCTGGGCCAACTTCGTTATCCAACTATAGAAAGATTCAATTTGGTCCTTCAACTTCATCTTTTCGGTTCAATTCAGTCCCTCATCTGAGGCTGGACAGCCAAGTAGCCGTTACACATCACCTGGCTAATGGTCCACTGAAGCAAATGTCATATATGCCCTTGTTTCATCTGGAGTTATCGCAATGGTTAAAAGCCCCTCCCGTTTGCTGCTCCCACAGCGATTCGGGCGACGTGCTCGACAGCGCTTGAGCCACGCCTCCCGCAGGTCATTTTGTGAAAAAACCCCTCCATTCTCTAGAAATTGCAAGAAGGTCCCGCTCGTCCAACCCATCCGTCAACCCCCGAACCCTATCCCTCAATCGCCCACCCTCCTCTCTCTCGCCCCTCTCCGCCGCCGCCCCTCCCTGCTCTCGCCCCTCTCCGCCGCCGCCCCTCCCTGCTCGGAGCGGGAGCTCTCCCTCTCCGCCGGCGCGCCTCCCCCGTACACCCCCGCTCTCTCCCAGCCCGCTTCCGTGGGATCCAGATCCGGCGCGGACAGCAGGAGAGGAAGCGCACGGGGCTCGGAATGGGAGCACCGCGGCGCTTGTGCCGGTGTGGAGGTGCTTCACCTGCGACTCCCTCCGGCCTCCCGCCTCCCCCCTTCCTTCTTGCGCTGTGCACGATGGCACTGACCGGCGCACGCGGTCCGGCCGGCCCCAGCGGCAAGATCCGGTTGGGGTAGGGGGCAGCCCCCCCCCTGCGTATCTCGCCTCCCATGGATTCCGCCACCGTGGCGCTCGCGAGCCCCGCCTCCGACGACCGGCGCTTCTGGGACCGCCTCCGCACCCGCGTCGACACCATCCTCGAGGACCGTGGCGCGCTCCCACCACCCGCCGCTGCCGGCACCACGGTGATTGCTTGCCTCCGACGACTCCGTATTCGCTTCGTGTGGGATTGAATCTGATCTTGATTTGCTTAATCTTGTGACTGGGGATCGGCGCAGCGCGGGGTGGAGTCCGAGCGGGGGAAGCGCCTCCGGGAGGACTCGCTGATGCTCGTCCGTGGCCTGGATTCCGTCGCCGCGTCGCTGTCGCAGCTCTCCGACACCCTCACCGCGGCGCAGAAGGTTCGAAATTTCGGAGCCCAACCAGCTTCACTGACTTCAGAAATCGAGAATGCATTTCTAGAGATCTGATTGTGCCCTGTGATCCTTGCCAGGGAGTGAGTGCTCTGGCCACGTGCTCTGCTCAGGCGAGGGAATGCGACCGCAGCGCCGAATTAGACGAGGAGGAAGAGGAGCCAAAGGCAAAGCGGCTGCGTGAAGAATCGTTGAAGGCCGCGGGCCTGGATGGCGATTCTCCAGTCGACGGGAAGGAAGCGGCTGCTGGTCCTGATGGAGAGGAAACCGCGGGCGCCAAACCGCGGCAGGGGACGGGAGGTGTTCAGGCCTCCGCGGAGGTCGCGCAGAGCACTAACCTGAAGCGGGCCAGAAATGTAGGTTCCCTACAATTTTCCCCTTTTCTCATGTGGTTTCTGTGGCTGATTTTGCGGTTCAATCTGCAGCTGGCAGTTTCAATGGCAAGCAGAGCTGCGGCGCTCGCAAGGGAGCTCAAGAACATCAGGTCGGAGCTGCACTTCATGCAGGAGAGGTGCGGTTTGCTCGAGGAGGAGAACAAGAGACTCCGAGAGGGATATGACAACGGAGCTGCCCTGAAGAAGATGACCTGGTAATGACTGAGTGATACTGACTCGGTTCTTGATCCTCTCTCTCTCATACACGAGCTTATTCACTTACCAATTTCTTCATTTGAGCATCAAATAAATAGACAGGCTGATTGCAACATCAAATAAGCGAAGGCTTTCCTTGCTTGGGTAGTACCTCATTTGCATAACCTTTGTGCAGGTGAGACTGCAACTGGAGGCTCTACTATGCACTATCCTTTTCTCTACCACAGTGCCTCCCAACTTTCAGTTATGATGTCATGGATGCCCCAACAACGGCGACATCAGCATCCCGGGCTTCTCCCTTGACGGCGACCTTGGCACTGTGACGGCGAGCCTGATGCCTAAGTGCACCCATGCAGGTAAGCTGTTTCATTGATATTTCCCTGAGCGCTTTGCATGAATGTGTGAAAAGGATGGCCATGAGATGGGGTTTCTTTGCCCGTGTGGTTGTGTTTTTATGCAATTTCCATTCAGCACCTGAAGATCACTTCCATATTTCTTCCAAGAAGCCAGCAATTTCTAAGTGAAAGATTTCTAATTGTTTACCTCTCATCATTGAGATTTGGTCATAAAAATTTATAACTGAAAGTAGCTCAAATGGAAAAGGTAGATAAAATATCCTAGGATGCCATGGTGTTCTGACTTTTGAGTTGTGAGGATTTTCCCTGTTCATGGTGCTTCTGTTAGGTACTTACATCAACATTTTGATGCGTTTGCACACTAAATTCTGAGGCTTTGTTACTGAAATTGGTTGTGCCTAATTAGGGAGAAAATATATGGCCAAATCTTTGGAGAAAAGTTCTGTATTTGATTTGTTACTTTATTTTTCATTTCTGCATGCTCATTCATTGTCAAGTTTTGGCCTGTATAAGCAAGCATTATTTTAGTATGGACAAACACAAACCTTTCTGTGTACTGAGAGATAGGTTAGAGATATATGTACTTCATTTGCCATACTTTTGCTTACATGAGTTAAATGGAGTTGTGTCATTTGGGGAGTGCTGATCAATTGTTATTATAGAAATCTTCTTTTCATAATTGAATTATACCCTTGCAGTGGGTATAAATCTGTAGATTGTACTCAGTGACAACAATATTGAGCTACATATAGAAATCATGCTGATATACCAAAAATGAGCTAATAAAAATACCACTTTGTAATTGAGCAGCATATTTAAGTTGTGTAGTATACATTTCCTGAGTTTACTTGCAAATGGTATGTCTTCAGGGCAGTGCAACTACATGGGCTGCATCAGCTGCAGGAACCGTTGCTCCAGCTACTGTCGGAGTATGCCAAGCTACTTCTCTGTCTTCTCTGTCTTCTCTGAACAAAGCTACCATGATAGTAGTAGTATGTATTCAGTGGCTTACCATTACTGGTCGTAGTAAACATACTAAGCCTGTGTGTACTTGTTTTACTAAAACAGTGAGCAAGCACTATGTTTATTGAACTTTGTTTAGTGTGTTGGATTTTGATTGATCTCCTGGGTGTGACTGTGATGGTCTTAGCATCAACGTTATTTTGATCCATTGAAATGTAGATTATTTTATCGTTTTATGATGAGACGTTCTATCAAAAGCTAAGTTGCGTCACTTAGCTCTGCCACTAAAATTTTACACGTTGCTTTATAGCACTCTGTTGATTTCAAATGAGTTTCTGATGTTTTGTTCAGATTGATTTCACTGTTGAATTGTTGGGCGCGCGATAGCGCGCATCCTGTTCTAGTGCTATTAATAAGGTCCCATGCTCGTGAGTGGAATTCAGAGATCCTCGGTAGTTGGCCTTTAATTTGCCCTGCGCTAGCTCTAGTTCCTAGCCGGTATTGATTAGTTGTGCTATTGATAGACATGATGCATGGAGAATAGAATAATAGTGTATAGAGTGATGTTCCAACACGACATATATGGACACTACTATCTGTGTTGGGACGTCTAATCATATTTTGTGTACTAGGTTGTTGCACATATAACACAAAGGTAATCACATACAAAACTGTAGGTTGTAGCTGGCCTGTATGAGCTTAAAATTAAAGGCTAGACAACCGTTCAGTCGGCAAATCAGATCCAAGAGAAATTAGACACGAATAAAGCAAGTTAGCTATAGGTATATATAGCTGTTGTAGTGTCCATCTTCAGCCGGTAAACCAGAAAGTTAAAAGGCCTATGCCATATCGTTTATCTTCGTTCGTGCAACTTCAATGATTATATATGTTCCAAGCTCATGGCCTCCATATCTATAACTTCAACTAATGGATCATTCACATGAGTGAAAATTTTACTCATCATCTGTCACGTCACTTGAGTCAAAATCCTTTGCTGCATAGATGCCTTCAAGAGTCATCTCGACCTGTCTCATTGTCGGTCGCTCCGTACTTGTAAACTTCACACATATTGCTGCTAATAAAGCAACATCAACAACTTCTCCAGCTCCCTCTTGTGCAACTTGTGGGTCCAATATATGAGATAAGTTTCCTTCTGAGAGTAGAGTAACAAAATGACTTACAAGACCATAACCTTGAGATGATCTATAGGCCACAGGCTTTTCTCTGGTAAGCAACTCTATGAGAACCACACCAAAACTATAAACATCACTTTTCTCAGTAAGATGACCGTTGCTATAGTAGATGGGGTCCAAGTACCCAAATGTTCCTTGTACGGTAGTATCCACTCCTGTTTGATCAATTGGAACATATCTCGAAGCTCCAAAATCTGATAATTTCACATTTAAGTTCTCATCTAGAAGTATATTAGGAGATTTGATATCTCTATGGATTATTGGCATTGAAACGAGTGAGTGAAGATAGGCGATAGCCTTGGCAATTTCAACTGCAATCCTCAATCTATCTTTCCATGATATTGACATTGGAGCTTCAACATGAAGATGATTGTGAAGTGTACCATTGGAAATGAACTCATAAACAAGTAGAGGAACTTCTGTTTCAAGACAACATCCAAAAAGCTTCACAATGTTTCTATGGTTTATCTGGGAAAGGATAGCAACCTCATTTATGAATTGGTCAATCTCTCTTTGTATGACTATCTTTGACTTTTTAATTGCAACGACGTGTTGACTTGTTAAAATGCCTTTGTAGACTGTACCATGCCCTCCGTTACCAAGCTCACGAGATTTGTCAAAATTGTTGGTGGCTTTTTCTAGCTCTTCCAAAGTAACGATCATTCTTTCAGCTATGTCCGTCCTGTGAGCCACCAATTGCTGTAGCAATTGCCCACGATTTTGCTTGAAGAATCTTTCTCGTTGCCTTTTCTTCTTCCGTGTTGTGAGCTTACGCATTAGAAATGTGGTTCCAAGGAATAGAAAGAGCAGCAATGCAAAACTTCCTACTCCTAGGCCAATGCTTAGACCTGAGAGCACATATAAATTCACACAAATGTAAACTTTTGAAACACAAGCTGAGAAAATCATAATAAGCTGGAGGATACATATTATCTACAAATAGTTTGTATAGCACATATTATTTTGTCACCAGGATCATGTATAAGCACAAGGATTTCGTTCAACAAAGTTCTCATCAACTTATTAAGAGAAATTCAAGAAACTTATTCCTAGGAACCTTTTTTAGGCATGCCTAGGAATTTATATTAGTAGACAAACTTTATACCTGTATGAGATGGACGATTTGATGCTAGCGATGCTTCAGTTTTAATGCAACCATTTGGAACACTCGGATTGCCATTGCTTCCATGCGGGCATTCACATAAATAGTCTCCAGGTGTATTCGTGCAATTGCCATAGCAGTTATTTTGGAAGCGTGCACTCATCAATATCTAACAACCATAAAGTACAGAAAATGGAATTTCGTTATTAGCAAGGTGTCCTAAAATTTAAGGGATTATGGCTATGCACCAGAATAATGGCTGAATTTCAAATATTTCATGATAGATTTAGTGTATGCATAAGAGTTTCGTTATGAAAGACGTACACGATGCTATACATTTGCTAAGCATATGACTGCATGTGTATGCATAAGCGTTTCTTTACCTTGGCATCCGTCGGGAAGGTAAGGGTTGCCTTGATAGCCATCCCAGCAGTGGCAGGTGTAGCTGTTGTTGTATTTGCTGAAGATGCGGTTCTGACTCCACAGGTTTGTGCATGTGCTGTGACGACTGTGGCACGAGATGCTCCCTAGTATGTCTCTATGGCACGTTGCATTCCCGTCACGGCTCTCGTTGGAGGGTAGCACGTCGGAAATGATGTTCCATTTCAGCACGGCCGGCACTAAGTCGTAGACCAATTTGGACTTGCCAAGTTCGAACCAACCTTCCTCAGAGATGTGCAACG
This sequence comes from Urochloa ruziziensis, assembly GCA_015476505.1. Lineage (NCBI taxonomy): Eukaryota > Viridiplantae > Streptophyta > Magnoliopsida > Poales > Poaceae > Urochloa > Urochloa ruziziensis. Next base: position 32,541,150 of record CM027126.1, on the reverse strand, counting down.
AAAAGAAATTATTGTCAATATCGGAATCATGCGTCTGGAGAATCATCAACCTCCAATCATATGTTGTGTAGCCGGACATTATGGGCGCCTGGCAGCAGGAGATACCAGTGCACGCGCGGCACCGTGGGCTGCTTCTTGTCTTCTCCGGTTTGAGGCACTGGCCATGGATCTCAAATCTGCTGCTGCAGGCTGAGGCACAACTGTTGATGAACCGGTCGTCGGTGCCAGGTATGCGCAATTCCACCACGAGGTGGCATCCAACAAGGACAACCTCGTTGTGCTCGTCTGACAGCATGTAGGGCCCGTCCTCGGTGAGGCCCCAGCTAGGGCCGCCCCAGGTGCCACTGATGTTGGCATCGCTCATATAGGTCCCTGACATGTCCTTGTATCCATGTGGGCCGTGGACACGCATGGTGGCGTTGTCGAGGGAGATGTCCATGACCCGGAGGGTGCCATCATCGCCAAGGAACAGGCGCGGCGGCGCGTAGCTCGTGTTGCAGGTGAGGTTGAACCCCGTCAGGTAGCACCCGCTGCCGATGCCAAAAGGGTAGGGCACGCTCACGTCCCCGCATTTGGTGGTGCAGTTTGCCAGGCCGATCGGGGGCCCCTCCACTCCAGCGGCAGCCGCCACGAGCTCAGCTGTTGCGACGAGCAGTAGCGACGCCCACCATATCAATCTGATCAGCAAGGTGCGCATGGCTCAAATAGCAACTATCAGCCTATCACTACATCTGAGTTGCTGAGACGGTCTCAGTGAGACCTGCTCGTCTATGCCTTTCCCGTGGCCTAGGAGGATTATATATAGTATATTGTTGCTAGCAGCTACGAGTCTACGACATCCCGGCCGGAGGCCCTTGTATTCTGGCTGAAACAATAATCGACAGAGAGCGGCCATCTATCTGACGGAGGAATATATGTTATCGGCCATCTAATCCGAGGCTCTAGGCAAGCTGCCCGCCCTTCGGACGATCAATGATGACACCAATCTAAAATCCAAATAACGGACGAGCACCACAAGTTGCTAATTTTGGTAGCTACGTGCCTACGTAGCTTAGTACGTCTGAATTGCCTATTTGCAGCAGGTTTCATTGCTCTGGAAGTTGTGCGTTGGTTATTATACTTCTTATGAAATACTGGGGTGTTCTTCCCTTCTTTGAGCATGATGCAGCAGTCCAGAAAGATTTGGTGGGTTATGGCCTCATAGGCGCGGAGGTATGAAAGGTAAAATAAGATGGTCTTTAGTTCCTTCCAAAAAGTTTTCACCCACCACATCAAAGAGAAATTACATGCATAGAGTATTAAATATAGACGAAAAAATAACTTATTACACAGATGAGCTATAAATTGTGAGACGAATGCAATGAGCCTGCTTAATCCATGATTTATGCAACAATAGTGCTGCAGTAATTATCTGCTAATCATGGATTAATTACCCTCTAATTACTCTCATTAGATTCGTCTCACGATTTCCAGGCAAAATTTGCAATTAGTTTTATTATTAGTCTACGTTTACTACTGTAAATATCTCTTTGTAAAATTTTTTGACCAAACTAAACAGTGATACTGGGACATGCACCTCTAGTCGAGTAATCTTACCAATCACCCTCTGTCGGTGATATGATCTCCGGCAGTCTTCCACGGGGTAGCCCACGGAAGTGATTTGTATGTAGGGAAGATCGCAAAGATCGAAAGCAAGATGGTTAAGATGGACAGACACAAGGGTTTAGACAGGTTCGGGCCGTCGACTCGACGTAATACCCTACGTCCTGTTTTGGGGTGTTGTATTGCGTGGATTGTGTGTTGATGATGAGATGTGTTGTTGTTCGATTTTTCTTCTCTATCTTCTCCTACCGATCTAGGCACCCCTGCCCTCCATTATATATTCCAGGGGGCGGGGAACTAGTCGGTTACAATTGTTGGTGTCCTAGTAGGATTACAGGGTAGATTCCTAGTAGGAGTCCGACTTCTCCCTTCTGTGTGGTACCCGGGGGTATATCCCCGACACCCTCGATGATGGTTTACAAACAATCACCGAAGGGACGAGCTCCAACGGCAATGACTTTCCACGCGCGGCCCATGAAACGTGTCTGACCCACGAGACGATGATTACCAGTAGTGCGTTGCGTTGGTATTTTGAGCGGAGAAAGAATTAAAATATCTGCATGCATGCAAATACCACGAGACGATGATTACCAGTAGGACTCGAAACAAATTTCGCGAAACATTTAAACAGGGCTTGCAGCAAATTAAAGGCACAAATGATATTGTGTTCGTGGACAGAGCCACAGAGGACAACGACATCAAGGGGCGATGTCGCACTATCACGGCGATGGCCGACTCAGAATTTTTTTTGTAGAACCAACACCGACGGGCCTAAAATTCACCGCCATCAACGCGGCCGCTCCATGGCACAAAAGCACACGCCGGCCGTATACAGCAGGTTTATCTGACGACTCAACTCCGCGCCATGTACGTTCTACTTTTTTTTTAAAAAAAGAAACGTTCTGCCTCTGTAACCATCCTTCCTAATCCGCCGGAAAACAACAAAGCTGACGGAGGTCATGCCAGGGCCAGGCGCTGCACGCAGCCGACGCTCACCGTCGTGCGTCCACCTCCCGCCGCCGGGGAGCTCAGCGCATCATCGACGATTCGACGTCGAGGGGGAACCGGGGCAGAGGCGAGCAATCAGCGAAAGGAGAGGAAGAGAACCCGCCCTTAGCTTACCCACGCTAATCCTAACCGCACATATCCGATCCGACGGATGCGATGTGCCCAGGGGGTGGACGGTAAATGAAATACCGTCCACCCCCAGGGTGGGTGCGCCGTGGCGTTCCGGCCGTCCCAGAGGCGTCCGGGAGCTCCGCACGTCTCCAGTCGAGCTCACCAACCACCCCCCCCCCCCCCACCCCACGACGGGCGTCATCAAGCGCTGAGGAGGACGGAGGAGCCGGCGAGCCGCCGCCGCCCGCACGTCGCCGAGGGGATCCTCTTCTTCTCGGACGCCGATAAGCATGCGCTACGGATCCTGAAAACCTTGCCTCGCGTGGTGCGTGCGTGTTCGCCGAGAGCACGGTGCTCTCGGGTATGGCGGTGGGCGGTGGCAACGCGCGGCGCTGGCGCGTGGCGAGCGCCGTGCCTCCTGTGGAGTGTGCAGTTGTATCTTGATTCTTGACCTGGGCAGTTTTATTTTGCTTTCTCCTTACTTTGACAGCATCAACTGTACGTGAGCGTACGCGCTACCTGCTGACAAGTCCTGTATTGCGCGCGTTCCAGCCTGCTTATAAGTGGAGTGGAGTGGAGTTTACGATGGCACAGTTAGCAGAGATCTTTAGCTTGAGATGTCAAAAGCTCTGTGGGAAGACAGTGATGGTGTTCTAACCACCGGTGCTTGCAGCAAATTAAAGGCATAGATATTGTGTTCGGGGACAGAGGACAACAACATCATGGAGCGACGTCGCACACTATCACAGCGATGGCCGACTCAGAAAAATTTTGTAGAACCAACACCGACGGGCCAAAAATTCACCGCCATCAACGCCGCTGTCTCATGGCAGAAAATCACACGCGCCGGCGGTCGTGCCAGGCGCTGCACGCAGCCGACGCTCTAACGTCGTGCGTCCGCCTCCCGCCGCCGGGGAGCTCAGCGCGTCGTCAGCGTCGAGGGGGAACCGGACGGAGGCGAGCAATCATCGAGCGAAAAGAGAGGAAGGGAACCGCCCTTAGCAATTACCGAGCTAATCCTGGCCGCACAAATCTGATCCGACGGATCGGATGTACCCAGGGGGTGGACGGTAAATGAAATACCGTCCACCCCCAGGGTGGCCGCGCCGCCGCGTTCCGGCCGTCCCCTGCGTTCTCCCCTCTCGTTCCCCGTCCCGGAGGCGTCCGGGAGCTCCGCAGGTACGCCGTCGTGCGGCCTGGCCCTCTCCAGTCGCGCCTCTCTCTACCCGACGACGTGAAGCGCTGAGGATGACGGAGGAGCCGGCGAGCCGCCGCCGCCCGCACGTCGCCGAGGGGACCCATTCTTCTCGGACGCCGATAAGCAAGCGCTACGGATCCTGAAATCCCGTGCCTCGCGTGGTGCGTGCGCGTTCACCGATAGGAGGGATAGAACAGTGCGCTTCGGGTATGGCCGGTGGCACCGCGCGGGCGCTGGCGCGTGGCGAGCGCCGTGCCTCCTGTGGAGTGTGCAGTTGTATCTCGACCTGGGCAGTTTTATTTTGCTTTCTCCTTACTTTGACAGCATCGGTTTCAATGGCTGCACGGCGGAGGACACCGGCGATGGCGTCGGGTGTTTTCTTATCTGCTGTTCTGCCGCAAGAGCCTAGGCGTTTGTTGCTACTGCTGCCGCCTTGCTCTGCCATAGGGATGGCGTCGGGTGCCAGCCTGCTTATAAGTGGAGTGGAGTTTATGACGGTTACAGTTAGCAGAGGTCTTTACCTTAAGATGTCAAAGCTCCGTGGGGAGACATTGATGGTGCATTGGCGCTCTAACTACCGGTGCTTGCACAAATCAGTTGATATTTGTGTTCGGGGACAGAGGACAAGAAGGTCAAGGTGTTGACATCATGATTGGGAGCATGGATACAAAAATTGGTCCGTTTTGCATTTGTTCAAATAATCAAATACATCAACCTTCTCCTGGATGAGAGGAAAATAACTCACTTCCGGCTTTCGCCCTGTGAATAACTGTGCACTGAGACTGGCCTTCGTATCCACAGTATTATTGCCTCTCCCATCCACTTTGATTCGTCAAGGTCACCGTCTCCAGGTACTTGGACATTCAGGACTTCAGGTTAGCGCAGTTCAAGACCGAATGCCAGACGCCCAGACCTCGCTCCCGAGCTAAACCGCAACACAAACACAGACGGGCCGCTGCTTCAAATTCCTGACCACGATCACGGATCACCTCAACTCGTGGAGCGATGCCATCGTCATCAGGGTGATGGCCGACACCAACACCGACGGGCGAAATTTCACCGCCATCAACGCCGCCGCCTCATGGCACACAAAAAGCACGTGCCGTATTCAGATTTATCTGACGACTCAGCTCGGCGTGATGTCGCCGTCATCATAATCCGCCGGAAAACAACGAGGCAGCCGACCCCCTGTGCCCGTGCGTCCGCCTCCCACCGCCGAGGAGCTCAGCGCGTCGTCGGCGTCGAGGGGGCACCCGGGCCGGGCAGGCGAGAGCAATCGAACGAAAAGAGAAAAGGGAACCGCAGTTAGCAATTACCAACGCTAATCCTAGCCGCAGAAATCCGATCCGACGGATCCGATGCACCCAGGGGGTGGACGGTAAATGAAATACCGTCCACCCCCAGGGTGCCCGCGCCGCCGCGTTCCGGCCGTCTCCTACCTTCTCCCCTCTCGTTCCCCGTCCCGGAGGCGTCCGGGAGCTCCGCACTTACGCCGGCGTGCAGCGGAGCCCTCTCCAGTGGCGCTTCTCCCCACGAAGATGGCGCGTCAAGCGCTGAGGAGGACGGAGGAGCCGCGCCGGCGAGCCGCCGCCGCCCGCACGTCGCCGAGGGGACCTCTTCTTCTCGGACGCCGATAAGCAAACGCTGCGGATCCTGAAAACCGTGCCTCGCGTGCTGCGTGCGTGTTCACCGAGAAGCACAGCGCGCTCCGGGTGTGGCGGTGGACGGTGGCAACGCGAGGCGCTGGCGCGTGGCTCGCGCCGTCGCGAGCGTGGCGTGCCTCCTGTGGAGTGTGCAGTTGTATCGTGACCTGGGCAGTTTTTATTTTGCTTTCTCCTTACTTTGACAGCATCTCGGTTTCGATGACTGCACGGAGGAGGACAGCGGCGATGGCGTCCGGTCCGGTGTTTCCTTGGCTTGCTATTCTGCCGCAAGATGAGCCTGGGCATTCGCTGCTTCTGCTGCCGCCTTGCTCTGCCGCAACAGGGATGGCGAAGTAGCACTGACAGTTCATTTCCTTGTCGTCGATGTACATGCGCTGCTCGCCTGCTCCAGATCAAACAGATGTACATGTACTGCAGTTGAATCCAAAGATGAACTACTGATACGCGAGCAAAGCCTACATGATCCCCCCCCCCCCCCCCCCCCCCCCCCCTCCTCTTACCAGGCCTAGCTACTCAGCCCGTTTCCGCATCTAGAAAAAAAAATAACCCAACGTTCCATATGGCTCCAAGCAAGCTAGCAGCTGAATCTGAATCACGGCCAACGCATCACGCACGACGTCGTATTCCGCGATGTCGACATCGTGACATCTATCTCCCAGAGCGACATTTCCTATGCGCGCGCGCAGTGCTTCGTTTGACGCGAATCTTGCTAGCCGCGTCGCAGCAGGGAAGGATCGAGGCAGCACTAATCATGCATCGTATACCAGCAGACGGCGTCGTCGTTGACCCGATGAGCTGAGCTATAGTCAGCTGAATATCGGCGGCAGCCGGCAGGAGCAGAGAGATCGACCGAGCTCAAATGAGGAAGTTTCCACTTCATGGAGTATCTGAGCATGAAAACCTTTGAAGTTTAATTTGGACACTGCATGCTGACTACTGCATTATTCGGGTTTCGGCGCATGAGATGTTGAAAAGTGAGTGAGCACTGAGCACCGTACCCAATAAAGAGAAAGTCCTCAGGAGGAGGAAACTGCATGCTCCAAGATTAGTGATTGGTGCAGTTGGAGAAGTTGCAGGGAATTTTTTTTTTTGATATCAAGACCCTACTGATATACATAAAATTCCAAAATATCACCAAAATTATTCCAACAGCATATTTTCAAAAAAAATCTTCACAGTTTCACTAAAAGCTACCTGTAATCTATCATATAGTAACAAACAAATAAGATTATATATGATAAATCTAATACGTTATATGAAATTTCGGTAAATAAAATTTAACGAGATTTCGGATAAACACGAGATTTTGGAAATATCACCACAATATTTTTTCCCATTAGGACAAGTGGATTGACAAGGACAAATGAAAATGTACATCTGTCAATCAAACAAAAAGAAATAAACTAGAAAAACCGTGGTCGTTCAAGCAATACGCAACGGCTGACGTTGGAAACGGGTAATGTACTACGCTATCATATTGTACTTGTACTTTCTTTGTGTTGGAAGCGGGTAATGTACTACGCTATCATATTGTACTTGTACTTTCTTTGTTCCAAATTGTAAGTCGTTCTAACTTTATCCTATGTCAAACTTGTCTAACTTTGATCAAATTTGTTGAAAAATATATTAACAACCACAATATCAATTGAATACACTATCAAGATATACTTGGTCATCTATCTAGTGAAACTAGATTGGTGTTGTAGATATTTATATTTTTTCTATAAATCTTGACAAAACTAGAGAGATTTGACTTATTATCACAAACCTAAAACGACTTACAATTTGAAACGGGGTGTACTAGTTAAACCATCTAAAAAAACTAGCTAAACCATGGGCATGTTTGGATGGTGGGGTAAATGGGGCAAATTTGCCCCAATTTACCCCAAAGGTGACAAACATGTAGGGGGTAAATGGAGTGGGGCAAATGTTTTGCCCCATAAATTTCATTTACTTCTAAAGAGTGTCAAACTGGGGCAACTATTTACCCCTCAATCCAAACACCTCATGGCCATGGGGCAAATTTGTTAGGAGCAAATAAAAAAGGCAAAACATTTGCCTTGAGATAAATATTTACCCTCTCAATCCAAACAGGGCCCATGTCCCATGACTGCTCCTTTTGATAAAATCTAATCAACTGACGACATGCTGTCAGTTCTCAACAAATTTTCTAGTACAAGATTATGTTGACATTGGCATCTCGCTACATCTTCTTTTTAATTCCATCCTTGATCAGGGTTTTGGCAGAGCGCTATCATATGTCTACTAGTATATGTAGACGCATACGTGGTGAGCGCTGTTCCTCACCATTATCCTCTCCCTTGGACCTAAACATGGCTGCCGATCTCAAGCTAGCTGCCTTCCTCTGCCTCCTCGCCGTGTCATCGCTCCCGCTGCTCGCCGTCGCCGACTGCGAGTGCGAGGCCTCCACCGACGAGGACAGCGACAAGGGAAAGGCGCTCACGCTCAAGATCATTGCCATCTTCTCCATCCTAGTCTCCAGCGCCGTGGGCTGTGCGATCCCTTCGCTCGGCCGGAGGTTCCCGGCTCTCCGCCCGGACACCGACCTCTTCTTCGCCGTGAAGGCCTTCGCCGCCGGCGTCATTCTCGCCACGGCGTTCGTGCACATCCTCCCGGACGCCTTCGAGAAGCTCGGCTCGCCGTGCCTCGTCGACGGGCCCTGGAAGAAGTTCCCGTTCGCGGGCTTCGTCGCCATGCTTGCTGCCATCGCCACGCTTGTCGTCGACACCATCGCCACGGGCTACTTCCAGCGAGCGCACGCCAGGAGCGCTGCGGCCGTCGGAGACATGGAGACTCCAGTACATGCGCACGGTGAGCATGGTCACTGCCACAGGGATGCCTTCCTTGATCGCGTCGTCGTCATCGACCTTCGGACACCGACGAGGGCGCGCAGCTCATACGCCACCGCGTCATTTCACAGGTGATCGATCGATCGGCTCAAGCACACTTGTTATATTAGGTAGCTAGGGTATTGATGCATCAAATCAAACTTTTGCTGCTACAAGTAACATTTTTTAAGCCTTTAGATAATGAAACAGGCAAATTATCCCAGCATCTGCATAATACTATAAACTGTCAGGCATGTGCTATGCAAATCAAATATAACAAAAGCGCGAGAACTTACCCACATAATAATGACGAGGTTTATCGATTATCCAAGCTGTATGGTTTCGAGAAGATAGTAGATTATTGATTGTTCAATGGCTAGACACAATAGGCTAATCTTAATTAGTTCTCTGTTGTTATTTCTTTTTTCACCCGATCCTTTGTAAGTATTCCCTTCTGTACAACTTTATTTCTTGCGCTTTTTTAATAGAAAACTGAAGTGATTCCCCACAGGTTTATCCAACACAAATCCTATTTATTAACCTTCAACCCCCTATGTAGAAAATATTTCCATGGTAGTTTCTCTAGAATATGCTTTAACTTTAAGTCCTTGTTCATTATGCAATTCCTCATTATGCCTTGTCAATTGTCATTATCTCTCAAGGTGTTGGAGCTGGGGATCATTGTGCACTCGGTGATCATCGGGATGTCTTTAGGTGCATCTGAGAGTCCCAGCACTATCAGACCGCTCTTGGTCGCGTTAACATTTCATCAGTTCTTTGAAGGGTTAGGGCTTGGAGGATGCATTGTGCAGGTATAAATTTGTTCTTTCATAAGAGTTATCAAGGCCAGAAAATTAACAATACTTATATAAGCACATGGAAACTTCATAATTTAACATCCATATCAATACTTAAACGGCATGACGATTGGTCTTATATCAAAGAATAAGGGCTTGTTTGACAGAGCTAGCTAGTATGTAAACTTTTAGGCTAGGGAGATTGAAGGTATTTGGTTCAGCCATTTTGATCTTATGTTGGTCACAGAATATATTATTAAAACATATTCAAGTTATCTTACAAACACTAATTCTACATTGATCTTGGAAATGGAGCTTTGCCAAACATGCCCTAAATCTTACAAGTCCCTGCTAAATTTATCAAATTACATTTCTGAAAATATATCATTTTTCCAGAAGATCAGTAAGGTTTCCTGAAAAATCAAAGTTCATATTTTAGTACTGTATGCATGCAAGACAATACTATATAGTGATATGTTCTAATAGTAAAACTGCTTTGGATATTTTAGGAGGGGGATTATGGCATGGCAAATATTAACCACAAATTAAAGTAGACTTGAAAGCAGCTCGATCTTGTACAAGACTACTAATAATTAGAAATTTATTGAGACCTGATTTTGCAAACCAAAAACATTTAATTCCAGCCAATCCAAAATGCAATCATGTTTATAGGAAAAAAATCCATTATTTGAGTCACATTTTTCTGAATTAAGAATTTTCCTCGCCTCATCTCACTCATGTAGCCTCGTGGATCTACATACATATTATTAGTGAGATATCAAGAGGGAAGTATAAATCCTGAAGTTCCATTGCGCGGCAAATCCGAGGGATGGTTCATGGAGGAAACTCAACCTCCCTCTTAAATTCAATATAGAGACAATATAAAGAGAAGACATAGCACTCATAAATGTGAAACATAAAATAATGATCATTATTAGGTGATAAAGCTTTTTGTTTCTTGCAGGCCAGATTCCGTCTTAGGTCTGTTGTGACAATGTCACTCTTCTTCTCGCTCACCACGCCCGTCGGAGTGGCTATCGGCATCGGCATCTCTTCCGCTTACAATGAGAACAGCTCCAGGGCCCTGATCACTGAAGGGGTCCTCACAGCGGCGGCCGCTGGTATCCTGAACTACATGGCCCTCGTCGACCTTCTGGCTGAAGATTTCATGAACTCTAGGGTGCAGAACAATGGGAAGCTTCAGGTCATCCTTAATGTCTCATTGCTGCTTGGGACGGCACTGATGTCCATGCTTGCTATCTGGGCATGAACACTAGATTGAGAGGGGAGCGCCATGTGAGGGAGAGTCAACTTCCATCTTGATATTCTTCTTGTGGGTAAATATTTACTGCTTCACAATTTATCGCTTGTGTTACTTGATTCTTTCTTGAAAGGCTGATTTGTATTGTTTGTAAAAATATAAAGTACATATATATTGCAAATTGTATTTATGTAATAATAAAAGTTCCGGGCTGAACTATAACAATCCATTTTATTCAGAATTGCAAAACCAGTTTTTATTCGTTTGTCCCAAACAGGCAAACAGTGAAAACAAAAGTGTTATTTCCCTTTTTTGATAAATTATGTCGGATATTGGCATTAGGGCCGCAGTTAAATTATATATGTCAATCATATTGGTAGGACCGCACGAGTAGTCATTTGGATATAGAGTAAAAAAAAACACTCTATACTAAATGGCCAAGTTGCCTAGTAGGCCGTTAGATAGGTACATGTACGTGCATACGTCATACATGTTACTGACCGTCTGGAACTTGGAGCTAGTATATGTTATCGGCCATCTAATCCGAGGCTCTAAGCAAGCTGCCCGCCTTTGGACGATCAATGATGACACCAATCTAAAATCCAAATAACGGACGAGCAGCACAAGTTGCTAATTTGGTAGCTACGTGCCTACGTAGCTTAGTACGTCTGAATTGCCTATTTGCAGGTTTCATTGCTCTGGAAGTTGTGCGTTGGTTATTATACTTCTTATGAAATACTGGGGTGTTCTTCCCTTCTTTGAGCATGATGCAGCAGTCCAGAAAGATTTGGTGGGTTATGGCCTCATAGGCGCGGAGATATGAAAGGTAAAATAACTTATTACACAGATGAGCTATAAATTGTGTGTGACACCCCAGTGTCACTTTTGAAATTTTCCTCTTGCACATCTGTCTATGGTACAAAGTTTTTGGTGCTCATCATGTTTATGCATTGAGTATCATGTTTGAATGGGCTCTCAAAATTCAAATTTCGTTTTTAAACTCTTTTGAATTCAAGTTTTGGCTAAGTTAAGTCTTTTCCTTTTAACCCTTTTGGGGGCTTGTTTAAAATTAGAAATGTTTAAACAAGTGGCTTTTGGCCAATTTGAAAATCTCTTAGTGAAGTATCTACTTTCAGCTAGAAGTTTTGGTTGTGAGCAAAGACATCTTTTGATTGCTCAAATTTGTGGTCAAAAGTTGGTCAAACTGCTGATTTTCAGCACTTCTGAAAATGGCTAAGTCCTTTTCCTGACAGCAGCCATTAGCCAACTTTAGGGCTCCATAACTTTTATTTTTCAATCAACCCAAACCAAAACAAGTTCTTGGGTTGGAAGCTGGTAGTTTGAACTCTTCAAAAATCATGAACAACTCCAGGATCTCAATCTCTAGTTATTTCTTTTTCAAGCTCAAAGTCAGCTAAATTCATTCCAATTCGGGTACTTAGAAATTTTCTCAACTCGAGATTTTGGCCAAAGTTTGATCGATCATATCTTCCAAACTAAATCTTTTTGAACCATATGACTTTAACGAAAGTTGTTCATCTTGGTACCATCTAAAACTTTTGTATAGGAGTTTTGGAAAGTTTCTACACGAAATCTCGAGTTTGAATCAAATCTTTGGAGTGTTTTCGCGGGCTCCTGTAGCTACTGAATCGACTTCGTCGATTCAGTAAAACGCGCAGGGGAAGGTTCGCCCGAGCTCGTGCGCTGGCGTCGCCCGTACCACACGCCGTGCTCCACTAGTCTTTGCCACGCGCCGTTGCTTCGCACCGCCAGTTGCACTCCACACCATGCGTGCTGCCTCGGTGGCGAGCTCGGCCGGCAACACCGCTCTAAGCGGTGAAACTGATCGCGTTGCAAGCCGCCGGTGAGTGACACGTGAATTTCACCGCTCACTTCGCTTTCACCCAATTCACCGTCTCAGTAACTCCTTACCTCGCTCTCTTCGCCCTCGACCACTCCGCCAGCTCCGCCGTCCCTTCCTCGCCGGCAATTCCCAGAAAAACCGGCCGCCATTGCCGCCACCCCACCCCACCATGGAACTCCACTTTCCCATCCTCCTCCGCCTCCACAAATCGCCCAAATGGATACTCCTTGATCTCCTGAAGCCGTGCACCATCTTCTCGTGAACTCCGAAGCTCCGGTGAGCCTTAGCGCCGGCCGTTTTTCCGGTCGTCCGCCGCCGGCCATGGACAAGGACCGTGCCGCCTCTAATCCTTGGGTTTTTCATGCCTAGGATGGTGCGGCTTGGAGTCCTGAGGCCGTGTGTCTTCTCCGGCGCGTCTCCGACCACTTCTCCGGCGAGCTAGCGCCGGTCAACCGCACGGCGGCGCCCTGTGCAAGAAGAGTTCTGCCCAGGGGTGTTCGATTAGAAGAGGAAGTTTTTCCAGGGGGTTAAGTGAAAAGATGCAGGGTTTAAGTGTTTAAGTGGAAAAGTGCTAGGGGGTTTTCTGGAAGTTCCAGGGGCTATTTTGTAAAGAAAGGACTGGTTGGTGAAGGATCTTTCTTCCCAGGGACCCAAGTGCAAAAGAGTTTTCGGTTTTTCTTTTTTAAAACTATTGCTGCATGCATGTGTTTCTTGTAAAATGCATAGTAAATCATAGAAAAGTGGGAAAATTGTGAAACAAATTTTGTTGAGTTTGTTGCATCTTTGGTTACAGTAGAAAAATATAAAATCATGTTGTTAAGTTGTTAATTACTGTGTTAGTGTTTTGTTTAGTTTTATAGCTTGGTGTCAAAATAAATGGTTCTGCATATCTAAAAATTTTGAGAAAATCACAGTAGCTCTAATATGTGTTTTTGTGATCATAGTAAATTTCATGGATGCATGTTGTCTGTGTAGTTTAAGTTAAGCTTTTTCTCCGTAAAAATCTTGTTGGTGCTGTTAAAAATACTTTTAAAACAGTTTTTGAGCTCAATAAATCATGGTAAATCTGTGTTAGTGTTTAGTCAGTGTTTCTGTGTAGTTTTGCATTTTTGTGCTTAATCTTGCTGCTGTACCTTATTTTGGTAGAATTCTAGTCTTTTTGTCTTTTTCAAAATAATTAGTTTCTGTTAGAATAAAATGTTTGTAAAATTTCAGTGGTAATCTTAAGGTAAAAGTTACCCAGGGAATATCTTGTGCTGGTAGTTAACCTGTGTAAGCTTGTTTAGATAATTTGTTCTTAAATAACCCCTTTACTTTATGTAAATAGTGGTTTTATAAATGTATTTAAGTTAATTTATTGTTTCCTAGATAAGTTTGATGATCTCAGTTTAAGTTTGCATCTGTTGTTATCTTTTCCTTCTTAGTGATAGGTTAATCTTGTTTAAAGAGATATGCACTTACTCTATAAAGTTTTGATAATTGTTTTTAGCAACATAACTTGTGCTTTCTTGTGAATATCTGTGTTTGTACTTAAGCTGTATAATCGAGTTGCTGCATTTTAGTTAATGCATCTTTTCCAAGTGTTGTTCTAAACTCACACATATGCATCTTCATGTAGAGAACGTTCTAGCTTACGGGGTTTACAATCTGGTGCCCGAGTCCGAGGCCGAGCAGCAAGAGCCCAAAGTTGTGGTTGCTGAAGTTGAACAAGACCCGAGCCAAGACTCGGAAGGGCCCAAGGCCAGTGAAGGCAAGCACCGGAAGCATTCAACCTTTTTAACGCAGCCGCAATTTAATTATTTACTTTACAAAGTTTTACTTTTTGCATTTAAGTTCTCATAGGAGTTGAATGAAACCCTAGTTGCATACTCCATAGGAAACCCAGAGTTTTACTAGTATGTGTAGGTCGATAGAATTGCTAGGCTGGTTAAACGGTAGAAGTCGAGTAATTGTCTGTTACTCGCGAGAAGCTAGGTTGGTTACTTTAAGCAAGTTTTGTTCAGCATATCAGTTACCTGGAAAAAGTTTAGACCGGGCGGAGAGTTTTTGGTAGGGAAAAGAATGTGATGGTGTAGCTCCGCCTGTGTCAGTTAAGGCCCGTTCGTTGTTGGCTCTGGGATCAAGTTTGAATTGTACTACCTCACATGCTGGGAGTAAGAGGTAGTTGAAACTGGTAACTTATGTACTTTAGCTCGCACTGGTATGTTGAACTACGCCTGACTTCCTTTTCATGTACCGGTTAGAGTTACAACTCATGGCTGACCCGTCGTTGGTATCGGTGAGGACTGGTACTTGAGGGTCGCAGGGTAGGTCAAGTATTTAGTGTTGGCTGAAGGAACGGCTGGCATGAGCGGCTCGACGGGGTTCGCTTATGCCGTGTGGGTAGGTTAACCTTGCAAGGTATAAAAACCGAATCGATTCGCCGTACTCACGGTACTGAGCTCTTGATCACTGGGCCGCATCGCTAGTTAAGAACATGAATATAATGATGTTTATATGCTGTTTGAATTTAATCAAGTACTTGCTCTCTTTGAAAAAGTTTTTATAAATGCTTACTTAGAATAAATAGCTCAACTAAAACTTGGATGCTAAAATTTGAAAGTAAGGATCTACTTAGTTGCTTCTTTTTGGCAAAACAAAAACCCAGCCAAAAGCTTTGCATACTACGGGTCTTAGTAAACCTAAAGTCGGGTAAGTCTTGCTGAGTATTAAATTACTCAACCCTGCTTGTGTTTCCTTTTTTTTCAGAGTCTGAGTCTAGGGTAGCCGAGCAGGTCGCTGAAGCTTTTCCGTTCGGTGTTCCTGAGGGTTACCAGTTGCAGTTCGTTCCGGCTTCGCAGGGTGTGGAGCCGAGGGAGTAATAATGCTGGCTGGGCTACCTGTGCATTATTATGTTCTGTTCCGTCGTAGACTCGTAATGTTTAAAACTTCCGCTGCACTTAAAACTCTGTGTTGTAATAACTTTTATCCTGTAATATTTTTGTAATTAAATCCACGTGTACTGTGTTGTAAAATTTGCGACTCGTTAATCATCTGTGCTCATCGTGGAGTGAGACTTGCCTCGTATTGGTTTCGACAATGTGATCAGTGGTGTAATCGGGAGTTACCCGACAGTAACTACACGGTTATGTCAGTTGAAGTGCGAGTGTGCTGTACTGCTTGCATTAGCTAAGGGACAATGCACTTGAGCTGACATAATTTGAGGTGGTTCTGCCACATTGTGAGACGAATGCAATGAGCCTGTTTAATCCATGATTTATGCAACAATAGTGCTGCAGTAATTATCTGCTAATCATGGATTAATTACCCTCTAATTACTCTCATTAGATTCGTCTCACGATTTCAGGCGAAATTTGCAATTAGTTTTATTATTAGTCTACGTTTACTACTGTAAAAATCTCTTTGTAAATTTTTTTGACCAAACTAAACAGTGATACTGGGACATGCACCTCTAGTCGAGTAATCTTACCAATCACCCTCGATGATGGTTTACAAACAATCACCGAAGGGACGAGCTCCAACGGCAATGACTTTCCACGTGCGGCCCATGAAACGTGTCTGACCCACGAGACGATGATTACCAGTAGTGCGTTGCGTTAGTATTTTGAGCGGAGAAAGAATTAAAATATCTGCATGCATGCAAATAAGGACAAGAGATTGACGACATCATCTTTTGTTCGGTGTGAATACTTCCTTTTGTTCTAAGTATATATACTTGTTTGTTCTGCGAGTTCATACAAGTTAGTCTAGGTACATACATGTTTGTTCTGTAAATTCATATAATTTGTTCGGCGTAAGTAATTTTTTCTGATTATTCGTTAATTTGTTCCACGTATGTATCTAGAACAAATTTTATAAACTTAGAGAACAAACATATATAGACCTATAGACCTAGAATGTATTGTATGAGCTCACAGAACAAACATATATACAGCCAGTATAAAATAATTATTTACACCAAACAAATTGTATGATCTCATAGAACAAACCCGTATATAACTAGAACAAATTGTACACTAAAATATAAAGAAAATAAAAAAAGTCTAAAACGTAAAGAAAATGTTTACCTTGTGATCATTTCACGAACTTTGTGTAACTCTTCCACTTCTTAAAAAAAGTCGCTCCAACAGCAAGAAAGAAAAAGCAAATGAAAGAAACTTGATAATTTTCTGACAACTAAAAAACAACGACTTCCTTAATAGAGCTAACCGCGGCCGCGAAAGAAGGCAGAAAAAACAAATGAAAGAAAAAAACAAAACAATAGGTGCAAAAGATTAAAAAAAGTCCCTCGGCATAAGAAATAGAGTCTTTTACCCTATGCTATTAAGAAAGTTGTCGCTTACCTGTGTGTCACAAAAAAGTTTGAAGACATCTGTGTGCCATGAGCCCAACTTTCGTTTCCCTGTGTGCCACTTTGGACGGATGGAGGAGTAACAGAGGCTAACGGAGATGGGAATAAACTGTTTTGTCCTTCTACATTGCGGGACCCACATGTCATCCCTAACCTCCCTCCCTCTTCTTCCCCATGCCACTCTCCCTCCATCTCCCACCCGCCCTCCACCCACGCGCTGGCGGGCTGGCCACGTGTGGCGGAACCGTCCAATTTAAACTGGCTCAAGTGCGCCAATTACCGTCGCAACAGTAATTATCCCAACGCACTTCAAACAGTTTAAACCCGGCAATCCGTCGAGTGTCCCCAGGACAACCCGAAACCTCCACTTACAACTTTAATCTTAGCCATATATCAGGATCACTTTCGAGAAGGGAAAGTATTAACAAGCATTACATTTTTACATAAATAGCTCAAGGTACGAATTATTACAACAGTAGTTTGAAACAAACTTAAGTGCATGTCAAGCCATACTAGAGAAATTTAAACAAACAAACCAGGGCAGCCAAGTACTAATATATCTGTATAGCTAGGTCAACACCAGAACATCAGAGACCCACGGATGTTCTAGTTCTTCAGAACTCCTTCTTCGTTTTCCTGTTGCGAAGCCTCTGAAAACAACAACACGGAAACGCTTCAGTACAAAAGGTACTCAGCAAGGCTAACCCGACTAACAGAAATAAAAGACTGAAAGGCAAGGAGTATGCTAGTCTTTTCGTGGACTGGCTGACTTCACCATTTTGCAAAAATTGCTTACTAAGGTAGATCCTTACATTTTTATTTTTACACTCAAAATTAGTTTTTATTTAAGCTTCTAGGTTATAAAGTGTTTTTCACCCAAGTGGTAATTAGATCAATCAGCATATTGAATTCATAAAACTTTATATTCCACTTATTTCAGCTACGATGTTTAACAGTGATCAAGCACATTCATAACCAAGAATAGTGACGATCCGGACCGATTTACATCCTGCAGGAGAGACCTAGTTCCCAGCCACGTACAGCTAATCAGGCTGTACGCAACAATCCTTTCGATTGGTTATACTCAAAAATTGGAAATATAATTACCCGAACCCAGGAACGCACCCTCACAAGAGGCCCCACGTCTGGCCTGACCATCAGGTGAGTTTCAGGCTACGCCCCCGCCTTTCTCCGACTCATCAAGCACAGGTAAAAATATTTCCACTCCAAGAGTCAACCAACCTACCGGGCTTGCTGGTTCCCCATCCCAGTAAGTTACCAGGTAAAAATTACTTGATCAGCGGTTAAAACAACGGACGGGCCTTAATCATCTTAAGCAGGCAAACAGAACTATGGAATCGATTTCTCTCGATTCCTTCCAAGCTTCTGCTCGCATTCCAAACCAGTTTTTTCTTTCTTTCAGGTTTCTTAATTAATTGATCTTGATTACCTTAAGCGGTCGAATAACAAAAGTTACCCGAGAGGATGGTAACTACTGAGCATGACTAAGCATGGGACATTACTAAATATATTGAACAGATGGCAAAGATGTCCTCAATATCAAGGAGGAGTTGTGCATAAGAGTAGGTTTCAATCAACTCCTAGACTTAATGCATCTCATACATCAAGATTTGGACACAATGATGAACAATTTGAAATAAATAGGTTTAAATGCACCGGAGCTTGCCTGAAGTCACAAAAAAATTAGATTCTTCCACAGGTTCGTCGGCTTCAGGGGCAATCACTAATACTTCTTCTGATGGCTGCTGTTCCTCAGAAAATTCCACGTATTCGACTTCCGGAGCTTCAGTTGCTAAGGTAAACAAAACAGAGGTTAGTTTATGCAAAACTTTGAGAAACAAGACATACAACTTCTCTTCATGATAAAGTTGCAAGCCAACACTAACTACCCCTTTAAAAAGATTAACTCACATTTTTATCCTAATTAAACTAGTCCTTAAGCACTTTTAAATTTATTATAAAAGGATTACTAATTAATTTCTAATTCTAAAAAGAATAAATAACTAAATAAAAAGTCTATTTATTATAAATTTCTAATTATAAATCATTATTCAGTATTATTAAACATTTTAGAAATATTAAGTATTTATTTAATAACCTAAAAGAGGTTAAATAAACAAATACCTTGACCTAGGATTTAAGAGTTTTAATGCATAAAGGAAAATAAAACAAACTTAACAAAATTGGTTTCACTATTTTTGGACATTTCTACAAATTTTTATGAATTTTAGAGTGAAAACTGAAATTTAAATCTAAATCTAAAATGGCACTTTTATGGAAAACCCCCTGGACTTCCTGATCTTCTCTCCCGCGGTCCCTGGCGACTAAACCAACTGGCCCTCCGGCCTTGACTGGCGCCGGCCGGCTTTGACCGGCGGCCGACCCGCCGGTGGTGGCTCTCCGGCCACGAAACCACTCGGAATCAACCCCCCTACGCGAGGCGCACCCGTTGGAGGTGTTTACTTGGACGGCAGAGCAGTAGAGCGGCGGCGCAACCCAGCGGCGGTCAAGCTAGGGTTGGGCGGCGGCGCGGAGCTACACCGGCTCAACGGCGGCGAAAAGCTCAACTTGAACATGACCCACAGACTGGCCTCACCCTAGAACATCTAGTGCTTCCCTCAATTTCCTTGCTAGGTGCTCAGAACCAAGAGTTCCATGGCGACGGCCATGAGCTCGGCAGCGCGCACGGCGGCGCAGCTGTGCCAGCCGAACTAGAGCTTCGCAAACCCAACCAACAACTCTTGAACTATCTACGACTTGTGATCAACCCATTCATGCCCTCAAACCTAGACCAAAGCTACGGCAACCAAGACTTCCATGGGAGGGTGCTCACCCCAAAGGCAGAGAACTGCCGGCGTCGAGGAAAAAGCAGTCGTACATGCGCTGGGGTGGATGGTGGAGGACAAGAGCTGGTGCAGGTCGTAGAGGACGACGAAGCGAAGGTTTGAGTGGAAGGGTTTGGGCTAAGGCGGTCGAACGACGACGAATTTCTCCGGCGACGGCGAGGATGGTGGAAGGGCGAAAATGGCGGGAAGGAGATAACTCGACCGGGAGCTCAGTATATATTCAAAAGTTTCACCGCCTCTCACCGTGCCACCTCCTGCTTGAGCTCAACACGCTGTCCTCGAGTGCTGCCGCCGCGTGGCTCGACCGGACTGCCTCTGCTCGCCGGTGGCAAGCAGTCAGGCAGCTCCCATCCGCCCTGTTGTCTTCTTCTTCCTTCTTTCTATCCAATTTGCCTGTTTTGATTCCAAAATTTCACAAACTTTGAAATACAAACTTCCTTTAAACCTTAAACCAAACTTGAAGAGTAACTATAGAGCTTCAACTTTGGTATAGATCATTAGACTAAAACTTTTCTCAATCACGCGGATTTGATCTCTGAACTTTGGGGAAAAAGCCCGATCTTCAGTTCTCTGATGAATTCGTCACAGTTTCAGAGTTTGCAATGTAATCTATTCAAAAATCGAGGCTCCAAACAAATAGCAAATCACCTTTATTTCAAACCAGATTTGACATGGTCATAGTTCAAGTATCCAGCATCCCATTTTTCATGAAGTTGGTGAATACTTCATATACAAAAATGAAAGAATTCTTCCTTTGAAAACTGTAGAAAATTCGACCTTAACTGTCCATCAGACAGTATTGATTTGCCTGAAACTTTTTCGATTTAGCCAACTTTGAGCCCCAACTTAAATAGGTAAATACCACTTTTTCACAAGGAAAAGAACTCTCATCAATCCTCCATATATCCAAGTTTACTTTAGGCATGAAGATTACCAAAGTTCATACACAAAAACCTCTCAAAATCGCGCCTAAAGTTAAAGGTTTTTCAGCTATCCCAGACTTAGAAACTTTCTCCATCACTAATTCACATTACTAGGTCTTAACATCAGGGATGTTACACCGCGCGCCCGCCTGGCCCCGCACCGTCGGTGGGTGGGGGTGGGGGCGAGGGAGGGAGCTCCGTGCGCTGGGCCTCCATGGCTAGCGAGGAGCGAGCTCCGGCTCGCTTCACCCACGCGCTGGCGGGCTGGCCGCGCGCCGTCGGTGGGTAGGGAGGAGGGGGAGCTCCGCGCGCTGGGCCTCCATGGTCGGCGGGGAGCGAGCTCCGCCGCGCCCTGCCCTCCATGGCCGGTGGGGGAGGTGAGCTCCGTGTTGAACCCTCCATGGCCAGCGAGAGGCGAGCTCCGAGTGAGATTTGCACAGACGACGGCAAGGATGGCCGTCCGGTGGAATCGATCCGCCATGGATGGAGCTTGACAAGTATGTCCATTAGCCATAGAGAGATAAGGACAGGGACAGAGAAGTCATTTTCCATATGTGGGTCCCACCTGTCAGAGCTAATTTCTAACCGAAAGGGGACGGAATGGCACAGGATAAAAGAAAGTTGGGCTCATGGCACATAGGTGTTCAGTTGTTCACAAACTTTTTTTTGGCACACAGGTAAGCGGCAACTTTTTTAATGACATAGGGGTAAAGACTCAAGAAATAATGGAAGAGACAGTAGTCGCGAAAGGGGAAAAAAGACGCTCCGTCAGCAGGTGTTTTGCTTGCTTGAAAAACGAAACAGTCGCAAAACAAAGAAAAACAGTTGGTGGGCATAAAAAAAAAAGAAGAAAACAATAGTGTGGGCAGTAAAAAAACAGTCGCGAAACACAGCTAACAGCAACCTGCTCCCAGTGCTCCGTGGGCCGAAACACTACTGTGGGTCTTACGTTATGTGGGCCGTGCCATCTATTATGGGCCGGATTGGCGAAATCACGAGAGGCCGCCGCCGCATGGGCGCTACAGCGATGGTTTGTTTACCGTCGCTGAAAACAACCCTCTAGTCAAGGTCATCATTCTATTGAATAGTAGACTTGTATATCTGGGTGGCCTCAGTAGTTGCATTCGCTGTCTGATTGTTTTGCCATACCATCTTAATTATGGCTCATCTATCATTCTAAAGCTGTGTATTGATCATCCGTACAATATGCCATCATACTAAGTGGCACTGCAACCCTCATGTACATATACGGTATACCTTAGTGCGCACAGCAGCTACAAGGAATGGAAGATAAACGGGGAACAGTATTGCAATATACTCAATTTACCGTCATGGTTTGCTACATTGAAATAATATGCAATCACAAATTTAAGATACAAATCACCAATTATTTAATCAGGACCTAAAACCAACAATACATCTTTGAGACACAGGCAGGCGCACGCAACCCTACCAAATATGGTTAATGTGAACATTAGTGGCTACCACAAACAGCCTACAACACTTTAGCTTTCTTTATAGTTTATACACATGTCATGCTGCATCATACACTGTACGGTAGGAAAGAAAAAAAAAACAGAATGCTTGTGAGCTCCTGCCTTGTCCAGAGGAAACAGTAGTTCCTTCGTTGGCTCCAACATCAAGCTGCTATTAGTTGGCTGAGAGGAAGTGCACCCGGGCAAGGGGATACTCCTTCCCAGCTACCCAAACACCAGTCTGTGACCACTGCACGTCCTCCCATTCTAGGTTATCCTGCAAGACCTGCATCGTCGCCGAGGAAACAGATGGCAATGTAAGTGTGTTTCTGCCTGCCACAGCAGTTTGAAGTCTAGAAAACGGAGCAGAAATACCTCAAGTTGGTCTGCTGGTAGTGGGATACCGATGGATCGCATGGCGCTTTCAGGCATGGCCTTCTTACAACGAGACCATCGGAACACATCCCGGAGTTCATGGTCCACAGAGCCTCTGTCCCCATTTTGTGAATGGTGACTACTATTCTGGTGTTTCTCCGGTTCTGCATCAGATGCATTGGAATTTGATCCAATACTTCGAGGCTTCTCTCCACTGAAGCAGAGCTCGTACCTGTGGAAACTTGTAACAAAATTAGAATAACAGTGAGTTCCATGAAAGTACAACTTGGAAAACAACCTAAGTAGAAAGACGCAAAGAACAAATCATTAGAACTAAAAAAAATTAAAGAGACTTTTCCAAGTACAAAGATGCAAAAATAGTAGGGTAATGCTCATACCTATTAAAGTGTGTTTCCAAATATATGACTTCACCTTTCTTCAGTCTAGCAGAAGTATAAAGAGATTTTTTCAACCCCTTGTCTGCCACAATGCTAATACTATATTTTAACCTGATGAAAGAAGAAAAGCATCAGAACGTACAAAAAGGCCAATAGGAGTAGCCTGAAACTAAACAAGAGAACTAAAAGAGCTTCTACAAGCAAACAAATAGGGTTATATCTTACCAAGAGAAGATTTAAAGCATGCTACAGAGATGGAAACACGCGAATACCGGTACTGAGAAAAATCATAGTGAACTAGTACAAATCAAAGATCTCAGGAACATACCACGGCTCATTGCAGAGATTGTATTGTATTGTCACTTCACGAACAAATCGTTGCTGACGCAATGCATTCTGCATCAACCATGTTGGAAAATTCTTATTTTAAGATAGAGAAAAGGTTGCTGGTTATAAAATATAATGCAAACTTCAATAAACATTTATCAATTGGGAATAAAGTTGCAAAGAAGAAAAGATTTAGAAGAAAATTACAGAGGCTGCAGCTCGTGTTGTCATTGTACGCTCAACTGCAACCGGAGCGAGTGTGGGTTCCACCGCTGACGTGTGGCTAAGGCGTGGCTCGAGATCAATGGTGCCACCACCTTTCTGCAAAGCAAGTGAAAGAAGCTAAGCAAACTTCGTATGAAATAGTGATCAGTAAAAGAGTTCAAAAGGTAACCACAAGACAAAGAAAAGGATGCATGGAAGTGTTATATATCGCCTGCACCCTTGATACCTTAACAATGCAGCAGCGTTCTATGCGAAAGCTACAACCAATCCCAGCACCCCAAGCACGTGAACGTACATTGTTTCTCAAAGTTGAAGTATAACCTGGGATAGACATAGATACCAAGTTTTGTGAGTCCTTATTCGACCATCTGTCCAAACTGAGTCTGACAGAAATGTAAGAAAATGAATGGAAACCTACACTCTTGTGGTGGTAGAACTCGAACAGTTGCACGAAGCTCTTGGATGGCAGATGGTGGAGGGGAGGATGTAGGCGAGCAGTAACCGGTATGCATTAGCACTAAAACAAGCACACATTAGAAGATAAAAAAGAACTCCCAGAACTATTAAGAAGTTTGGAACAGTAAGCAGGAATTTACCAGCCACAAGATCTGAATCATTTGTATATATATCTGTTCCCCATAGCTGAGCACCCTTTACCTGCACAACAGAGATTTCAGCAGATGAATAAAGGAGCTAAATGAGAAGTGCAAGCATGGTGAATAAAAATTTAGGGAAGTTCAATACAAATGGATAACATGCTAGTATGCATAAATTCAGCAGTAAGACGTATAGCAACCACATCCACAGTTCAGAACAATCAAGTGAATTCAAAACTGAAGGAAGTTACAATAATATTATACATAAAAGAGTTGCTGACAGAGCTACAGTATCAGCATGGGTCATGGAGATAGCCAAAGTGAATAAAGTAGAGATTGTCTGCCAAGTGTGTGTACTCACTTGACGATTAGTAGAAGTAACAAATTCTGCAGGTATCCGAATTTCAAGAGTAGGGCCATTTTGTAGACTTTCGGCATTTTTAGCATCCTGAGTTGCTTCAAAGTCTTTCCATGATTTCAGCAGCTCCTGCATGCACTCTCCAGCTTTATAAACAATGGCAGGCACCTCGGACTTACCTGGCAATCAAGAGGAGAATGAGATAAAAAAAAGCAAAATCTAAATCATTTTCTGAACATTGCAACATGGTGCTCATCATTTCTACATTGTACCTGCTATGGAACATGCATGCATCAGTATTAGGAAAGCTATTAGTACTAAGAAGGTATTAGTATTTAGCATGGTTGCCAATATCGCGATTCTGTGCTACGATTTTACGTCTTTACGATCTTGATTCAGGGCCTTCATTCTACAATTCTACTCGATAGAATATATGCTTCTACAATTTATATGTTTGAGATCTTATGATTCCAATCTTACCTGAAGACTCAATCTAGAATCTATGATTTTGACTACCTTGGTATTTAGTGTTAGGAAGGTATTAGTTTTTAGTACTAGGAAAGTTGTCCTTGGGAGCCCAAGGCTATCCTAGTGCTGCGAGATAAATGTTGGGAACTTGGAGGGTTGAAAACATAGGACTGGCAATGGAGTTTGCGGAATGTAGAGGATGATTTTGGCAGCAGGTTTAAGTGGGACAGCAGGATGCACCAAGCACAGCTACAGGGGAGGACAGAGGATGCAATTGCGATGAAAGCTGACTATGAGGACTGAAGGGGTCAATTTTGGTGGCATTGGGGGGGGGGGGGGGGGGGGGGGTATGGAGGGTAGGAGCGGGGCTGCTGCAAGTAATCGAGGCGGAAGAGGGGAAGAGCAACATGCATAATAGAGCTAGGACAACAGAGAGAAGGGATGAGGGCGGAGCAAATTGAGTGGCAGCAAAAAAATGGTTGCTAGCAGAGGCAATCATCCAATTTTGCAGGGTAAGGGGTAGTCGTGGCTGCTTGTGGCGATTTGAGGGTTTTTGGGTAACGACAATGAGCACAAAATGGCTGCAGGAGTGGAGCTGAGCAAACAGGTTATGAGAAGCAGCGTTGGATATTTTTAACAGGTGGACAGCAGCAGACACGGTGACTCGCATACCAAATATTACGGAACAAGGTGAATACGGTGAGATGGAAGCTGATCACCCTCTAATCTTCAGGCTTCTCTTGTCCAGAAGATGCTCAGCCGTCAGGATTCCTTCCACTCCCTCAGGGTGCACGGCCTGCCTTTTGTAGTGTTTAGGGACTAGCCAATATATCAAATCCGACTTCACTCCCAAGAATAAAGCTCCTAATAGTAATAACCTTCCTAAAACTAGCATAGTCCTGATACAAATAACCTTTCCTAAAACTAGGATAGCCCTCCAAATACTAAAAAAACTAAGCCTGGGGAGAGATCGCCACCACCTTATTTCACTAAGAAGAGCTCAACCGGAGCCCAATCGAGAAAGGTCACGAAAGCTGGCTACCCTCATACATGGGGATGCCGCCCACTACGGTTCAGGCCCTAGACGCATGCTTTGAGGCCTAACCTGTGCCAGACCCTTACACGAGGGTCCACCCACCACAAGTCAGTTCATCCATGCCGACCAAGGGAACCAACATTGTGATCTTTTATACCTAGCATAAACCCACAGGAATTCAAATTCAAATTCAGAGTGTGGGTGCTATTAAGGTTATTGCAACCACTAGGCTAGAGGCCCCTGCTCATCCCTCCTAATACTAATAACATTCCTAGCACTAATGCACGCACTGTTTCCTTAACAGTACCCGTTCCTCACCAGCTCGGTTTAACCAGCAGAAATGGTAAAACACACTAAAACATGCATGCACTGTAAAATGCATTATATCAAACATAAAAATGTAAGGAACTTCCAGTATCAGAGTGGGAATTAGAGTTTGTAATGTCTTCTATGAAGGAAATGTAAAACGAATATATAGAGACAAATCTTTTCATTACTCCAGTTCCAAATTGAAGCACCAGTATTCATTGATTCAACTAAGAATGTGGATATTTGACTAACCTTGAGCCCTGCATGACAAAACAAAGAAAATGTGAGTTATGATGACTAGTCATCACTCATTAATAACCTCGAAACAATGAAACAGCATGTTCATATATTAGTTCTCAGGAAAGTCTGAATTTCCAGAAATGGAGAATGCCATGAACCCTCATTTACACACAAAAAAAAAGAACCCAAAAATACAGCAAGATGCAGCATTAAGCTTACCCTTCACCATCACGCATCCTGGATCGAAATCGAGGTTCACGCTGCGGTGCTTGACTACCTCCCCTCGGTCGCACCATCCTCCTGCGTTGGACACTTCCAAAAACATCCTTATCTTTCTCCATATCTCCTTCGGTGCCATTATCATCAGATTCTTTGTCATTATATTTGCTTCTTTGCTCATGCCTGTCTCCAGCATCCACATCCTTCTCTCTCTTCTTGTCTTTAGGATCCCTATCATGAGCTTTCCATGCATCATCCTTAAGCACCTTAGATTCTATTGTTGTATTCTCATGCTCAGCACTCTTAAGGGCTCCATCAGATGAAGCTTTTTCCAGTGTTGTGTTATCCTTTTCAGTTACTACAGATGAATCTTTCTTGGAAGAATCCTTCTCCCTATCGTTGACTTCCTTGTCTCTCATGGAATCTTTTCTTTCCCTGTCCCATTTTTCAGCATCCCTATCTTCCCTTTGCATTTCTCGTCGCTCAACACCACTACCTCCAAGCTGTATACCGGTCCTACGATCACTTTTATCGATTTCTCTTGCACCAAAGTCCCTGTGTTTCTCATCCTTCTTTTTTCTGTCCTTGTCTCTGAACTTATCTTCACTTTTTGGATCAGCTTTGTTGTCACCAGCAGATTCATGTGCATCTTTTGAGTTACGTTCTTCGACAGAAGGACCTTTGGGAGTTTCATCAGTGCCTTGCAAACCAGGACGGGACAAACGCCAATCCACATTATCAGATGGCTGATCAAAATACCTTTTACCCCTGTGTTCCTTGTTGTCCTTCCAACCTAAGTTTGACGGAACAGCAGGATGACTATCCTTGTCAAATTTGGCATCACCCTTATAATCAGCATGACCCCTCCTGTCAGCCCTTGTTTCACTTTCATCTGCTCTATTGTCTACCTTTACATCACTCTCAACTTTATTAGCCTGGAATTCAATTCTGGGATCACTATAGACATCACGTGCATCAACTTTTGTCTCGCGATCGTCCATCTTAGTGTCCCGTGCATCTTTATTTTGCTTTGATTCTAATCTGCTGTCAGATGAGATGGGGTGTTCAGGAAAGTTGGAGGAGCTACCAGGCATCCGATGACCCAGGGGTGGCCTCTTATCATCACGGGGCTCAACACGTTGAATTTTAGTGAATCTACCATCATGTTCAAAAGAACCATGGAAATCAGTGCTGCTTGACTGAATAGCTTTCCCAGAAGGACTTGAATACAATCCGCTGTCATCCAAAGGCCTTTTTGTAGGTGTAGAGTGGCTACCCTCCTCATGCAACCTCTTTGGAGCACCACTCATTTTTTCGCCAGAATGCAAAATGATACTTCAAGAGTGACCCAGATACAAAATGAAGTAGCTCAATGTCTTTAATGCAATTCACTGCAAGAAAAATCTGGATCAGGACAGGTCACACCAGCGACCTAACTTTTTATTTGGAGACATGAAATTTCAGAAAAATCACACATCTAGAACAAGTAGTAACAAGTTTGTGGTGAATCAAGGTGATCAATGTAATTCAAGCATAAATTTATGCTCCATTAATTTCAGGATACGGCCCTGTTTGTAATTTACTTATGCCAGGTTTGAAATTCTCAATTGCTACATTATTTATGGTAAAAAAAATGAACCCAGCCACTCGTTTACATTTGAGATGCCAATGAAAAAAATGTATCCCCATTTTTATAACTGTTTTTAGAACAACCCCCATTTTTATACTTGTAGATAGAGCATGTTACTTATACCAATCAGAACCTAGGGAAAAAAATGGCAGAAAGCAGGACCATATACATGGAAATGTTAATTACAGATATTTACACAAGCACCTTAAATTCAAAAGAAATAAATCTAGAGGTCTTACAGCATGGAAATACACACACAGGAAAATCACTAACATGAATTGTAAAAAAGTACAGAATATGTAGCATGAAAAGTTATGTTCAGGAAAATGAAAAGAGAGAGCATATGAATGTAAAGCATGATTAATCAATTGCATATCATCATTCCGTTAGGTGAAAAGCATCAGACTCTGGCGGAAATATCAGACCAGTAATTACCAAAAATATTTCAAAATATGAACTGGCTCTGAATAAGAGCGCATGGAAATCAGCAGACCACATGGCTGAACTACCTAGTCAATCAGTCTGTATTACTGTTACCACTGGCGGAGCCACGTTGTGGCCGCCAGGTACGGCCGCACCCATGAAAATTTCACAATCCCTTATTAGCTCTAAATTTTCACCATGTTTTGATTGAATGTCTACACATGTTATGTGGAGCCGCACCCCCCCACTATTTCTCTCTAGCTCCGCCACTGACTGTTACTACTATTACTAATGGGGGAAGTAGATCGAATTTTCCAGACATCCTCCTCACCCCAACCAGGAATAACTTCGTTCATGCTTGCTTGAATTGCCGGCGAAATGCTAGAGTTAACTCAGCATACATAAGCACCGGTGTGTATTTACACCACTCTTCTACTGGACGATGATAGCATGGTACTGAGTACCAAACCATGTATGTATCATATACGTTGTACTACTTAGACTATAGTGTCAGGACCTCCTTGTATACAATATTTTTCGTGAAAGTGCCATCTATTGTTGGGGTCAACTCTTTCTTCTTAGCATTAAGTTTTCTCTCCATCTGGTCACGCTTTTTAATAATCTGTTCCATCGTATATTTTTCGTCAGCAATCATCTTAGCAATTTTTCCTCGATTTTTCTAGCCTCCTCCTCCAGCGCTCGCACTCAGGCGGTAGGGCGGAGAATCTTTATGTTCTTTCTAGCCGTGGCCCTGGACATCGCAACGTACAACTGACCATGGATGAGAACACAGGGGCGGGGATGGTACACCCCCACATTAGGAATAGTTGACCCTGTGACTTGTTCACCGTCATAGCAAAGCTCAGCCTAATAGGAACTGCTTCCTCTTGAACTGGAAGGGGAACATTTCATCATCGGACGGGCACAACGGTATCCGAGGAAGGAAAACTCGCTTCCCCGGATGTTGCCCCACATACAATTTCGGCGTCGCATTGCATTCCTTTGCACCTCCGGACAACAAGCCTTGTACCATTACACAAACCATTGGCGGGTCAATCATTTCTAAGCAATATGACTGGGCACCCAACCTTGAGCTTTAAATGTGGGGAGGAAGCCCTTGGGTGTCAAACTGTAAGGAACTCGTTGGATAATCATTATCCGGGTCATCTATGGCGGAATCAAAAATGTGATACAGATCTCGCCGCCACGGAAATATCGACTCCTCTCATGTTTATCATGTCGACCCAGTCGTTAGTGTGGATAAATGGCTCGGGAGGTGATGTAGTCTTTGTCTGCCATGTTATCATTGAGATCCGGAAAATGGTGCCGATCAATCTATCAGATCTTTCCCCGAATACACCAGAGTACAGGACAAATATCTCGTCCGGAATAGTACATAACCATCTGGTTTACTTCTTCCGTACCCCTCCAATGCGAAGAAGATATTCTGCGAACCAGGGTCACTTTGCGCCCTCATATTTCGAACGAGCTTCAGGTGACGCATTGATTCCCAAGATATGACCGTCGTAAAGAAGCACCGACTATCTGGGGCCTAGATCCTTTCCGCACCACAGGGAGAACCTGCCTAAAATCACCACCGAAGACAATAGTCTTCCCCCCAAAGGGCAAGTATGACCCGACCCATTATATCACGGAGGCTGTTGTCTAAGGCTTCCACTGCTGCCTCTTTTCATTGTCGACTCGTCCCATATTATTAGAGCCGCTTGTTTGAGTAATTGGCAGTACACTCTGTTTGGTGAAACTGCAAGAGGCGCCATCTTCAAGAGTGAGGGGTATCTTGAAACGCGAGTGGGCTGTGCCTGCCGCCTGGCATTATGGATTGCAGCGACTCCAGATGTAGCTGTAGCCACAGCAAGCATGTTTTGGCTGCGTAAATTAGCAAGAAGTCCGTGTATAAAAATGTCTTCCTCAGTACGCAGGGTCCATCCACAAAGAACAATCCACCTCGCTTGCTGTCCCAGCAGCTATTATTCATTGTAGGCAGACCTCTGCTCCGGATATGAGGGAGTCAGATAGTAGCAAGTCATCGGGTAATCTCGATGCTAGCTTCCTCACTATACCTCTCGAGTTATATTGCAAGGCGTCGTCATATGTGGGGTCAATATCTGGGAGAGGAAATGACCTAATGTCTTTGCCCATAGACTGCAACATGTTTTCTAATGTCTATAAGAACCATCTGCTCCCCATGGCTGGTGATTTGTGGAATGCGCAGAAAGTCTTTCTGACATTGCATCAAAGTGTTTGGTCCACAAATCCATCACATGGTGAGGCTCGCAGAACACCAATATCGTTGCAAACAGCCTCCGCAGGGATGAAGGCATCATGAATTCGGACATCTCAGTTATACATTCATCAAGCGTATTGTCTTCTTCGATTAGACCCCTAGCTTCTGCAGCTTACAGAATGAAGGTAGGACCACGCCATCGACAGTCCTGAGGTCCTCGTATGAGGTAGCTCCGGCGACCTCATTTAATAGGATGCGAAGAAAGAAACGTTCCCCCTCGCCGGGATTAGCAGAGATTAGTCTTCCTGACTTGGAAAGTTGAGTTTTTTCTCCAGTTCCAGCATTTGCCCTCAGCACTCCATGTGAAATGCTCTGGGAAGTCACGGTACATATTCCACGGGCTTCCTTATATGCCTATTTGCTGCAAAGTATGCCGTCAAACATTGTCTCTTCTATGCCTGGCTTATCAAGGATGCGTTTCACGCTGGACCTTTTATGAAATGCCACCGTGTGTTGGTCAGGGAGATGAAGTTGTAGTTGTTGTACTGGTGGATTGCACCTGCTCAAGTCAAATCCATATATCCTCCACAGTGCTTCAGGAGGCGTCACCCACGGGCATCTCTGTATTGCCTTATTTCATCAATATCACCTTTGTCGTCTGCTCTGCCAGCCTCCCTCCTGACCACAGATGCTCTGTCATGTCCCTTGTATATGTACTTGAATAGGTACTTCATGATTTAATACTACCACATGCCTCGACATTTATGCGACAGTTGAACGTACGAAGCAAGAAAGGGTTGTAGGCGGGACAAACCCAACGATTGTCCAACCATTCACCACGGACTTTTTCCCTGCTACCGTTGTTGCGTCTCCTATAGATGGGGTATGAATCCTTACCCTGTGACGTTGAGTCACAGAATGGACGCGGGTAACGGTTCTTGCATTCAGTTCGCCCTTTAGTACACGGGCAGTTTGGGTTAAGCACCCCACAGGGGCCATGCATCATATGCTTCGTGACCATCTTATAGAGCACCGGGTACTTTTTCTTGTTTGGTAGCTCTGCGGTGATAATCATGTCATACTGTTCGGCACATGTGAGCTTGTACTTTCGTTGCATTATTAGCAAGAAGTGTGCATGCGGCAAACCCCTCTTCTGGAACTCCACTACATATACATATGCTTTCACCTTACCGAGTATATCTTTCTCTAGGAGCATCTTCCTCATCGCCTCGAGCTTTGCTCTAAACACCCGCGTTACAAGATCTGGGCGATCCTGTGGTTCCTGGCCTGGATAAAGTTCATTCTTTATCTCCTCCCAATTAGGGTTGCACGTCATCGTGAGGAAGATATCAGGTTTGCCATACTTTCTCACAAGAGCCATTGCGTCCATGTACCGTCGCCTCATATCGCGGGGACCTCCGATGAAGGATGGAGAGAGGACAGTACGCTTCCCAATATTATCAGCAGACTGTTCACCGTATCGCATGCTATCCATCAGACCCTGGTATAGGTCAGCCCTTAAAGTATCCTGATTGTTTCTTTGGTAATCCAGACGCGAGCTCTCAATCTTGATATATGTGTCTACGGCAAACTGCTGGAAAAGACGCTTCCCATATAGTATCGGATTAAATATCCCAGGCCGCATCTGGAACTTGTAGCAGTAGTAGTCACGGACGGAGACACATACATTTCCAATTGGTTCTACAAGGACACAATATGCAAGTAAATGTACGAGAACGACATTGGCGTCAGGTTTATTATCTAAATAACTTAAAACAAATTTATGAAATGAAACATAGATATACCTCCATCATAATCGCCTTCGTCATCAGCACGCTTCTTGCGTTTGGCAATGGCATCCTCAACTTCGGCCGCAGAGACACCGACCTTTGGAATACAATTGTGCCACCCTAGCTCACCCCTCGGAAAGAACAAGGGATAGGATAAGGGATCGTAGCACGCATTGTATGAACGTATGCCTTGTACGGACCTATCCTTCCCTTGCAGAAGAACACTATGCTTAAATTGACCATGGCGCTCGGTCCCCTCAACCCACACTGCAGCGACCTCTGAAGTTATCGGCACGTTATATGTTCTCTGGTCAAGCCTTTGGTCAAGGTTCAACTCGACAATATAATCATCTACGTCCTCTAAGTGTCCCATAATCCTAAGATGGTGAGAGTAGGGATTATGTCCATTAATGATGTCAACCAGATGATGAATGACCTCTGCGTCTTTTTGTTTAGATTTCTCACGGCACTTGCTCATCCGATGCTGGAGTGACGCGTCATCATCGTAAAAATATAGCTCAAGGTGTCTCTTTTCGACACCTTCCACACTACCAAACGACCGTAAGTTATGGTAAATCTGGCCATGAGCTCGGAACGTGTATATACCAGCTGTTCGCATGTTAGTGGTCACACGATCTAGGTGGCAGTACAGAGAAGTGAACGAAAAATGGCCGTTAAAATATCTAATGTTCGCACGAAAGTGGCGAGAATCCGCATCTGAGCTTGACCACAGCCTCATGAGTTCAGGTGGAGTATCTGGAGTTGATAGGTGAATCTTTCCACTCCTACAACAAAAACCGGGTGGTTCACCCTCGAACTTCTTTGCATTGCAGTGCTCACAGTTTGGCTCCGGAGCCAGCAGGTGCGACTCTGACGGGACATTACCAAAAACCGCGTCGTATGGATCCGGGGAATCTAGTCCGATATTATCTTGACAGCATGTATCGACATCATGCTCTACATCACCAATTTCAACCTCATCGACTTCTGGTACAATGGTCACGAGTTAATTATTGAAACACAAAAGTGAATATGAAAATGAACTTATTCAAAATATGTACTACCTTGTCCAGCGAAAAAGTGTGCCTCATCTTCCTCCTCATCATCCTCAAATACAACATTCTCATCGCCATCTGAGAAACACGTGTATGTGAGAACCTCGCCCACACATGATAAATAAACTAAAACAAATGGAAAACTATAAAATTACCGTCCTCGACCATGCAGTCTGGTGTGTTTTCTCTTGCTACAGACGACTGCCGTTGTGTACATGGCTCTTTCATGTGTGGAGTAGCAAAACTTCGTTGCGTCGCATCTTTCATTAGTTAAATAAAAAGTGGGTTAGGAAAAAAATAACAATAACACAAAGTGCATATCACAGGATAAGTGCATCTTATGTGAATTACCGTTAATCGAATCAGGACGTTCTCTGGATCTACCACCAATTTTTTTCTCAAACGTCATATTACGCCGAGATATAAGGGAGTTCCTCTCTCCATGTGAAACTCGGTGCCTTGGTATGACATGCGCCTGAGACAACTCTGGGGTCTCAATGGTTGGATTTTGCACTAAAGAAGGCTCTTCCAAGTATGGAACTGGAGAGCCACCTAACTCGGGTATTAACATAGCATCCGATATTGGAGTGCTGCTACCGAAACTGGGAAGAAGCAACTCTTCCAAAACTGGAACTTGGTTCGTATGTGTAGAATCTAAATAAACTCCGGATTCCATTGAGGAGTCGGGATGGCTAGTGAAAGAGGATGCAAATTATTGACTCGGGATTCCCTCACCCTCCTATTATAGTCCCTCTTTGACTCCCTACTCTTAAGCTTCTTTGTCTTTGGAGTCATTGGTACCCTTACTGGCCCATTCAATACAGCATACTGATCACGACGCCTCTTGTTTTTTAGATCCGTATGTTCAGAAGACGTTATCTGATTGTTTGTCATGCACCGCTCAGTAGGCTGCTCTCTGGGATCGACTTCATTTCCATGGCCTACAAACATTTTAAAACGTCGTATAGAAAACATACATTGATGCATAGACATTTTATTAGTATTCATGTGCCTAAGTTGACGTGCTAAATACCTGGAGTTTGGGAAGATTCTTGCTCCAAAATCTTTGTAGCAGTCTTTTTGTTAGTCTTTTTGGCTTCCATCTTGGGAGGATTTTTGGCTGCATACACTTCACGACGCTTTTTATTTATAAGTGCCTTCGCCTCAGGAGACATCGCAGACCTGCGCGCCCTGTCCCGCTCACGCCTTAGGTCTTTTGGGCGAACAACAGTAGGCTGGGACAGAATGCCTGCATAAAAATCACCAGCGAATACATGTGGTAAACAACACGCGGATTGTATTGTGCTGGTGAGCACACCTGGTGACAACTGATGATTATAACACTAATACCTGATGATTGTTGTGTTTCATTTTGAGTGAACTGTAGTTTCTTGGCAGCGTTTTTAGGAGGATTTTTTGCAGCATATTGTTCACGACGCTTCTTATTCATTAGTGACTTCGCCTCAGGAGACATTGCAGCTCTAAGCGCAGCCCTACGCACCCTGTCTCTCGCACGCCTACGTGCGCTATGTGATGCATTTTCGCCACCTGGACGAGAAAAATGCTTAAAGTAAAATTTAATTGTAGAGGATAGGCCCATTTAAACAAACAGAAATTACCAGTGTGGCCATCATTCGGGGTAGTAGTCTGCGATAACTCGACATCAATGGTTATAACTGCATAGAGGAATAACGGTGAATATGTTGAATGGAATATGGAATACTACTGTTAGCTATACTTCTTGGAGTGTATTGTGATGGTGAGCACACCTGGGGACTGCGGCTGAGACGGTGTACCATTGGATGTTTCCAGCAGTTCGCTATCTGACAGACTGTCTGCATGAAAATCAGCGGCGGATAAAGATCATTTTTAAGATCATGATCCACACATGCGGTAAACAACATGCGCACTGTATTGTGCTGGTGAGCACACCTGGGACTGTGGCAGGGTGAGACCTCCATTGGTTGTTTCCAGCAATTCGCTCTCCTCGTTCTGAACGGCCCCATAGGAGATGACTCCTGCAGGAATGTAAAAGACAATAACAATCGCCAGAAGGAATTTTGGACAACGAGAACTACACACAAATCTCATTGTTGTATGCAACTTATTACCAGACAACTGATGATCAACCTGGAGTCTGCTGGGTGGTTCTGTATGGACGTATAGACCGTTTTGGTTAATTAAGCATAAACATTTGAGGAATGGGAAGTAATTAAGGTGGGTGTACAAAAATCAATTATAACACTAATACCTGATGATTGTTGTGTTTCATTTTGAGTGAACTGTAGTTTCTTGGCAGCGTTTTTAGGAGGATTTTTTGCAGCATATTGTTCACGACGCTTCTTATTCATTAGTGACTTCGCCTCAGGAGACATTGCAGCACTAAGCGCAGCTCTACGCGCCCTGTCTCTCGCACGCCTACGTGGGCTATGTGATGCATTTTCGCCACCTGGACGAGAAAAATGCTTAAAGTAAAATTTAATTGTAGAGGATAGGCCCATTTAAACAAACAGAAATTACCAGTGTGGCCATCATTCGGGGTAGTAGTCTGCGATAACTCGACATCAATGGTTATAACTGCATAGAGGAATAACGGTGAATATGTTGAATGGAATATGGAATACTACTGTTAGCTATACTTCTTGGAGTGTATTGTGATGGTGAGCACACCTGGGGACTGCGGCTGAGACGGTGTACCATTGGATGTTTCCAGCAGTTCGCTATCTGACAGACTGTCTGCATGAAAATCAGCGGCGGATAAAGATCATTTTTAAGATCATGATCCACACATGCGGTAAACAACATGCGCACTATATTGTGCTGGTGAGCACACCTGGGGACTGTGGCAGGGTGAGACCTCCATTGGTTGTTTCCAGCAGTTCGCTCTCCTCGTTCTGAACGGCCCCATAGGAGATGACTCCTGCAGGAATGTAAAAGACAATAACAATCGCAAGAAGGAATTTTGGACAACGAGAACTACACACAAAACTCATTGTTGTATGCAACTTATTACCAGACAACTGATGATCAACCTGGAGTCTGCTGGGTGGTTCTGTATGGACGTATAGACCGTTTTGGTTAATTAAGCATAAACATTTGAGGAATGGGAAGTAATTAAGGTGGGTGTACAAAAATCAATTATAACACTAATACCTGATGATTGTTGTGTTTCATTTTGAGTGAACTGTAGTTTCTTGGCAGCGTTTTTAGGAGGATTTTTTGCAGCATATTGTTCACGACGCTTCTTATTCATTAGTGACTTCGCCTCAGGAGACATTGCAGCCCTAAGCACAGCCTTACGCGCCTTGTCTCTCGCACGCCTACGTGCGATATGTGATGCATTTTCGCCCCCTGGGCCATAAAATATTGAACATGATTCGGGGTAATAGTCTGCAATAACTCGACCCCTGGTGAATGCAATATGGAATAGTACAACTGTGACGATCGATAACACGTACCGGAATTGGCATCACCTGAGATTAAGTTTGATACGTCTCCTAAAGGTTGCCGGTCATTGGAAGATCTAGACGCATCCATCAGGGAATAACACACCACTCCCAATATGTATATATCTGGAGCTATAACACACCACTGAGAATCCAACATAGAATTATTTCCTTTGACATAACTGCAAATAATAATATTGTTGTTGCATAAACAGAATGGGTTCAGACCACCAATAGGATCGGACCTAAATTCTTGAATGCTAACGTTGGTTTCGGAGACTCCTGCTTCCAGAAGGACATCCTCAACCTTGTGCAGTGCTTGGCTTTGCATCCAAGAAAAACACCGGTGACACTATCCATGAAACGGTGACACACCTGCGTTGGTGAAGGGGACTCGGTGAAGGGGCAAGCGGACTCGACGGCAGCCCTGGTTGGAGACGGAGTCGTGGTTCGCAACTACCCTGACGACGATGGCTGCGGCCAAGGCGTCGGGGAAGGCGACCACGGCTGGTGTTGGCGAGGAGTCAGAGGCAGGAGATTGCAAGGCGCGCCGTCAGATACTCGGCGATGGGATCCGTCAGCACGACGGTGAAGGAACAAGACGGCGATGGCGCCGGCGATGGGATCACGCACGACGGGGATGGAACAAAACAACGATGGCGCCGGCGATGGGATCCGTCAGCAAGACGGCGATGAAACCAGACGACGATGGGGGCGCAATGGGAGGGGTACGTGGTGGCTGGGAAAAGTGGTGGTTAGGGTTTAGATATATAGACAGAGAGAATAGAGACGTGGATCAAACGGTCTCGGATGATCCAAGACGAATTCGACGGCAGAGGTAGGGCGACGCGACGATCCACGATGGGACACGAAGGGAGGGGAGGACGCGAATTGAGATCGGAGGGCTGCGGAGGGGCGGCTGCGAGAAATTGATGGCTGGCGGTGTGGAGACCGGAGCAGCAGCAGCGATGACCATGGTTTCAGCCGCTACGATGGCGACGATCCCGCGATGGCATCGCTGAGAACTTGGCGATGGCGATGGCGATGGCGATAGCGATTCCACGATTGCGTCGCGGCGGCGAGAACTTGGCGCAGGCGAGGTAGGCTGGTTCGTTGCGTTTGGGAATTGTGGGAATAGGGTTACGGTAGGGGTGGAGGCGTACGTCTGTTCTGATCGGACGATAGTGTTATTCCGTGGGATGAATGGACGGTAGGGGAATAAGGATTGAAAGAGACACGAAAAAAATCAGGGAGCGGCGGCTTCCTCGTAGGCGATCAAAGGGCTGCGGAGGCGTCACGCCTCATCTGAACGGCACACGGGATCGCAAAATCGGCGTCGACCGACGGGGGACGCGAGGTTGAACGACGAGCGATCCATTTCTTCGACTTTTTAGTTGTAGAGATCGTACAAGCTAGAGTAGAAAAAAAATCTTCTCCATCGAATGAGCTACAGCGAGAGTCCGAGCTCGCCAAAAGGATCATAAAAAAGCAATCGGGCGTTTGGCAACGCTTTTCCAGGCTCACTAACTCCGGCTCTAGCCTACTCCAGCTCCATGCTTGATAGCTCACCATTTGGTAATGCTTCTTTCTCTGCTCCAGCTTGATAGTGCAACGAGGCCCACGCGAGCTGACGGGCGGGGAAGACTAGTTGCTGGCGGGGATGAGCCGCAAGAGGGGGACACCGATGATCGTAGGGTGAGGACAAGCCGCATGCGCAAAAAGCGGCGGGCGAGGACGAGCCACCGGGGAACAGCAATCGGCGAGTGGGGACGAGCTGCGGAAGACCGCAAGTGGTGTGGACGAGTCATAGGCAAAGTAGAGCGGCAGCGGACAGGCTGGCGGGGTCCAGCCATAGGTAAAAAAGAGTGGCTGTTGACGGATGGGCGGATGAACGGGGATGGGTTGCAGCTGACGGTGAATGGTTAGGGGTGAGTGGCTGGATGTGTGGAGAATATAAGAATTATGGGTTCGGAGCGTGGATAAGGATTCATCGGCTTTGTTTCATGAAGTCATGTTTTAACTTTGCTTCAGCAGGGGAAGCCCCAACTTATTTTTGCATTTTTTTATTCTAGGCCCAGTTAATTCGCTCCCATTAGGAGTCGAACCTAGATCTACTGGATACTACTCAGATGCTCAAACCACTAGGCTAGGCGTTGATCTCCATTCAGCCCTTTTTCAAGCAAAATTGCGTCACTTATTATTTTTCCGACATCTTGGCCTAGAATTTTTCAAAACATTCGGATATTGTACTAAATAGAGTTCAACAAAAGTTTCATTTCTAAATCATACAAAATGACATAGAGTACAGCAGCAATACATGACATCTGATTTACTCAACTTGTCATTCTGATGCAACAAATACAACAAGATGTCTAAAAGATACTAAGTGACACAATTTGGTTTGAAAAAAGATGGGATGAAGCAATAGATGTCCAAATGCATGAAGCAAAGTTGCAACGCACTAAATCATCCTCCTCAAAGCATAATCGCTTTTTCATTGGTACTTAATTCAGTTCATGGTTAATGGGGTGTTTGATCCCTAGAGCTAAAATTTAGCCCTATGTTTGGACCATAATTAGAAGGATTAAATATGAGTTAATTGAAAAACTAATTGCATAAGTTAGTGCTATTTGATGAGTAGAATCTATTATTCCTAATTAATCTATGATTAGCTCATGTTCAAAATAGATGTTAAGTTTAGCTCTAACACCAAACAGTCCTATGATGCAGCACACACCAACTATATATGGTGTATACATAGGTAAAACTTCACTGGAGCAGTACTTAGCTTGTGCGTCATGAATCTTGTATGGTCGGTGGTTGCTCTTCACAATATGTCAATTTAAGTATGTTATTCTAAATGGTCCAGGACCGACGAAAGCTACACTGAAATAATACTGGTAGTAGTAAATGGCAATTGCATTAGGTTCGTCGTTCTTTAGCAGATTGTTAAGCAGTCCAAGCCAAAAACAACAAAGAAAAAAAATGCCCAGATCGATTCCTTAGCAGTTCAAGCCAGTTTGTTAAGCTTATAATAAAGGCACACAAAGTGATAACCGAATGTTATCATACTCTAAGCATTTTATAATTAGAAAATATATTAAATCCAAACATATTTTTAAAAATAAAATATATTGTAATTAGAAAATATATTAAAGCCTACCTTAACTTGCTTGGGACAAAAGGCTATGTTGTTGTATATTTTTAAAAGAACCACGTGATCAATACACATAAAAACACAAAGAACAATGAGACCATTTAACTAAAAATGAAAAAGAAACTACCAAAGAGTCAAAATTGTTAACCAAAAATCAAATTTTGCACATGAACATACATTTTTGTAACATGAGAGATCCCATCAAATAAGTATGAATGCGTCTGTGATGTTGAGAAACGTCGAGGAGCTGAATGACTCGGAGGCAGGAAAAAGTTTATTAGAGTTTAGGATTCTCGTCTTTTCTATGAGAACAAGCGACAAGAGCTATCGAACAATACTAAATTAACAAGATTAGATATAAAATAGTAGTTGAGCTAATTAGTCGCTTCAACTTGCCACTCGTGTTTGGTTCTTCCATTCGTGGGTTGTTTCGGCAGTGTTGCCATCTTGTTTGCTGGTTGTTGGTTTTCATTTCGTGAACAAATTGAGTCAACTCATAAAATTAAACGTGCTAAATTTTTTTGCTCGGCTCATTAATAAAAGACAAAGAGTAAAGCTGAGCTGTAAGATTTTTATCGTATGTACTAAGCTATAGTTAGAAACAAAATATGAATATTTATGTACACTGATACATGAAATCATGTGTCCGCCATTGGTTGCAAACAATAACCATACTAGCAGATCTACAAACTCTAGTTGCCGAACTCGAAGCCCGGGGAAGAAGAGTGCCGATTCATCGTGCCTTACCTCGAACCCGAAGCTAGGGCAGAAGAGGCACGCGAGGACGACGGTCGGCTGTGTGTCACGGGTCAAGGTCTCGAGAACGAAGGTCAACAAGCGAGAAGCTAATGATGGGTAACGGGCGGCAACGGCAACGACCTGAGAGAAACCGAGGACGGGCGTCCGGTAGGCTAGGGACAAACCGACGATAATGGGTGGCGAGGAGAAGCGAGTGGCCTCCAATCTGTCGGCCTCGATGGTCGTACGTGCGGTGACGTGGTGGTAAATAGTGGTAGCGCGGATAGGTTTTGAGGAAAGGGGAATTTGGGGTATCGAAAGAACAGAGGCGAGGATGGGGACGAGCAGAAAACTGATTAGATCGAGGTTTGAGTTCAAGTCATCTCTCCTGTGTAGGGGTGAAAATGGTTATGGAAATTTCCGACCGACCGAGCTTCGTTTCCAAAAAAATGGTTTCGATTCCGACCGTTCCCGATTCTACTCAAACGCAAAACTTGATATTTTTAATCGTTATCAGCTCTACATTGCATATCTTACATAATAGTTGATTTAGAAAATATGGTAAATTTCCGACCGACCGAGCTTCGTTTCCGATAATGCAATTTCGTTTCCGACTGTTTCCGATCGTTTTCATCCCTGTCCTGTGTATGTAACAATATGTATATATTTTGTAGGCCGAAGTCGAGTTCATGGCCTGCAAGGGTCATGTTGAGCCATTGAGGCCCATGGGCTTCTCCCCTTTTTTCGGCGAATGGACGATGAGCGAGCTTTTTTGTGGATCTGGTTCCCTACGCGGCCCATCTTGTGCAACGTCCTCACCGACTCGAGCATGTTCGGGAGATCATCTTGAGTTCTTCACGCTCAAAAGTGGTGCATCATTAAACACACGAGAGGAGAGGCATGTTTGCTGATTTGGAGTCCCCGAATTCCACAAATCATAGTAGAAGCAGAAAAAGGGAGACAAGTGAAGTTGCGACGGATTTACTACTCATTCCATATTGAAATATTTGTTGCCGATGACTTTTTCCTGCAACATTTGACCATTCGTCTTATTTAAAAAATTGTTGCAAATATATGAAAAGATAAGTCAGCCTGAAAATACCATTTATGCCTCTCCTTAAATGAGTTAGACTTGCAATCATGCTTTGTGATTTTTTCCCCCTTGGAATGAACTCTTGTTCAACGTGCTGCGCCGAGCCTTTCGAAAATGATGTATACTATACTAATCTCTAGTAGTTGCAGCTGAACGCAGTCCCTTTGGACTCTTAGTCCCCTCTTCTCCTATCTGTAAGATTGTAGGATGCGTATAATGTGGTCGATGTATTGCATTGAGCCCCTTGGGCGGTATATATGAGAGTACATGGCTTGGAGGGCAAGTAGCCTCTCCTAGAGATAAGGAAGGTTATCCTGGGATTACAATCAATCCTAAACTAACCATATCTAGAGTTGCCTTGTATATCTCTATATGCCAACATCCCCCCGCAGTCGTAGCGTTCGTAGCGTTAGCAACATGAATGGACAGACTGGAGAACAATGGAGAGATATCCCCCCGCAGTCGGAACGCTGGTGCAAGCGCTTCGACTGGAGTAGCTCATGCAGATGATAGCCCCTTAATGCCGAAGTAGCCAAAGTCGAGGTGGTCGTGGTCGAAGCCGTGGAGGAGGGGCGAGGTGATCCTGACCCCAGCGTGGCCGCCCGGGTGGCGCCAAGTGGTTGACCGTAGACGCCGAGTGGTTGACCGAAGAGCCGAGTTGCCGCGGGTAGGCAGCAGCTTCTGACGGCAGGTTAGCAGGACGGTGCGGCTGGATGGAGATGGTGACGGCGTAGCTGAAAAGCGCGACTTATAGTCCCTTCAACACATCGGCGGCGGTGTCCGCGAGTTTGCGGCGTGAAGCACTCGGAGTAGAGGCGCTGAGTCGCCGACCGGCGGCGCTAGGGAGCGCCGAGTGGCTGATCGGAGGCGCCTGGAGACGGTGCTGAGTCGCCGACCGGCGGCGCTGGGGGCGCCGAGTGGCCGATCGGAAGCGCCTGGAAAGAGGTGCTGAGTCGTCGAGCGGCAGCGCGGGGAGCGCGAGGGGCCGGTCGAAGGCACCAAGTGGTCAGCCGGGGGCGTCGGGTGGTCCGTCCGGGGGCGCTGAGGGGCGGCGAGGTGGTGCGGGCGCCGCCGCCGCTGGAAGGCGGCGACACCGGCGATAGAGGCTCGATCACGAGCGTCGTCACTGCAGCCTGAGAAGGCGTAGCAACAACCTCGTCCTTCGGGGGTGTCGACGATGATCGGCGAGGAACGGCGATGACGGCGACGAACGGCGGGGCGACGCAAACCGATCTTAGATCGGAAAGAAAAAAAACAGCAGCAGCAAACGAACCTTGGGTACAATCTCGGGTGCCCCTAGCAGTTCCATCCCCACCCTTATCCCTTCCCCACAGTGGTCAACCGTCGGAGAAAGAAAATCAGGGGGGGGAAAGTCGACCAAGCCTTCCTGTCTCCATGGCGGCGCATCCACCCGCCCTCGAGATGCAGCAGGACGCTGGCGGAGAGGGTAAGTGGTGGAGCGCGCGTGCG
Organism: Urochloa ruziziensis; assembly: GCA_015476505.1. Taxonomy (NCBI): domain Eukaryota; kingdom Viridiplantae; phylum Streptophyta; class Magnoliopsida; order Poales; family Poaceae; genus Urochloa; species Urochloa ruziziensis. The sequence continues at coordinate 32,497,582 of CM027126.1, read as the reverse complement.
GATCGGGAAGTGTCCGGGCGGGAAGCAGAGGGCGGCGAGATGGGGTGGAGTCCCCACGGTGGCGCGGGTCGCCGGCGACGGCGGTGGAGCGTCGCGGTGGAGGTGCGTGGAGGCCGGGGCGGAGCGAGGCGACCCCGTTGAGCCCGTCCCGGCGGCAGATCTTGATGGGTGGCGCCGGAATCGACCGGTAGTGCGGTAAACCCAGCCCGATCCCGTGGCTCCGGTGGCGCTGCAGCCTGGCGCACCTCGTGCCTCGTCCGCCGTGCCAGATCGCAGCACCACGGGAGGTAGGTCCTTCTGCTGTGCTTGACGACGACGGCGTGGCGGATCAAAGGGATCCGCCGCGCATCCTACGAGGGCGCGCCCCCCCGGCGGAGATCGGGATCGATCTCCCCGGGGGCGGCGCGGGGGTTGCGGCAGCGGAAGCCTAGGTCAGATCGTGACCCTCTGAAACCATGTAAGATTGTAGGATGCGTATAATGTGGTCGATGTATTGCATTGAGCCCCTTGGGCGGTATATATGAGAGTACATGGCTTGGAGGGCAAGTAGCCTCTCCTAGAGATAAGGAAGGTTATCCTGGGATTACAATCAATCCTAAACTAACCATATCTAGAGTTGCCTTGTATATCTCTATATGCCAACACTATCAATTACGAGATTGCTTTCGTGGACCTTGTCCTTGTTGTTGAACCGAATCTGAGCTGAGGTATCCAACATAAACAAAAATGTTGCCTTGTCCCCGGCTCAAAGCGCACGAGTGTCGTGACAGTGCTGACTCACTCTTGTTGTTGAAGGACTGGGGCCACGAGTATTTGATGATCGGGTTGCAACAAGGAGTCGGCATCCCGAGACAACCTTTGGCCAAAATCTCTACAACTAAAAAGTCGAAGAAATGGATCGCTCGTCGTTCAACCTCGCGTCCCCCGTCGGTCGACGCCGATTTTGCGATCCCGTGTGCCGTTCAGATGAGGCGTGACGCCTCCGCAGCCCTTTGATCGCCTACGAGGAAGCCGCCGCTCCCTGATTTTTTTCGTGTCTCTTTCAATCCTTATTCCCCTACCGTCCATTCATCCCACGGAATAACACTATCGTCCGATCAGAACAGACGTACGCCTCCACCCCTACCGTAACCCTATTCCCACAATTCCCAAACGCAACGAACCAGCCTACCTCGCCTGCGCCAAGTTCTCGCCGCCGCGACGCAATCGTGGAATCGCTATCGCCATCGCCATCGCCATCGCCAAGTTCTCAGCGATGCCATCGCGGGATCGTCGCCATCGTAGCGGCTGAAACCATGGTCATCGCTGCTGCTGCTCCGGTCTCCACACCGCCAGCCATCAATTTCTCGCAGCCGCCCCTCCGCAGCCCTCCGATCTCAATTCGCGTCCTCCCCTCCCTTCGTGTCCCATCGTGGATCGTCGCGTCGCCCTACCTCTGCCGTCGAATTCGTCTTGGATCATCCGAGACCGTTTGATCCACGTCTCTATTCTCTCTGTCTATATATCTAAACCCTAACCACCACTTTTCCCAGCCACCACGTACCCCTCCCATTGCGCCCCCATCGTCGTCTGGTTTCATCGCCGTCTTGCTGACGGATCCCATCGCCGGCGCCATCGTTGTTTTGTTCCATCCCCGTCGTGCGTGATCCCATCGCCGGCGCCATCGCCGTCTTGTTCCTTCACCGTCGTGCTGACGGATCCCATCGCCGAGTATCTGACGGCGCGCCTTGCAATCTCCTGCCTCTGACTCCTCGCCAACACCAGCCGTGGTCGCCTTCCCCGACGCCTTGGCCGCAGCCATCGTCGTCAGGGTAGTTGCGAACCACGACTCCGTCTCCAACCAGGGCTGCCGTCGAGTCCGCTTGCCCCTTCACCGAGTCCCCTTCACCAACGCAGGTGTGTCACCGTTTCATGGATAGTGTCACCGGTGTTTTTCTTGGATGCAAAGCCAAGCACTGCACAAGGTTGAGGATGTCCTTCTGGAAGTAGGAGTCTCCGAAACCAACGTTAGCATTCAAGAATTTAGGTCCGATCCTATTGGTGGTCTGAACCCATTCTGTTTATGCAACAACAATATTATTATTTGCAGTTATGTCAAAGGAAATAATTCTATGTTGGATTCTCAGTGGTGTGTTATAGCTCCAGATATATACATATTGGGAGTGGTGTGTTATTCCCTGATGGATGCGTCTAGATCTTCCAATGACCGGCAACCTTTAGGAGACGTATCAAACTTAATCTCAGGTGATGCCAATTCCGGTACGTGTTATCGATCGTCACAGTTGTACTATTCCATATTGCATTCACCAGGGGTCGAGTTATTGCAGACTATTACCCCGAATCATGTTCAATATTTTATGGCCCAGGGGGCGAAAATGCATCACATATCGCACGTAGGCGTGCGAGAGACAAGGCGCGTAAGGCTGTGCTTAGGGCTGCAATGTCTCCTGAGGCGAAGTCACTAATGAATAAGAAGCGTCGTGAACAATATGCTGCAAAAAATCCTCCTAAAAACGCTGCCAAGAAACTACAGTTCACTCAAAATGAAACACAACAATCATCAGGTATTAGTGTTATAATTGATTTTTGTACACCCACCTTAATTACTTCCCATTCCTCAAATGTTTATGCTTAATTAACCAAAACGGTCTATACGTCCATACAGAACCACCCAGCAGACTCCAGGTTGATCATCAGTTGTCTGGTAATAAGTTGCATACAACAATGAGTTTTGTGTGTAGTTCTCGTTGTCCAAAATTCCTTCTTGCGATTGTTATTGTCTTTTACATTCCTGCAGGAGTCATCTCCTATGGGGCCGTTCAGAACGAGGAGAGCGAACTGCTGGAAACAACCAATGGAGGTCTCACCCTGCCACAGTCCCCAGGTGTGCTCACCAGCACAATATAGTGCGCATGTTGTTTACCGCATGTGTGGATCATGATCTTAAAAATGATCTTTATCCGCCGCTGATTTTCATGCAGACAGTCTGTCAGATAGCGAACTGCTGGAAACATCCAATGGTACACCGTCTCAGCCGCAGTCCCCAGGTGTGCTCACCATCACAATACACTCCAAGAAGTATAGCTAACAGTAGTATTCCATATTCCATTCAACATATTCACCGTTATTCCTCTATGCAGTTATAACCATTGATGTCGAGTTATCGCAGACTACTACCCCGAATGATGGCCACACTGGTAATTTCTGTTTGTTTAAATGGGCCTATCCTCTACAATTAAATTTTACTTTAAGCATTTTTCTCGTCCAGGTGGCGAAAATGCATCACATAGCGCACGTAGGCGTGCGAGAGACAGGGTGCGTAGGGCTGCGCTTAGAGCTGCAATGTCTCCTGAGGCGAAGTCACTAATGAATAAGAAGCGTCGTGAACAATATGCTGCAAAAAATCCTCCTAAAAACGCTGCCAAGAAACTACAGTTCACTCAAAATGAAACACAACAATCATCAGGTATTAGTGTTATAATCATCAGTTGTCACCAGGTGTGCTCACCAGCACAATACAATCCGCGTGTTGTTTACCACATGTATTCGCTGGTGATTTTTATGCAGGCATTCTGTCCCAGCCTACTGTTGTTCGCCCAAAAGACCTAAGGCGTGAGCGGGACAGGGCGCGCAGGTCTGCGATGTCTCCTGAGGCGAAGGCACTTATAAATAAAAAGCGTCGTGAAGTGTATGCAGCCAAAAATCCTCCCAAGATGGAAGCCAAAAAGACTAACAAAAAGACTGCTACAAAGATTTTGGAGCAAGAATCTTCCCAAACTCCAGGTATTTAGCACGTCAACTTAGGCACATGAATACTAATAAAATGTCTATGCATCAATGTATGTTTTCTATACGACGTTTTAAAATGTTTGTAGGCCATGGAAATGAAGTCGATCCCAGAGAGCAGCCTACTGAGCGGTGCATGACAAACAATCAGATAACGTCTTCTGAACATACGGATCTAAAAAACAAGAGGCGTCGTGATCAGTATGCTGTATTGAATGGGCCAGTAAGGGTACCAATGACTCCAAAGACAAAGAAGCTTAAGAGTAGGGAGTCAAAGAGGGACTATAATAGGAGGGTGAGGGAATCCCGAGTCAATAATTTGCATCCTCTTTCACTAGCCATCCCGACTCCTCAATGGAATCCGGAGTTTATTTTAGATTCTACACATACGAACCAAGTTCCAGTTTTGGAAGAGTTGCTTCTTCCCAGTTTCGGTAGCAGCACTCCAATATCGGATGCTATGTTAATACCCGAGTTAGGTGGCTCTCCAGTTCCATACTTGGAAGAGCCTTCTTTAGTGCAAAATCCAACCATTGAGACCCCAGAGTTGTCTCAGGCGCATGTCATACCAAGGCACCGAGTTTCACATGGAGAGAGGAACTCCCTTATATCTCGGCGTAATATGACGTTTGAGAAAAAAATTGGTGGTAGATCCAGAGAACGTCCTGATTCGATTAACGGTAATTCACATAAGATGCACTTATCCTGTGATATGCACTTTGTGTTATTGTTATTTTTTTCCTAACCCACTTTTTATTTAACTAATGAAAGATGCGACGCAACGAAGTTTTGCTACTCCACACATGAAAGAGCCATGTACACAACGGCAGTCGTCTGTAGCAAGAGAAAACACACCAGACTGCATGGTCGAGGACGGTAATTTTATAGTTTTCCATTTGTTTTAGTTTATTTATCATGTGTGGGCGAGGTTCTCACATACACGTGTTTCTCAGATGGCGATGAGAATGTTGTATTTGAGGATGATGAGGAGGAAGATGAGGCACACTTTTTCGCTGGACAAGGTAGTACATATTTTGAATAAGTTCATTTTCATATTCACTTTTGTGTTTCAATAATTAACTCGTGACCATTGTACCAGAAGTCGATGAGGTTGAAATTGGTGATGTAGAGCATGATGTCGATACATGCTGTCAAGATAATATCGGACTAGATTCCCCGGATCCATACGACGCGGTTTTTGGTAATGTCCCGTCAGAGTCGCACCTGCTGGCTCCGGAGCCAAACTGTGAGCACTGCAATGCAAAGAAGTTCGAGGGTGAACCACCCGGTTTTTGTTGTAGGAGTGGAAAGATTCACCTATCAACTCCAGATACTCCACCTGAACTCATGAGGCTGTGGTCAAGCTCAGATGCGGATTCTCGCCACTTTCGTGCGAACATTAGATATTTTAACGGCCATTTTTCGTTCACTTCTCTGTACTGCCACCTAGATCGTGTGACCACTAACATGCGAACAGCTGGTATATACACGTTCCGAGCTCATGGCCAGATTTACCATAACTTACGGTCGTTTGGTAGTGTGGAAGGTGTCGAAAAGAGACACCTTGAGCTATATTTTTACGATGATGACGCGTCACTCCAGCATCGGATGAGCAAGTGCCGTGAGAAATCTAAACAAAAAGACGCAGAGGTCATTCATCATCTGGTTGACATCATTAATGGACATAATCCCTACTCTCACCATCTTAGGATTATGGGACACTTAGAGGACGTAGATGATTATATTGTCGAGTTGAACCTTGACCAAAGGCTTGACCAGAGAACATATAACGTGCCGATAACTTCAGAGGTCGCTGCAGTGTGGGTTGAGGGGACCGAGCGCCATGGTCAATTTAAGCATAGTGTTCTTCTGCAAGGGAAGGATAGGTCCGTACAAGGCATACGTTCATACAATGCGTGCTACGATCCCTTATCCTATCCCTTGTTCTTTCCGAGGGGTGAGCTAGGGTGGCACAATTGTATTCCAAAGGTCGGTGTCTCTGCGGCCGAAGTTGAGGATGCCATTGCCAAACGCAAGAAGCGTGCTGATGACGAAGGCGATTATGATGGAGGTATATCTATGTTTCATTTCATAAATTTGTTTTAAGTTATTTAGATAATAAACCTGACGCCAATGTCGTTCTCGTACATTTACTTGCATATTGTGTCCTTGTAGAACCAATTGGAAATGTATGTGTCTCCGTCCGTGACTACTACTGCTACAAGTTCCAGATGCGGCCTGGGATATTTAATCCGATACTATATGGGAAGCGTCTTTTCCAGCAGTTTGCCGTAGACACATATATCAAGATTGAGAGCTCGCGTCTGGATTACCAAAGAAACAATCAGGATACTTTAAGGGCTGACCTATACCAGGGTCTGATGGATAGCATGCGATACGGTGAACAGTCTGCTGATAATATTGGGAAGCGTACTGTCCTCTCTCCATCCTTCATCGGAGGTCCCCGCGATATGAGGCGACGGTACATGGACGCAATGGCTCTTGTGAGAAAGTATGGCAAACCTGATATCTTCCTCACGATGACGTGCAACCCTAATTGGGAGGAGATAAAGAATGAACTTTATCCAGGCCAGGAACCACAGGATCGCCCAGATCTTGTAACGCGGGTGTTTAGAGCAAAGCTCGAGGCGATGAGGAAGATGCTCCTAGAGAAAGATATACTCGGTAAGGTGAAAGCATATGTATATGTAGTGGAGTTCCAGAAGAGGGGTTTGCCGCATGCACACTTCTTGCTAATAATGCAACGAAAGTACAAGCTCACATGTGCCGAACAGTATGACATGATTATCACCGCAGAGCTACCAAACAAGAAAAAGTACCCGGTGCTCTATAAGATGGTCACGAAGCATATGATGCATGGCCCCTGTGGGGTGCTTAACCCAAACTGCCCGTGTACTAAAGGGCGAACTGAATGCAAGAACCGTTACCCGCGTCCATTCTGTGACTCAACGTCACAGGGTAAGGATTCATACCCCATCTATAGGAGACGCAACAACGGTAGCAGGGAAAAAGTCCGTGGTGAATGGTTGGACAATCGTTGGGTTGTCCCCTACAACCCTTTCTTGCTTCGTACGTTCAACTGTCGCATAAATGTCGAGGCATGTGGTAGTATTAAATCAGTGAAGTACCTATTCAAGTACATATACAAGGGACATGACAGAGCATCTGTGGTCATGAGGGAGGCTGGCAGAGCAGACAACAAAGGTGATATTGATGAAATAAGGCAATACAGAGATGCCCGGTGGGTGACGCCTCCTGAAGCACTGTGGAGGATATATGGATTTGACTTGAGCAGGTGCAATCCACCAGTACAACAACTACAACTTCATCTCCCTGACCAACACACGGTGGCATTTCATAAAAGGTCCAGCGTGAAACGCATCCTTGATAAGCCAGGCATAGAAGAGACAATGTTGACGGCATACTTTGCAGCAAATAGGCAGTATAAGGAAGCCCGTGGAATATTGTACCGTGACTTCCCAGAGCATTTCACATGGAGTGCTGAGGGCAAATGCTGGAACTGGAGAAAAAACTCAACTTTCCAAGTCGGAAGACTAATCTCTGCTAATCCCGGCGAGGGGGAACGTTTCTTTCTTCGCATCCTATTAAATGAGGTCGCCGGAGCTACCTCATACGAGGACCTCAGGACTGTCGATGGCGTGGTCCTACCTTCATTCCGTGAAGCTGCAGAAGCTAGGGGTCTAATCGAAGAAGACAATACGCTTGATGAATGTATAACTGAGATGTCCGAATTCATGATGCCTTCATCCCTGCGGAGGCTGTTTGCAACGATATTGGTGTTCTGCGAGCCTCACCATGTGATGGATTTGTGGACCAAACACTTTGATGCAATGTCAGAAGACTTTCTGCGCATCCACAAATCACCAGCCATGGTGGAGCAGATGGTTCTTATAGACATTAGAAACATGTTGCAGTCTATGGGCAAAGACATTAGGTCATTTCCTCTCCCAGATATTGACCCCACATATGACGACGCCTGCAATATAACTCGAGAGGTATATGAGGAAGCTAGCATCGAGATTAACCCGGATGACTTGCTACTATCTGACTCCCTCAATCCGGAGCAGAGGTCTGCCTACAATGAGATAATAGCTGCTGTGGACAGCAAGCGAGGTGGATTGTTCTTGTGGATGGACCTGGCGGTACTGGGAAGACATTTTTATACAGGGCACTTCTTGCTAATTTACGCAGCCAAAACATGCTTGCTGTGGCTACAGCTACATCTGGAGTCGCTGCATCCATAATGCCAGGCGGCAGGACAGCCCACTCGCGTTTCAAGATACCCCTCACTCTTGAAGATGGCGCCTCTTGCAGTTTCACCAAACAGAGTGGTACTGCCAAATTACTCAAACAAGCGGCTCTAATAATATGGGACGAGGCGACAATGACAAAGAGGCAAGCAGTGGAAGCCTTAGACAACAGCCTCCGTGATATAATGGGTCGGTCAGACTTGCCCTTTGGGGGGAAGACTATTGTCTTCGGTGGTGATTTTAGGCAGGTTCTCCCTGTGGTGCGGAAAGGATCTAGGGCCCAGATAGTCGGTGCTTCTTTACGACGGTCATATCTTTGGGAATCAATGCGTCACCTGAAGCTCGTTCGAAATATGAGGGCGCAAAGTGACCCATGGTTCGCAGAATATCTTCTTCGCATTGGAGGTGGTACGGAAGAATTAAACCAGGATGGTTATGTACGTATTCCGGACGAGATCTGTGTCCCGTACTCTGGTGATTCGGGGAAAGATCTTGATAGATTGATCGGCACCATTTTTCCGGATCTCAATGATAACATGGCAGACAAAGACTACATCACCTCCCGAGCCATTTTATCCACACGTAACGACTGGGTCGACATGATAAACATGAAGATGATCGATATGTTCCGTGGCGGCGAGATCTTGTATCACAGTTTTGATTCCGCCATAGATGACCCGTATAATTATTATCCAACTGAGTTCCTTAACAGTTTGACACCCAATGGGCTTCCTCCCCACATTTTAAAGCTCAAGGTTGGGTGCCCAGTCATATTGCTTAGAAATATTGACCCTGCCAATGGTTTGTGTAATGGTACAAGGCTTGTTGTCCGGAGGTGCAGAAGGAATGCAATCGACGCCGAAATTGTTGTGGGGCAACATGCCGGGAAGCGAGTTTTCCTTCCTCGGATACCGTTGTGCCCGTCCGATGATGAAATGTTCCCCTTCCAGTTCAAGAGGAAGCAATTTCCTATTAGGCTGAGCTTTGCTATGACGGTGAACAAGTCACAGGGTCAAACTATTCCTAATGTGGGGTGTACCTCCCCGCCCCTGTGTTCTCTCATGGTCAGTTGTACGTTGCGATGTCCAGGGCCACGGCTAGAAAGAACATAAAGATTCTCGCCCTACCGCCTGATGCTGAAGCGCTGGAGGAGGAGGCTAGAAAAATCGAGGAAAAAATTGCTAAGATGATTGCTGACGAAAAATATACGATGGAACAGATTATTAAAAAGCGTGACCAGATGGAGAGAAAACTTAATGCTAAGAAGAAAGAGTTGACCCCAACAATAGATGGCACTTTCACGAAAAATATTGTATACAAGGAGGTCCTGACACTATAGTCTAAGTAGTACAACGTATATGATACATACATGGTTTTGGTACTCAGTACCATGCTATCATCGTCCAGTAGAAGAGTGGTGTAAATACACACCGGTGCTTATGTATGCTGAGTTAACTCTAGCATTTCGCCGGCAATTCAAGCAAGCAATGAACGAAGTTATTCCTGGTTGGGGTGAGGAGGATGTCTGGAAATGGAAATTCACCCGTGCTTCAGGTGTTCCGGACAACGTAGCTAAGTAAGTAACTCTTTGCAACCGAGTGTTTCAAATATTCTCTCAAAACCGAACTATTTTATATGTAGCTGACAGTGAATCTTGCCACAGGAACTCAAGTGGACTCTTTATTCTTCAGTCCATGAATTCGTGGGGTACTGATAATAAACAACAAATAATAAATTTTTCGGTGAGTACATAAAGTTCTTTAAGATGTGATCCATGCAAGCGGTTCTACCAATGTTACATGGCGCAAAATTTACATATAATTTTTCAATCATGTGCACAGGATTGTATGGTGATGCGTCGGAACATGTTGGTGTATTTACTGGCGCATGAAAGGAATGGATATCGCAGATGGCTGCCTGAAATTGTCAAACATTATCTTCGTCGCATTACAGAGCAGAACATAAAGTAGATACAATTTATGAGACTGAGACCTCGCACACAAGCTATTCAGCGATGCCTTGAAGAACTCAAAGTTTTGAACCAAATAGTCTCCATGATTTTAATTATCATTTGTAATGGCAAATTCTACTTTTAAGCCTTCCCAATAAAATGTCACTTCAACGATAATATTTGATTTCAAAGCATTATTGTATTACTTTTGCGATCAATGTGCTTTTAGTATATAGTTTTGATGTCCCGTAGCAACGCACGGGCATGACACTAGTGAAATTTAAAATACAACAGCGATGAAAGCTTGCAACGTTGCAACACAATTCCACATTTGCACTGTTCCACTTCCACCCACCCGAAAAGCACGACGATATCCTCTTGAGCATAGAAATTAAACTAAAAAAGCATAGTAGAAATTAAAGGCTTTTCATATTAGCCCTCCAAAATATACGACTGTAAAAAGTGGTCCTAAATAAATTTTTAAGATGTTTTATGTTATATTTGGGGACAAAAAAACCTAAGCGAGGGGCATAGAGGTTTTGAAGACAAGGTTTTGAGCTAGCTCTCAACTCCATCGAGAAATGGAACAGAATAATGCTTACGGAGTACGGAGTAGCTCTTGTGTTGTGGGATCAATGCTTTTCAAGTGTTCCTCGCTCAAGCTGAAGTCATTCCCACGAAAATATATAGCAGAAACAAGATGATAAGTAAAAGGCAAGAGAGTCTGCTTGTTTTTTTTTCCAAAATGAAAAAAAGAACACGACGTGGAAAGTAGTACTACATCCGTTCCAAATTATAGTTTATTTTGGCTTTTTTAGATTCATTTTCTTTGTTATATACCTAGACTAGATAAACACTATGTCTATATTCATAACAAAACCTATGAACCTAGAAAAACCAAAACGACCTACAATTTAGAACATAGGAAGTAGCCAATATATCTTGAGCAATGATACAACAAATTACAAGTTAGTGTGTGAATACAATACAATGTTGGATGACTATATTTTAACTTCATATCTTTTAATGTGTTAATGTGATACCCAATTTCCTCTTTTTACTATTGGTATTCAGGTTAAAGTAATAAAATATAGTGCGACTTTGACAACAATATAGTAGCAAGTTCTTGTAGTTAGTGGCGCACATGATATTCATTGACAATATCTTCACTTTCAATCGGAGAGAGAGGCACTTTATTTTAGCAAACTCTACGATATAATTTGAGGGGTCCAATTTGTCTGCTTTCATTCAGGACCATGAATTTGAGGTCTGTAGCTTCATCTGTACTCTGTAGTGACATGTTTGCTGTAACTCTCATCACATGATTTTTGAGTACCACGAAAATTGCGTTTCACCATACTGTACAATTGATGAAAATCCAGTGGACTTCTCCGCAAAAAGCACCAACCCTATGATGAGCGCCGCTCCCTTTCCCGAAAAGGAGGCCCACCATCTCCGCCACTCTACGTACACAAAAAAATCTCACCAACTATTTTCTCTCTCACAAATCCAGATTTTATTTTGAGAACCTCACAAACCCAGAATTGCTAAAAGCGAAGAACGAAAAAAAAAAAGAAATACTAGAGGCAACCAAGAAATCCGCTTTGCCATCTCCGTTTCGCATATACCCCCCGAGATTTTCGTTTTGCACACGAATTTTCCCATCCTTTTCCCTCGCCGCGACTCGCGATCTCGCTTGAAAGAGATGCCCCAGATCGCAGGAACGGCGTGAGGAGGACTGAGGCGCCGCCGACCTCGCAGGAGGATTCTATTCGCCTCATCCCTGATCTCGCGTGTTCAGGCAAGCGATTCCGCCGGCGATTGCGTTCTGTTTTTCCTTTTTTTTTTCTCGATTGGGTTGGAACAGAATCTGATTTGCCGAATGCGAGGCGTGCAGGTTTCTTGTGCTGGCCCGGGGGAAGGAATGCTGGTGGCGACATGCTAAGCCGCGGAGCCGTGCGGTCGCTGTTGGATCGTCTCCGGCCGCCGCCTCGGGGGTGGAAGCAGAACCCTAGCCCCGCCATGCCGCCGCCGCCATGCCTCTGCAGGTTCAGCCATTCCGTTGCGCACAGCGAGGGTCGCGCGATGCTGCCGGGGAAGATTGGGTTTCTTGATCTGGCCGGCGGGCGGAGGTTTGCGCCGAGCGGCGCGCTCAGCTTGAAGGGGTGCCTTGGGTGGCAGGATGGCGGCGGCAGCGGGTTCAGGAAGAGGGCCGACGGGGAGGCGGCGGGGATCAAGGCGCAGGTGCTCACCAGGCAGCGGCAGCTGATGCGCGACCCGGAGGCCCTGCCGCTGGAGGAGGCAGCCTCCAGCGCGAAGACCCTGAACGGGAACGGTGCGTGTCGGCGAGGGAAGCCGCTGGGGTTCCCAGAGCAGGCCGTGGCGGCTAAGATGGTGGTTGCTGTTGATGTGGATGAAGGTACTGTGAAATCTCAAAGTGCAGCCTGTTTACCTCTGAAACCTCAGTTTTGCGTAGCTGATTAGTTGCATTATTGGATCCTGTTTGAGTTGTTACCCTTGTAGTGCTTGGTCTATAACCAAATTATGAATTGAACAACTTAAACTGCACTGAAACATACATATAACCATGACCACAACACAATTTGGAATATCACAATGTTGTCCCCTCATGCCTTGTCTTAGAGGTCAAGGGAGTAACGTTACTTGTGCTTTTCTTATATATAACTGATCCTTACTATATTGTTCCACTGTATCTTGTTGCAGTTCTTGGAAGCTTTCTTGCAGCACTGAACAAATTTATCGCTGATCGTTATTCTTGGAATCACACAGTATCTGAATATCATGTGTATGAGTTCTTTAGGGTGAGCATACTCTCCCACCTTCCGCAAAAGATACACAAACCCTTTAGTTTGTTTTGTTTAGTTAGTCGTCATATTTTCATTTCAGATTTCTCAAATGGGGGAGTTCTAATGTTTTTTTACACTCTATCCAGATATGGAACTGTTCTCGAGAAAGAGGTGAGTCCTGGTGCTACTTATTTTTATTTCATTTGGAATTACACTTATTGGCCTCTTAAACATGCAATTCACCATATGAAATCAAGCACTGCTCTGAACTCTGCAGCTAATTATCTTGTCCACGAATTCTTCACAACCCATTATTTCCAAGATGGTATACAACCTATCCCCGGTGCTCGAGATGCTCTCCAAAATCTTTCTTCTTTCTGTAGCTTGTCTATAGTAACGTAAGTATTCATAGGATTTAAAAGACAGTCATTTTGCCTTGTCTTATATGAGTTTGCCTAATGGTATCCTTCTTTGAAAAGATCTCGGCAGGATGCAATTAAGAGTCACACATTAGAGTGGATTGAGAAGTACTATCCGGGCTTATTTGAGCAGATCCATTTCGGGAATCATTTTGCTTTGGAGGGTCAATCAAGACCAAAATCAGAGATTTGCAGGTAAGCCGCTAGCTCACTGAGGGAGGATAGTTTTCTCATTATGTTAGAGACTGTACTAGCGTTGTAACCTGGGCACTTGGCTCCACATAGACTAATAGTTTACATTTCTGTTTTAGACTATTTTCGAGGCAACACGCCTCAACAATATTTTGCATATCTAGTCTGAACAGAACTGTTGCAAGTGGTAGTTTAGTTGTTTCTGCTCATAAGATTAACTTGTTTGCTATGGAAATGACCCTGCAGATCTTTTGGCGCTCAGGTTCTAATAGACGACAACCCAAGATATGCTATGGAGTGTGCTAATGATGGCATGAGGGTGCTGCTCTTCGATTACGATAACTCATACCCTTGGTGCAAGACTGGAGTTGATGAGTCGCATCCACTGGTGACCAAGGTCCACAACTGGGAAGAAGTGGAGGAGAAACTTCTTTCTTGGGTAGTACCTGAGAGCTGACATTCTTATCCCGCATGAGAAGCACTGTTTGGCATCAACAAGTGCTTCGTATTGCTTGATTCATGAAGAAGCATGTTAGGGGTGAATAGAACTTTATTTTCGATACACAAAGATGTCATCGCAAACTAGCACATTTCAGACTGGCGAGTGAACATTGTTTCATTGCCACATGCTGGTTGAGGCAAACCAGTTTAGCATTGTTCTAGGTCAATCAAGGCATAGACGCTTCTGTTGGCAGAGATCATGTTCTTCTTCCATCCTTATTGCCCCAAGGTGGGTGTAGAATGTATATATTGACATTGCCATATGGGCAAGATGGATTGAGATGCTAATAATGAACCATGAACATGCTGTTTAGATTGAATGCATTGAAGGTAGTAGGTACAGCGTTGATGAAGTCTCGTTGCTTTACGTTGAATGATGAAACGCTACTTTAATTGTGGCGTCAACCTGATTCTTAGGGCGCTTTTGGATCCAGAGATTAAAGTTTAGGCCCAGTTTAGTTACATCACGAAAAGTTTTCCATTCATCGTATCAAAGAGAATCTTACATGCATGGAACACTAAATGTAGATGAAAAAAAATAACCCATTATATGGATAGGCTAGATTTCGCGCGACCCATAACCTACTTAATCCATGTTTTGTAAAAGTAATTGCTATAGTAATCATCGTTAATTATTGATTAATGACCCCCTTAATTACCCGTCATTAGATTCTCCTGGCGATGAGCATTCTAAATCTGTAATCAGTTTTATTAGCAGTCTACGTTTACTACTCTAAAATGATCAATTTTGATTGATGTGACATTTTCATGAAAATGTTTCCAAGGAACTAAACACCCCCTTAGTAGGTGTTACATTGGATATGCATCAAAAAAAAAAAAGGTGTTACATTGGATATTTGTAGAGTAGTTTGAAGGATTGAACATGAGCTAATTATAAAACTAGTTTATAATCCGTGGATGATTTGCGAGATAAATCTATTAAGCCTAATTAATTCATCATTAGCACATGTTTACTGTAACATCGTATTATCAAATTACGGCCTAATTAGGCTTAATAAATTCATCTTGTAAAATAGTCTCAATCTGTGCAATTAGGTTTTGTAATTAATCTACATTTATTACTTTAAATTAGTAACCAAACATCCGATGTGATGGGACGAAACTTCAGACAGGAGGATCCATACAGGGCCTTAGTTGTGGTTGGAAAACATGGTTTAAGTCGCTTTGATCTTATGGTCCCAGTAATGATGTTTGTCGTGATTTATCACGGTTATGCTAGAAGCTATTTAGCTTGAACTTAGGTGAGATGGCCATATCATGTTTGCGAATGTAATGTTCTTGGACAGGACAGGAATAGCTCAACGAAAAGACATGCGACGTCACAACAACTCGTGGTAGTGCATAAAAATTGCTAGTACATTTTAAATTATAGGCCCTGTTTAAATCATTCATCAAATTTTTTTACCGGTCATATCAAAAGGAATCTTACATGCGTCGAGTAGTAAACATGTGTTAATGACAAAACTCATTCCATAACTCCCGGGTAAATTTGCGAGACGAATCCAATGAGCCTAATAAGACCATGATTTGCAACATTAATGCTACAATAATTATTCGCTAATCATCCACTAATTATGGATTAATTACTATCATTAGATTTGTCTCGCGATTTCCGTATGAGATATGTAATTAGTTTTATTATTAGTTTGCATTTAGTACTCCGGATTTTCACCATATATTCTCACTGAACTCGCTACTATTGAAGTCAAGTTTACACATGATTGAAAACCACCATTTACTCGACTTGAATGTGGCTCTACGAATGAGTATCCCAATTGCTGAAGGATCTAACACAACACTTCTCCCAAACCATCTCGATGTGTAGGAATACAACATATAAGCCGTCCTATACGAGAAACATAGAAACATAAGAGTTAGAATCGACATTTTATAATAAAAATGGGAAAATATTCAAAGTTAACTTACATAAGGAGATTCATAAGTAAGAGAAATCATTTTAGACATCTATGTGACATCTACCTCATTCTACTCAAGAGCTTTCAGCTTGAAGAAACTGTAGTCCGGGAAAACATGTCTCGTATGCCTTTCCACCTCTCCTAGTGCCCTCCTCACAGCATCACATGCAGCAAAAAATTCCTGCTTGAATGGTCTTGACTGGACGTGGAAAATAAACGTATTTCTAGGACATGGGTCCCGTAGAGCTCGTTCTTGGATTGCAAGAGAAACCACATATCTGTCACGTTGCGTACCTTTGGTTTCTCTAACCACCATAGGACAAGTGCCACTAATGTGCGCTATTACATCCTTGAACCTTGAACCATTGAATGGCATCAACCCCTGTTTTAGAGAGATTAATTAAGAATCATCACTATGACATAATAACCACTACACAATTATCACAAATTAATTTTTACCATGTCTTGCCAAATTGATGTGGTTCGTAGGCTCGATAGGAACGATGTTGCCTTCAAATACTGGCCCAGGAGGATTTGATCGGTGGGAGGATCGATTCGGCAAATCAACACAATGCGGAAGCGGTCTACCATGCACTACATCTAGCGCGTTGTCTCGGAATTATATTTAAAAGACCTCTAAACTATATTGTCATTTACAAATAATGCAATACATTATCATTAAAAAACTATATATTGACATCTTAATGATATGAACTAGATTAATGAGCAATAATATCATTTACAAGAAATGAACAACACTATCTAAAACATATCTAAACAAATAAAATGAAAAAAAGAGAGAAGGAGATAAACTTGCTCGTTGCGCTGGCCATGCGCGCGCGAGAGCTTCAGCTGCAGCTGGAGTGAGCGAGCGGCGTGGCCGGCGACGTACGACGCGAGATAGGGCGAGCGGAGTGGATAAGTGTCGCAAGTCACAGGCAGTTACTGCGCAATCATGGGTATTTACGGCGTGACATGAGCCACAAGTACTTGTTCTAGCGGTCCACGTAACAGCCCGCCAACATAAACGCAATCTGTGCTGGCGAGCCACATAATCGTCCGGCAGCACAAAGGCACCTCTCAATTTCACTGCAATGGAGAACATGTTGGGGATGCAAATCCGCCAGACAGAGAAGAGAGACAGTGAGAATTCCGAAGGCAAAATGAAAGAGACGAAGACACTAAATATGAGAGCAAGTGAGGAGTGCTCAAGTGAGTTCCCTCCTCTTGACGCATTGGGTACTTTATATAGAGGAGGAAAGGGGGTGGCAATTTGCCCCCAAGCCCTTGGCGGGTACAATATTTACAATTTGGCCATTGGACCCTTACAAGAGGCCCATCTTCTATTAATATCTAACTATTAATCAGCTAATAGTGTTTCTTATTACAAGAAGATCGTGCGGGAAAAACGAGGTTCGAATCCGTAACTTATGTTGTGACATACCGGCCATCTAACCATCCCGATAAACGGTGAACTGTTCGACGACAGATTAACTCTAAGCAATACCCCAAACCCTAACTTGGGCAGTGGCTACTGATTTATGCAGTCTAGGGTCGTGCAAGACCCAACCTTAATGGGCTCCAACACGATACACAACCCAAAGGCCAAAATACGGCGACACAACACCAAGATAGATTCTGGATGTCAAATTGTTTCGATGATTCCCACTTATTCCGGTCGAGTTTTTGTGTGATACCAGTACCATTGGAAGCATTATGAAATTGTCTTTCCATCCATCTAAAGAACGTCCGAATCCGATTACGTATGTGGCCTGAGCGTCCGTTTTACCGCAGACTGTTTCTAGACTCCGAGACGGAGTCGAAGTCAACTTGATTTGGGCCTCCAACTTGACTTGTACGCCCCTTGCTGGCCCTCTTCACCTCCGTGCCCATGTTTATGTATTTCTTCATCCTCTCCATGGTTCCTAATTATAATAATATCTTTAGATAGTAATCTATTCTCACAATAACTAAAAAAATACATAGGAACGAGCTCACCTTATCTTTGCAACGAATGCTTGTATGCAAGAGTGTCATGTCCTCATCATCCTCGGCGTCAATGGTGCTTAAATGGTCATATCTAAGCATATCATAGGCTCGTCATTCTCCCCTTCTTGAAAACAAACCGCCATCGGTTTGATTGTAGGTGTAAAATATATTTTAGGTGACAACCACCAATGCTCCCCTTTTTGAAAGATAAGCTGTTTCTTGAAAGCAAAACTAGAGGAACTGGATTTGACATGATTAGTATTATTGCAACCCTCTAATTGATCACATTGTTGCCCAACCAAAGAATATTTCAGATTTGAACAAATATAAACTCGATGCACCATATATTGTCCTTTTTTATTATATTTTCCAATGAAGTGATATGTATTTCTACTAAAGCATGACAATTCATGATATGCGAGAAGTCTCTCCTTCAAACAATTTAGATTACACAGAACATCAAATTCAATATAAGTGTATAACCCAAAGTATTTAAAAAAGATAGCAATTTTTGTTCATCATTCGCACTAGTAATTGGAATAAACGTTTTAGTTTCAACACAAATATATGGCTCCAAAACATTGTTATCATCACTATGAATTAGTTGTGGCCTACAAGAATATATGAATCATTTGCACGCAACTCTTCTTTATCACAAGGAAAAACAAACAAATAATCTTGTGGTAAAGCTAAAGGTTCCACAAATAGTTGATCTATTTTAGCATGATTAGTGAAAAAATTCTACAGATCAAGACAATTCTCACCTTCTGTGAGTGTAGCACCATGTGCATTACTATTGCTCTCATGTGCAGCGGTGGTCAAAGGTCCAGAATGCTCACACAAGGCGATGTAGTCCGGCTCTTCCTTATCCTTGTGTGGCTGAATATCCTGCAAAAGGTTAGGGACAATAGGAGATATATGAATAGATTTATCAGCAAAAAAACAACACGACACCCCATTGTGTCCTCGAAGCCCAGACAAGTCCTTCATCATCATCTTCGTCGAATTTGTTACCCAAAACAGCACCCTCATCAATGTTCTCCTCAACATCAGAAGCACTAATGTAGCCACCATCTTTTGAAACAACGTATCCTCGTGGACTAGTGCAAACATTATGTACATGACCAAATCCATGACAACGGCGACACCAAATTGCAGAAGTGTGCCGTTTGATGGTAGAAGAACTACTCTTGGCGGAAACCTGCAAGGAAGCATTACCAGAGTCCACGAGTTGTCGTGGCCGTCTTATTTCTGCAAGTGAAGTTGCGACCATTTCAGTGAACTCTTTCTTAAAACTGTCAATGATGTTTTCTTAAAACTGTCAATGATGTCTTGAATGACAGTGCGTGTATCACGGTCGTCCTCATTCTTTGTTCCTGACATTGTTAACAAGGAAACAAGAGAAATACGAAGGATTATCCCTATCAATTACTATGCATGGATAGTGGAATCCCTCTCTCTCTTACCAAGCTCTTACAAGGTTCTTACCAAAGCAATGTAGTGGACGGCACAACCGGTGGCAGGTTCTCACCTTGAGGAAGTGAATGTGGCGATTGCAAGGGTCGAACCTATGCTGACTAAAAGGATATATGTGGAGCTTGGGAGGGCACAATATTTGTAGCAAGGATTAGCAATAATTCAATTCAGAATTGCAAAACTAAAAATTAGTCCCAAGCTAGTCTATGTCACCGGCCTAAACTCGTCTCAGACCTAGTTCAAGCAAGCAGACAGCGCATGGACTCAAATGATGCAAGCACTTCTGATTTTTTCTTCTTTTTTTTTCTCTTCTCTTTTGTTTCTATTTTTTGTGTGGCTTTTACTTCACTTTTTCTGCACCTCTTTGCCTTTTTCTCTTCTATCTTTTTTTATACTAGCACAAAGCGGCACGTGTTTTAAGAAAAATATAGCGTGAGAAAGAGTAATAGTGGCTAATGTGTAGCATGAGGAAGAGTCTTGACTGCTCACGTACATGGCCAATATAGCGTCAGAAAGTCCTAGAGGCTGACGTGTAGCATAAGAAAGAGTCCTGCCTGCTCACGTACTTGACCCGTGGGTTCACCTGTCAGATCAATGTGTCTTTTGACGATTGACCGTCGAAATTCTTTCGTCCTTTATTTTTTTTATATACCAAAAAGTGTCGCAAAGAGATAGATGTACAACTCAAAATAATTTTAGGACAGCTTACAGAAACCCAAACCCAAGTATAGTGCAGGAAAGGCTGTACGCTAAACAATTTTTTTCAGACCCCGCATAGTGCAGGAGCATACGACACTAGGTACGTCTTTTTTTTATAGAAACCCAAGTAGAACAAGGAAAAAAATCCAGAGGATTCCCGGCCACAATCACCAAAATGATTGGCCGCTTTACATTAATGCAATTGGACTAACAGGTGAAGTAGTAATTCCTTAGCTGCCTCGAATGTATCTGATTTTTTTCCTTTTAACTATGTTGGCGCAGCAAACAAGAAAAGAAACTCCGATTGCACACGTGTGCAGAAACAAATTGTACTTCTCTTTATCTGTTGTACGCGAGAATAACAGAAGCACAATATGCCAAAGGTCCTCTAGCCTACTTGGTTAGAGGGGCTGAGACATGGTCGCACCAGTAGACCCAGATTCGATTTCTCATTGGAGCGAATTTATGGGGCTGGTTTAGAAAAAATCTCCTCATTGGCTTGCCGAGGTTTGGGGATTTTTCTAGACCCGGGAGAGGTTTCTTCCGCTTAATAAAAAAACGTGGGGCTCTTCACCCCATCAGGTCTAGTTTTTTTAATAGAGGCACAATATGTAGATGGCGGCGCACAGCGGTACTAAGCCAGCACAACAGGTTCACCAACACAGAATTATGGCCCAACAATGATCACGATCTAGCACAGATTTTGTTTCGAAACAAACTGTTGAACATGAACACAGACAAGCAAGAGTCGATTGAACTAGACCAAGACTCGATTAAACCAACGAACACAACGAAACGTTGAGGGACCAAAATTCAGAAAAGCAATCTAAAAATAAAAATTGAGCGGCACAAAGGGGTTATACGACAGCAGAAACATGACAAATAATATTTTTTGTAGGGCTATTTTCTGAAGTTTTAGGATGATGGCACAAACTAAAACTAGAGTAAGCCTGACGGTAATACATGAGTCTCTGACTACCACTTGATGGGAACTAGGGTTCCGTCAGGTAAGGATAATTCTTGATTGGGCGGAGTAGAGACACAAACGATTCGGTCAATCGCAACATCACTTCTCCTCTGGTTATCAACCGTGTGCAGCCAGGTTGACCTCGCCAAGAAGGCTATCCCCTGCAAGCGATCAAGAACACAAGCAAGAGCAAGAAAGAACGCAACTCAATTGCAAGGGTCCTTGGATTAAGCACACAAAATTGGGGTTTTACAAACCAATTTGTTCGACGACAGATTAACTCTAAGCAATACCCCAAACCTTAACTTGGGTGGCGGCTACTAATTTATGGAGTCTAGGGTCGTGCAAGACCCTCTAGACGCAACTCTAATGGGCTCCAACATGATACACGGCCCAAAGGCCAAAATACGGCGACACATTCTGGACGTCAACTTGTTTCGATGATTCCCACTGATTCCGGACGAGTTTTTTGTGAGACCGGTGCCATTGAAAGCATTATAAAATTGTCTTTCCATTCATACAAAGAATGTCAAAATCTGAGCATGTATGTGGCATGGGCGTCCGTTTTACCGCAGACTGTATTTGAACTCCGAGACGGAGTCGAAGTCAACTTGATTTGGGCCTCCAACTTGACTTGTAACGCCCCTTGCTGGCCTTCTCCACCTCCATGCCCATGTTTATGTATTTCTTCATCCTCTCCATGTTTCCTAATTATAATAATATCTTTAGGTAATAATCTATTCTCAAAATAACTAAAAGAATACATAGGAACGAGCTCACCTTATCTTTGCAACGAATGCTTGTATGTAAGAGTGTGATTTTTAGATAATGAATAAACATTCAGCTTTGACCTTCAAACAAGGTTACAACCGATGCAAGAGTATGATGTCCTCATCACGGTCAGGGAGCGCATCATTCATGCGGTGGAAGCTGTGACAGTCCATGGAGGACAGCATCGAAGGCCCTAATGACGTCCCCTTTGTTGATCGGCCAAACAGTCCTATAAAAAGTGACATGTGAATCCATTTGGCCGTGGTGCCTTGTCCATGGGCAATTCCTTAATCACCTCCCAAATCTCGGCTTCAGTGAAAGGGCTACCCCAAGTAGGCCAAGTCAAGACGAGACAACCCCATCGTAGTGAAATCAAGAGGACATGGCCTATGTTGGCTAGAGCCCAAGATCCATTCAAAGTAACGAAAGGCAGCCTACGCCTTCTCATCTCCCCCACCATGGTAGAGCCATTTGACCACGAGAGAGGTGATGTGGTTCTTACGCCAACGATGGTTGGCATGGAGATGAAGAATTTTTTGCTGGCATTCCCCTCATGTAGCCATCGCATGCTGGAGTGTTGGCGTGCTATGGTACACTCGAGAGAGGTGAGGCCTAGGTATCGGATCTTGAGAAGCGGCGCAAGGATTGCTCGGCAGGAGAAAGTGACTGCCGATCCTGCGTCGACTCTAGGCGAAATATAATCTCTTTAGCAACCTGAATCTGCATGCGAATGCTACTAACCACCTTCGCACGTCATCTCTTCAGATTCTTGGTTGTTTGACATAGCAAATGGTAAATGGTGCGAAGTGGATCTGCATCCGGCCTCGAGCCTGACCAAGCCTACTCGATCGCCCCCCCAACATCCGTCAAACTGTGTCTAGATGGCCTGAAATCTGAAACATCGTTTCAGATGGAGGCCATCATCGAACTGCAGTAGAAAAGGCGCATGGTGCGAGCAGCAAATCGAGAGAGCTAGCAGAGCACATCTCGAGAAGCATTGTTCCCAATTAATGGAAACAAACATGCGATCCATCGCTACTCCAAGTGAAGGGGCAACCATGAAGGTGGAGCTCCTTGAGCTCGAGATCATTAAGGAATCTTCTGAAGCGACCCATCATGCACTTGGACATGCGATCATTATTCTTATCCACGGCATGGTAAATTAAATTAAAATCACCGCAAAGCGTCCATGGTCCAGACAGGGATGCTCTAGTCGAGCGCCGCCCGTGGAGGAAAGTGACCTTGTACTCATCCTCCTACGGGCCGTACACGAAGGTGAGCCACCATGGTTGTTTCAGTGTTCCACGAAGGGCGACCTTGACCGTAAGAGAGTGGGAGCCCAGCCTGGGTTGAGACTTGAGAGACATATCAAATATTCACATTCCAAGTGACCAAAATACCGCCCGGAGAGCGGGCGGTTGAGAGAGCAAAGTAATCAAAATCTGCCCCTAACGTATCAAGCATTAGGGTCCTACTTAAATCAGCCTCCTGCAAACAACTCAGGGAGACCTTCTCCGACCTCACCAACTCTCTGACCGCACTACACTTCAGCGGTTCAGACCTCTCATATTCCCAGTTGCAAGATTTCATTCATGGAACGAGTGGGAATAAAACTAAAAGTGAGAAAGAAAGCTAAAACTACTCTCCAGCAGCACCCGCAACGTCCTCCAGGAACCACCGCCGACCCAACCCAATAGGCTGCCAAAGAGCTCCCGGATGGCCGCCGCCGACCCAACCAATAGGCTGCCGAAGAGCTCCCGGATGGCCTGCAATGCTCCTCAGATAGTCCAGCTTTCACGTTGATACTTTTCTTCTAAACTTGAAAAGTTAGTTTATAAGTTAAAAGGGAAAGCAAATAGTATCCCTGTATCTGGGGAAGAATTCCAAGAAAGCAACAGCAAGTCATGCATATTTACGAAGAGACGATGACTAGCACAGGACTGATGGTGAGAACGTGAGAAAAGGAAGAAAAAAACAGAAGGAAATGAGCGACCTTCTGATGCTGCTTGTCAAGAGTGAGAATACGGTTCTACAATACCATCACATGTCCATCAACATGACTTCAAGAGGACAATTAAGTCACACAAACCAATGGAAACTATACAAAATTACGCCCGGTATCACACTTTCTCATAGTCTTTTATTATTGTCAAAGTTGCATTAGGGGCAAGGCCATCACGGCACCAAAAATGGAAAACATGACCAGCACCATCCAGAAGGGCACCGCCTTCTTCTGATTCTTCTCGCGACGCGCCTCTGCCACTTGCTGCCCTTTATTGGCCACAACAGGAGCTTGCTGGACTGCAGGAGACGGAGCGGGGGCAGCAGTATTCTCCCGGGGCTCCAGTTCTGCAGCGTTGTTCTCCAATTGTTTCTGTTGGTTGTACTTCTCAACATACTCTGGGAACAGTTTCCTGAAGTGCGGGCAGTTTTTGCTGAAAAGAGAAGCCCTTATATTAGTGAGCTGACTACCTGACTTTTCATAATGAATTAGGACAAATGTATGGACAGACAAATATCAGTGAGCAATGAGTGCTTAGGATTGTATGGACATAGACAATCTTATGCAGGAACCTAACACAGCCATCCTTAGCTCCTTGAACATGGAAAGGGCAGCATCCTTCTCCTAAAGAAATATGTTGATGCACGGCCAAAAGAAAAGAAAGAAAGAAAGCATCCTACACAATGTGTTCAGAAGCTGCACATTCTGTTTCTGAATAACAAAATTTCCAGTTCCATATAAATAATAACATGATCAGAATGAATTAGCCTCCAGGGAAATGCATCTACCTCTCACAGTTGTATGCAAGGGAAGCTTTCGCTAAGCGTCTCTTTTCTGCATCTGAAGTCTTGATGCTTCCAGTTGTCAGAGCATCATCCATCTGAAATTACGAGAATTGTATACATATTAATAAATGATGACACCTTTTATACCAACATAACTTGCAATAATGTCACTATGTCAGGCAACTACCGCGCTGATCAACAAGTAATCTGACACCATCTATATATGTGCCCTAGAAATTATGACTGGAACTAGAAAGATATTCTTATTTTGGTAAGGCTAACTTATAGTGATGTGCAAGGGACAACTTACCATGAATGACAGGAGCCCAGTAAGAATGCTGCAGCACAAAATTTTACACGTCAGACCAACAAAGGAAGAAAACACAAACGTTTTAAACTACCACAGATAGTAAACGATCACTGGGAAGGCAAGTTCTCCCATCTCACGGGGAAAAAAAAGTTGCAACGGTTACAAACTACCACAGAGCAATGACTTGGCAAGCAGCAATTAAAGAGTTAGCGCACTGTATGTTAGCTGAAATTGATGAAAAGCTTGTTACGGGTTCCAAAAACGCAATAGTTATCAGCATGGGCATACCTTGCTACAGACCACATTGGATTCCAAGACTCAGGGTGAACTGCAAAACATAGTAATAATGAGCTTTCATACCTAATGTGATACAAAAGCAGTCCAAAATTGTTCAGAACTTACAGTCACTCATTGACAGGCATATTCTTTTGTGTGGCGCAAACCTGCCGCTAGGGGTTGTCATGCTGAACAATTAAGAAGTTAGAAATAGAAAAGAGAATTTATTTTATCCTTAATTATCTACTCTTCTAGTTACAGCTTTCCTTTACACCCTAATAAGAAGCACCATGCCATTAAAACACAATTCTTGTGTATTAACAATGTCGAATGTTTCCACACCTGATGCTTGGAGGTTTAAAAGGATAATCTGGTGGAAATTTGAGTTTCCCGTAGTAATATCCACCTGCAGGGGGGAAATTGAAATGTGAACACATCACTAGAGATTAAGTAATGAAACGAATATTGGATGAAGTAGACAATGGTGTATGGTGTGCATGGTCTTTACCTTCAAAGGGTGTGCCTTTACTTCCTTCAAGTACATAGTCTGGCACACAAAGTAAAACACACACACACATAAGTTGGTGCTAAATATAGCCTTGAAAATAACCCAAAAGTATTGCATTAAGAAGAAGCACGACGATAAAACCTAAGGGATACTTCAAGGAACCATATTGATTTGGATTATACAACAAGGCTTCAAATGAGTGAATAAACTTTGGCATCGTGGCACAAATGTGGCAACAATACAAGACCACTTATTAAAATAGCAAAACTATTATATAGAAGTCATAATAACTCGTAAGCACTAACCTTCCCATGAACACATATAGAAAATATTACTGTAATTATTTTCCTTAATAATGCATACATACAAGGTAAAATGACCAACTAAAAACAACACTTAAGCATCAGTCATTCAAGAGGCAAGTTGCAGGCTATGAGTTGCCGATGCTGCTCAATTAGGAGTTAATAAAGTTGACCAAGAACCTAACATATCTAATCATCTCTAACTATTATACAGGTTGATGCACGTAATTAGCAGGAATCATCTGTCGGCATGTATAGCACTGGCTACTACTGTTGCACCTGATGATTACAGTTATGCCAATGAATCCAAATATCTAGTCATCTATTACTATTAGACAGGTTGATGCACAAAATTAGCAGGAGCCATCTGTCATATTGTATGGCGCTTTAATGTTGCACTTGATAAATGCAGTTATGCAAATGCAAATCCTGATAGTGACCAAAAAATATACAAATATAAACAAACATATGCGGGTCCAGAGCCCTGCACCATAAGCAGAAGAAGCAATATTTCACATGACGAGACAAGGCAACAATGCAGCTAAATCAGATATCCAAATGATTTTTGAACAGATATGTAGCAAATGCATCAAATATAAATTGGACCTCAAGCATGCCAGGTGACCAAGCTGATGCAAATACTGCTTGGGTGAAAAAAAGCCATCGATCACACAACTGTTCCCTAGTTGCAGAATTCTTGTGACTAAACTTTCTATACGCATAATGATCAACCCTCACAACCAGCAGAAGCATTTGAATCTTACTAAAGTGTAGTATTGTCAGGAGCTAGTCCATAAGTGAACATTTAGCAGGAACCAATGTTCAAAATTCTGGAGCTTGACTGTCAAGCTATGGTTAGCATCCTATAGGCAGAGTGGCAGAGACCTTAGCCCGCCTTTCCTACTATGAGCTAGAAAAAGGTTGAGCTTAGGTCTATCGAAAACTTCAATTCTGACAGGAATACTGATTGTTCAAACAAAGGGCTCACATAGTCACAGTCCCACAATTTAAACTTTAAGCCATAAGTCGCTACAGTACTATGCACTACTACTCAGCAACCATAAGCAGAGAGCAGATGAGTTGAGCAAATGCATGTATATAGAAACATCCAAAACTCAAAAAATTGATTGCCACCACAACATGAACCGTATGCGACATGTTTCGCCTACGCCATCGCTTCCGACAAAGTAAAGTGCAATCACAGCCAGCCCACTCCAAACACTAACAACTGAAAAGGCGACGAATCCACTGATAGGGTCGGGGAAGGCTACTTACGCCACTCCAATATGTCGTTGGGCAGCGGGCGAGCCACGATCTGCGGCGGCGGCTCCTGCAACACAGGAGAACCAACATAAACCGTCATCAGAAATCGAGCCACGGCGCAGCCCAATCGGACCCATCCGCGCCTATCGACCCCCTACGAATCAAAGACGGAGCTCACCTTGCAGAGCGCGTGGTACTCCTTCTGGAGCCGCTTGATGCAGCCCTTCTCCGCCATGGCAAAACCCTACCGCTCCCGCCCACGCGGCGACCGCGCCCGCCGAAACCCTAGCGCAATCCACCCGCCCGCACGCCGCAACTCAATTGGGGATCCACAGCTCCGCACGGGGATCCTATCCAATCCAATCAAACCAGATACAGCCCGTCCCGCGGCTGATAGGGAGGGGCCAGCCAATCGAGCTCGGGAATCGAATTGGGGGCAGCGCAGGCGCGGATTTGGTGGGATCGGGCGGCGGGAAGGGGGAAGGGGAGGGGAGGGGATCGGGAGCGGATCGGCGGCCGCGTTCCCCGGGGCGAGGAGAGAAAGCAAAGCCAAGCCAACGGGTGGTGGTCTAATGGGGGTGGGGATTTTTTTTTATTCCTCGAGCGGATTATCAGGGGCGCGTGATCTGCTTGGAGATTCGTGTGGTGCGGCCTAGCTGGTCTGGCCGGCTGCACGCCGACGGAGCGGACGCTAGGTGCACGCGGTTTGTGCGTAGGTTTCCCGTTTGTTTACTTTTTCGTGTGAGAAAAAAGCTGCTTGTAAATAGAGTGAAAATTTGCACTCGGAATACACTATGTAGATGCGTACAAATTAGTCTAAGAATTTATAATATAACCAATTCAATATAAAATTTTGCCACTTCGGTGCATATATGATCCAAATCCCATCACGCCATGTATTTGTTCATAATGGGCTATGAGGTGGTACGGTAGATTCTTTCTTGAAAGGAGGATTAGACCTACTCATTAGAAATCTGGGCCGGGCTCGGCTCAACTCGATGGGGTTGTTGCTACCTAAAAAGGATTATGCCTAGAGTTTGTAAGACGCAAAAAAACACAGAAGATACGAAGATGCTGCTTCACATCGGGAATCGCCAGAGCCACCGACGATTGAGCCTCACTGTAGACAACCAAACGGTGATCCTCCTAAATACAATTAGTTGAGTTCTAAGGATGTGAAAGGCTTTGCTTCCCTACAAAATAATACATGATTGGACCATCTCTTACAGTGTGAAATGTTACTTTTGTTACGACGAGTAAAAACTACAGCTCACTCGTTAAAAATGTCTACCGAGCAAAAGCAAGCCGAGCCGAGCCAGTTCGGGAGCTTTGAGCTCGGCGTCCACCAGCCCTACACACGTCTCTGGTCTCTCTGCGCGCTCCCCGCTGCCTAGACATTGACCTGCTAAAAACCTAGTGTCACTCGCTTTTGAATGTAATTTAGCCTTTGAAGTTCATTCTCCCTTCCCTTTGTACCCCTATGGGGCGCCGTTCCACCCTGAAAATGCCACTTGCCAATGGAATACAAAGTTCAGTTGGACTCCCGGCACCATTGATTTTTTTTTTAAAAAAAAACTCCTCCTTACAAGACTTTTATACAATCCGAGAACATTTGTGATTCTGCCTCTAAACCCCCGAATCATATGGTGGGGATTATTCCGCTTCTCTTCAAAATATGCTATTTTCTTGTGTTTCTAAAGAAAAACAATTCGAATAGTCCTTAGAGCATCTCCAGCAATAGCCCCTATTCAGAGTCCCTACTTTACTGAGTAGGGGCCGGCCCCAACTTTCTGGGGCTCTATTATTGCATCCAACTCCAGCAATGGCCCCTACTTCTCACCCCCTACTTGTTTTCTTTTCTATTTTCGTATGCTCTGTGTGTAATCTTGATTTCACACATCAACAATTCAAACGAGTATTTCTAAAGCATTACAATGAACTATACTCAAACTCTCATTTCAAACACGAAAATTTAAATTCAAATTTAAAAATGTTCAAACATGACCAGTGCTACAATATACTCCAAAAACTTGTGACAACCTGTCAACTTGACGAGCATGAAGGAGTGGAATATAGTCATAGATACAGTCTCATCACATGAAGAACATAGTCGCAAAGTACTTAGAATAAAAGACAGTAGCAACAGGCAATCTGCAAGCCTCCGGTAGCTATTGCAATCTGCCTCACGAAGCCTTGCTCGCCATGGTCCAGGGCAGCTGCCTCACAAAGCCTCCAGTCTCCAATCTCATCAAAAGCAGTAGCAACAGTCTCATCACATCACAATCTGCAAGTTCCTAGCAACTACCTCGCGTCCCGGAATTGAACCCCTTCGCTTCTTCTTGCACCTCTCATGGTCCATGTCGGCAAGCAGAAGAATTGCAAGGAGGTCATCATTGTCATCAGACTCGGACTCATATTCATGCTCTTCCTCCCACCATTGAGTAATAAGGTCATCATCATCAGAGAACGCCATCTTCACAATTCCCTAAAAATTGCATATCCAAAATGGCATTAGTTTCACCAGTTCAGCAAACTAGCAGACTAGTCTCAGAACTACAAGTACTTGACAAGCCACTTAATGAACAGAGCAATCAATTATCCAATGGTATATGCAACAGGGAATCATAGTAGCCATATGTTATCCGAACCAAAAGACTATAAGCTCTGAGTTTATCTGAACCGAAATACATTTACAACACTACTCTGAGTTTTATCTGAACCAAAATGCAAGCATCAAGACTGGAATGGTCTGCTAGCTTCTGAATTTGTTCAGAGTGCCACGATTGACTATATTGTTTAATGTCTAAATGAATTCACTCGAGAGACAGATGAATTCCATATAAAAAATCTAAAAAAAATGACCTAACAACAGCTCGCACAAGCAGTAGCACCTAGCAGAAGCTCCCAACACGAATCCACCTACAAATCCCAGCTGTAGCGATTGAGGAAAGGAAAAAAAATGTCACCTTGTGGATTGGATGAAGAGGGCCCTGCTGGTGACGGGCTGCAACTCGTGCTCGTCGTACTCGCCCCGATCTGCACGAGCTGGGGGGTGACGGTGGTGGGGATCCCGGCCTTGGAAGCGGCGCGGAGCCTGGGATCGTCGGCTTGGGAGGGCACACCGGCGGGAAGGATGAGTATGGCGTCGGTTCTTGGTCTGTGCCGGCGGAGAAGACACGCGCGGTGGCCGGGAGGAAGGACACCGTCTGCTCGATTCCCGGTCGTGGATGGACCAGCGGCGGCTCCCTCTCACGGATCCAGGAGCGGAGACGCCGGATCCAGCGGGGAGGCGCCGCGCTTGGGCGCGGCGAGGCGGCGACGGCGGCGCGAGGAGATCGAGCGGCGCGGGAGAAGCGAGGCGAGGGCGCGGAGGAAAACAGAAAACGACCGAGTAGGGGCCTCTCTCTCCACCCGTGGGAGATGGGGCTAGGAGGGAGGATTTGGGTGCCTCCCTAGAGTAGGGACCCGAGTTGGGGCCTTGCTGGAGTGCGTTTTTTTACTCTCGGCCCTTACTTTTTGAGTAGGGGCCGTAGGGGCTTGAGCTTACCAAACTCAAACTGAATCTCATTGTTAGATGCGTCGTGTACTTTATATACTTCCCCACGTACCTTCCATATCTCGGATGTTTTCTCTCGCTCACTTCCACACCGCACACCAACTCGCACTGTCCACGGCCATGGCGCCCGCGCTCTCGCCGCCGCTCCTCCTCCTCGCAGCCCTTCTCCTAACCACCGCCGGCACAACCCAATGCCACGGGCACAAGCGCCACCACCACCACACCGCCGGAACCGGGAGGCCCAACAACAAGAAGGCTGCCGCCGCAGACACCATCCCGCCGCCCAACGACGCCACCGCCCACCACGCCATCTGCCACAAGACCCCGCACCCGGTCTCCTGCCTCGCGGCCGTGGCGGCGCCCTCGCACCTCGACGCCGCCGCCGCCACCAGCGCCAAGGCTGCCGTTTCTATACATCTCCTCCCGCCGAACGTGCTCTCCGTGCTGCTCGCCTCCCTCCGCGGCGCGGCCTCCGCGCTGTCCTCGCTCTCCCCCGCCATCTCCACGCTCCCCGCCGCCGCCTCCCTCCGCCGCGGCGCCGCGCAGGACTGCGAGCAGCTCCACGCCGCGTCGCTGTCCTCGCTCTCGCGCTCCGCCTCGCTGCTCGCGGCGGCGGCGCCCGGCGCCGGCGAGGGCGGGGGCGGGATCCCCGCCGTGCGCGCGCACCTCGCCGCCGCGCTCGCCAACAAGGCCACCTGCCTCGACGGGCTCGCCGGCGCGCCGCCGTCCGGCGACACGGGGATTCCCGGCCTCCTCGCGTCCCTCGACGACGCCTACGAGCACGTCTCCAACTCGCTTCGCCCTCGTCGCCCGTGGCGGCGGCGTGTCGGCCGCTAATGGGTTCGCGAGCGCCGTGGCCAAGGTGATTCATCACAACCGGCGGCTGCTCCAGCTCCAGGATGGCGAGGACTACGGAGGAGACGACAGCAGCGGCGACGGCGGCGGCAGTGGGAACTCCGACGGCCAGCCGGCGGCGGAGACGGTGATCACGGTGGCGAAGGACGGGACGGGGAACTTCCGGACGGTGGGGGAGGCGGTGGCGGCGGCGCCGAACAACAGCCGGGCGAGGACGGTGATCATGGTGAAGGCCGGGACGTACGAGGAGAACGTGGAGGTGCCGCCGTACAAGACGAACATCGCCCTCGTCGGCGACGGCCGGGAGACGACGGTGATCACCGGCAGCCGCAGCGCCGCCGACGGCTGGACCACCTACCGCACGGCCACATTCGGTAATCAAATCAACATTTTTATTTATATGAACACATTTTACATACATCGACATTTTACATTAGTTCACCTCCCAACGCTAGTCCGTCGTGTCTGTCAGACTCAGCCGGCATGCAGCTACATTGCAGGCGCCCTCGTCGCCTTGCGTCTTTCGGTGCGGCGCATTTTCATGTCCTCGATGATGCAGCTGGCACACATGCATGCGTGGTCGACGTGTCAGCGTGACGACATGTGTGTTTTTCAGACCGTCAGAGATGCAGAGCGGATAATGCGAGTAAACTATTGGGCATGTGTCCAGGGTTCATGACCAGATCGATGTGGGAGCAGGGCTGCATCCCTGCATGCATGGGTCCAGGCTCCAGATGATATTTCTCCTAACTGATCACGTGAACGGTGAACGTGTGGTGCCTTCGCTCTAGTCCATCGGCGCTCACCGGTTGGCTGTACGATCCGAGACCGAGACATGCTCATGGCCAGGCAGACCTTTTCTATCACTCGTCACCTCGCCAATTCGACAAGGAGTCGCTGACAAACCAGCTCTCCTAACCTTTTGGCCATGTCGTACGTCCACGAGCGTCACTGGCACTCCAGTCCATGCCGTCGTGATCGTTGATCCAATAGCAAAAGCATCATCATCACCAAGCCAACTAACGCGCCAAACTCTTGTGCATGTGACCCCCTCTGGCTGCAGGCGTGTCCGGCGAGGGCTTCCTGGCGCGCGACGTCACGTTCCGGAACACGGCGGGCGCGGCGAAGGGCCAGGCGGTGGCGCTCCGCGTGAACGCGGACCTCGCCGCCTTCTACCGGTGCGCCGTCGAGTCCCACCAGGACGCGCTGTACGCGCACTCGTTCCGCCAGTTCTACCGCGAGTGCGCCGTCGCCGGCACCGTCGACGCCGTCTTCGGCGACGCCGCCGCCGTGCTCCAGGGCTGCGCGCTCCTCGCCAGGGCGCCGCTCCCCGGACAGGACGTCGTGCTCACGGCGCAGGGACGCGGGGACCCCAACGAGGACACCGGCATCGCCCTGCACAGCTGCACCGTCTCCTCCGCCACCGGCGGCGGCGGGGAGGCGGCCATGCCGGCCGGCACGCGGACGTTCCTGGGCCGGCCGTGGGGCGCGTACGCGCGGGCCGTGGTGATGGACTCCAACCTGGGCTGGATCGTGGACAGGGAAGGGTGGGCCGAGTGGCCCGGCGCGGAGCCCGGACGCCGGGACACTGTATACTTCGGCGAGTACGGGAATACCGGGCCGGGCGCGGACACGGAGGAGCGCGTGGGCTGGGCTGGTGTGCGCCAGATGGAGTACGGCGAGGCGGCCCAGTTCGCCGTCGAGAACTTCATCTCCGGCGATGAGTGGCTCGGCGCCACCTCCTTCCCCTACGACGACGACGTCTGATACTCTCTGGTTCACCTTGCCCTGTAAAATCTCAAGAACGCAGCGGTAATATCGTCGCAAGCTACCGTGTACGCTAGACATATCCACCAGTCTGTCGTCAGTAAGTTTTGCTTGTGTTCCGGTGCAGTGGAACTGAGAATGACTTTCGTGTTCTGAGCTGCAATGTTTTCTTCTCTTTGGAGAGCAAAACTCT
Source organism: Urochloa ruziziensis (assembly GCA_015476505.1). Lineage (NCBI taxonomy): Eukaryota > Viridiplantae > Streptophyta > Magnoliopsida > Poales > Poaceae > Urochloa > Urochloa ruziziensis. The sequence goes on along the minus strand of CM027126.1, from coordinate 32,463,978 downwards.
AATTCGGAACTGTAAAGTTCTCATGTCTTTCTGTTTGCAGCTTATGATTCACATAGGATGGAATGAATGTTTCGTGAAACTAAGCATTCAGGAACGCCCTGTTTGCAAGTTGCAACACGCGAAAACTTTGTGAACCGCAGAAGTCTTGTAATTCATCTTCTAAACAGGAGTTAATAATTTCCCTTAATTTCAATGATCAAACAATGGAATTGCTGCCAAGTCTAGAAGGTCTAGTCTTTGCTAAAGTCAAAAGGACTTTGATCTTGAGTCCTGATAATTGACGCTGACAAGGTATGAAAGGATAATGAGATGGCCCGCCGATGTCGACACCCACGAAGCCTCCAGCTTCAGACTCACATGGCCCCATGAGGATCTGGCATTAACAAAGGACAGAAACATTTCTTGTCATCAACCAACACTGAACACCTTTCTTTAAAGTAATTCATTTCCTGGCCTGTGTGTTTCCAACTTCCCATCGATTAGCAAATGTTGTTGCCGGCTGAAGCCTGAAACGCATTGGTACAAGCTGCTTTATTCACAGTCCGATGACCAACAGAGGTTAAATATTGAACTGAGCCTATGGCATTCCCTGATCAGATCTTCAGACCCCCTTTTCTCAATTTAGAGTTTAGATATGAAATTATGCTGTAAACATTCTCATCCTTGCAGAAAGTGATTCTTTATAAACAATTGAGTCTGCTTCAGCAGACAGCAGTACACTGAGAACAATACCATTTTTCTTCTGTTTATATGAAACCCAAACTCTGAACAGAATCTGACGAGCTACTATCAGTAACTAAGTGCAATGCAACGCCTTGCATACGAGCAGTTATTCTTTGCATTACATCATTTTACACAATTATGCTTACATGATTAGTTCTATGCTCAGAGCTGCCTCTTCTGATCACCCTTGAGCTGAAGAACATCAACGTCCTCGAAAACCTGGAGCGTCACCAGCTGGATGAAATCAGTGACCTGAACTCCCACAGGCCTACAGTTTCAGAAATCACAGCATTAGGAGGATCATTCGGAGTTCTTCCAATCATATTATTACAGAACAGTAGAACAAAGATGCAAAATATTAGTATAAGTAAGATCACCTTCTCTTAACCATCGAAAATTAAGATGCAGAATATTTAGAAATTCAGATGCTCACCATGGGAAGCAGGCCTTCTCCGGCAACCGGATTCCGAGCCTGGGGCCTTCGTCATACCCTTCGCAGATCATCTCCCCATTCGCATCTTTGTAGCAGAGGATCCCTCTCAATTGATCCTCAAACACCTATCAATTACAAAAATAAATTAGAACAAGATCAAGCCACTACACATATCTCCTTTGATCATGTATATTCCTGCATATGAATGAAGAACTGTTGTGAGACACATACCTTCTTGTCTGTCACAGCAGTCAAAGAGAGGTGTGATGAAGAACTGCTGCCATGGGCAGAGGTTCTGAACCTGAAGGCTGGCTTCCTTGAGCCAGATCTTTGGCTGATCATGGCCATGGAGGAGGAGGTGGAAGAAGGGTGATGAAGGCAAGGCATCCTGGCTGCCATTTTGGTTTCTGGTGAGAAAAGCAAGGTGTCCACCAAACTACAAATGGGGCCTCCACTAGGCTGAGAAGAATACATATATAGAAGAAGGACATGGCAGCATGTACTACTACCATTTTATTGTAAGACTCAAAGAAGGAAGGTGTTGGTACTTGGCATCATTGTTGATGGAAGAGGAGCAGGGGTGGAGATGTCAATCATATGTGGGAAAGGACAAAGCTGTCAATTATTTTTGGTTGCAGGTTAAGATTGGTGCACCCCCAAGGCCCCAAGGACTATCATTGTAGATGTGTGTCTGCTCTTGTTGTTGCTGGCATGTTCATAGCAAAGGAAATATCATCTTTTTACAAGTAAATGTGCACGCAGAGAAGGCATATTGAGGGCAAGATTTGAATGCATTCACATTTCATTGGTATTACTATATTATCTTCACTACCAAGATACTTAAAGCTATTTATTTTGTTTTAAGTACATTGCTTCCAATCTTGAATGTAAGTCCATTTTGATTTATTCCATGTCAATTTTTTATTTGACCATTATTATTCCCTCCGATCACAAATATTATAGTTTTAGGTTTTACTAAGTCAAACTTTTTTAATTTTTACTATAAGTTGCATTTTAACAACATAAGGTTGATGCAATTATATTGCTCATGAAAAATTATTTCGTCATGTAAAAACTTTTCTATTTAAAGTAATATTTTTAATAGAAATCAGCAGTCAAAGTCTGACCCTGTAGATCATGTTCATGTCCTAAAGTGCTTATACTTGGAACCAGAGAGAGTAACTAAAAAGTCACCTAAATTGACAATAAAATGATAATGCTAATGGGTCCATCATTAAAATGCTTTTACGTAATATATATAGCTCTTATATTTAAAACATTCATCCTATATACATTATTTGTTGAAGTTTGGTAATGTAGGCAGTATGCCTTGAGTGACTTATTTTTAGTAGAGATTAGATGGAGTAGACCTTAATGTAATTGAAAAGTTCTCGTTTTCACCCTTCAATTTTATCTCCCACTTTTCCCCTGTTTTGAAAAGTTATTAGTTTCTAGCTTGTGGTCTCAAAAGAGTTTACTCTTTATGGAGAATAACAGATGAGTTCACTTAGCATGATACATTAATTAGAATAGAGAAGTCCCATCATAAGAATGGGGGCAACATCACAACATGCAGCTAATGGTTTTTTGTCGCCGGCACGCCACCTCTTGCCTTGGTAGTCTCGGTGGGCCCGGTCACTCCGTCATGAACATTATCACCACAGTTGTTGATTGATAATATATTCCTTAATCGAACGCTAGTGGCGATATGACTAGGCTTATCCGGTGACGTGGTAGACTTGTTAGAAAATCGCATGGACACCAATTACCAACGGGGTAATAACGGTCAAAAACAGGTGGCAATCTTCTTGTCCGTGAGGATTTGCTGTTTATATTGGCATACTTATTAATTAGAAAAAAGTCTATTTTTGGCCGTCAAACTATGCCTTCGGTTATTAGGAAAAAGTCTATTTTTAGGAAAAAGTTTATTTTTGGCCGTGAGAAAAGAAAGTGAGAGATGAGAGAGAAGGGCTGACAAGTGGGCCCCACTGCCACGTGGCGTCCATGTCAGCAAAACCACTCACCAAAACCATCCGATGGCCAAAAATGTACGGTTTTAAGAGTTGGGTGGCCAAAGAATCCTGGTTTTGCGGTTCAATGGCCAAAACCAAACCGAGGGCATAGTTCGATGGCCAAAAATGTACTTTTTTTCTATTAATTATTACTAACTCAAGTCAACAATAGACAAGATTTCAAAAGAGTGCTGCTGCTGTTATAGAAAAGCGACGCTGAAAATTTATATTCAGAAATAAGTTCTAGAACAAGAGAGCTCTAGTGCTATTTTCCTTTTTCATCCTAACCCGTATGTAAAAAAAATCGAACTGTTCCTATTCGCTCTGCAGCTTTCCACGAGATTTTCCTTGAGAGCGCTACATCAATGGGCATGCATAATTGGAATAATTCGATCACGGAAACAAGTTGTAGTAGTCCTTCAGCAAACCACTTCACTCGAAAACAGAGAGGCTTTAATAAAGTTGTCAAAATTTACAACATGTTTTGCAGTGAAGCCCTGATCAAGCATGACTGATTGACTGACGACGAATCGAGTAATCGACATCGGTAACAGCAGGCATAATTGGAATAATTCGATCGGCCTCCATAATTTTCAGGGCATGGTCTTAACTCTTAACCTTTCAGGCTCTCTTTATATGACATACTTTTTTATTTTTCCTTTTTTCCTAGTGTTTTTTTTAATTTTTGCTATTAAATTTCTTGCAAACTCTCGCCACCCTTTTAAAAAAACTAAATAAAATTCGGGAATCCTGTTTGTCTTAGAAAACAGAGACAACTGGTTACTGGTTAACACATTGTCATTTTAAACAAAAATATGAGTTTTTTTTTTTGGCGAAAATACGAGTATCAAACAACCTGTCACTCTTGTGCGCTTAGGTTTCTTGTGTCAGGTTCTCATATTTTCAACTAATTATTCTTTCAGTGTAGACATTTAGGCCATCGACAGCGTAACATCAACGGTAACTCTGTCCTCCATCTCAAATCTGCCAATAAGCGTTTGCGTTTGTTCAGCGTTATTTTTTAAGTAAATTTTACTAGCAGTCCATGAACTTACCTGAGTTCTCGTCCTGATCCCGGTACTCTTAAAATGCATACGTGTCCTTAAAATCGTTCCGCGCTCTCATCCAGGCCCCAATACTTTCAAAATGCACACAATGGTCCTCCAACTTGTCCCCATTCTCAATTTTGATATAAGAAAAAATATCATTGAACTATGAATCCTTAAAGTTGCATGCCTGACCCGCTTATTGGTATGGAGAGACAAAAAAGAACATAATGTCCAAATAGTATAATAAATTTGGCCAAAATTCTGAATAACAGCGTATATGAAACTAACCAAAAGCAAGCCTACTACAACATGTTTTGCAGCAAACCACTTCACTGGAAAACAGAGAGACTTTAATAAAGTTGACAAAATTTAATTGTCCGACATGCTTGATCTGGGCTTTGCATATTTGTTCCTTTCTTTCTCTTGTACGTGTTTATATCATCTTGAGAATTTCCAATTATTTAGAATGATTTTCGTGATTCCCCATCTTCATGGCATGTTGGTCGTTGAAGAGATAAAAATATACATGCCCATGACACCATAGCCTAACAAAACGTCACTGCACTATATATCACACTTGCACCTTCTTATGCACCTTTTATCTCAACAACCACTTCTACCTAGCATCCAACTCTTCATATCTTCTCCGCCTTGTTGTCATCTCCCAATCCACTCTATGATCTGCTTCCATCTTAGCTGGCTTCTTTAGCGTTGCCGAAGCTTAATTTCCACTGGTGGATCCACATGATGACCGCATGAACTGCTTAGGAATGTGTGGCATTGGGAACTTAGATGTGACTTTGTCAGTTGAATGAGGGACACGGAAGCAAAAACCAACATGGACAAGAGCAAGGTGATGACCGAGGAGTCTTCGCAACACCTCCATCCATGCATTGCCCCTTCTGCGTTGTTGCTGCAGATGTGCGGCAGTTAACAGTCACCCCTGACCTAGACTGTTTGGTTGTGTGGCATGCTTGATACTTGATCCATGGAATTAGGTTGATGCAATGATGCTCAGTTTGGAACTGTGAAGCCATCGTAATCATACATGGTTTTTTCTCTCGGAACTGCAAGTTTATCATGCCCCCATTTTGCAGCTCATGTCCTTTAAATCTCTCATCTCATTAGAATTGTGTATGCCATCATTGTCACCTCCACTAGGTCTCCATTTGGAATGCATGGAATTTTTTTCTTCTTTCTGAGCGACTTGGATATAGTTTACTTATGACATTAATTCCCATGTTCATGGATAAGAATATGTTTCTTCTCATATTGAAATAAAGAATTCAAATGACTCAAAAACGAAAAGTATAACCCTTGCTAAAGTTCAAAATACCGACTTTCTTCTTTAAGCTGATAAATTGACGCTGACACAAGGTATCAGAGGTGAGATGGACTAACATATCAACCTAGAGGCTGGAGATGTAACATCTAGTATTACCCAGTGGTGAGCCAGACCTTGTGCTCAACACTTTTTTGCCTATGACTGTGTGACGAGGTCTGGCCAGGGCCAGCTCCAAACAATTGATCCAAGGAGATGTTACACCAGCCGCAGCGGCGCAGCCCACTACTCTTGTTGTTACACACTTGGAATTCCAGGACATGTTTGATATATTAGCGTAGAATCCTTGATCCACATCAAATTAGAACAACTCTCTGTTAGGGTCAGTCACAATCATTTGTCAGCTGGAACTGTAAATTTCATGCCTTACGTCGTCTCAAAAGAAAAAAAAATCATGCCCTGTTTTCAGTTCATGATTTTCTTCTCGCTTTAAGAATTTCTACCTTTTTTTTGGAAATGAACGGGTCAGGAGAGCTGTATTAAGAATTGCATGTCTGGTATTTAACTTCGATCACAAACACTACCCCATTTCAAAACGCATGAATTTTCTTGTTCGCGTGGGAGTAGAACTATTTTACTCATGAAATTTCCTAGTTTAATACTATATTTCTTCGATCTCCCTTAAATAAAGATTTTGAGTGACTCGTAGATGGAGACATGGAATTGATGCAAAATCTAGAAAGGGTAACACTTGCTTAAGAACCAAAACACTTTCTTCTTTAAGCTCATCATAATCGACTCTGACAAGGTATCAAATGATAATGGCATGGCCGTCCACATCCACAAAGTCCTCCAGCGTTAGGATCATACATGGCCACATGAGTGAGTTGCATTATCAACGTATTGCTGACCATTATTTCAACACTGGTTCCTTTTCATTTCAGTGGTTTATTGATATAATAATGCATGCTGAGATTTACTGGAACATCAAGTTTTATTAGTGGCAGAAGAGGGCACAACATGGCGATCCGCAACTCTATGCTACTACGAGCAAAGAAGAGCAAGGATAGTGGTTACGCCCGTTCACCGGCCGAGAGGAGCTCCACGTCACGCGCGGCAGCACACAGTAGTGGCGGACCCCACTCAAATTTAATGCTTGAGGTAACCGTGGAAGCAGCTGACTGGGGGAGCATCGCTCAAATCCTTCTTCGCCCGCTTTTTGCCGGCGCGTAAGCATACGCTCGTTCTACTTTTTTGGGTGCTTTCTCTCTCCTACAGGTAGGATTACGCCGGCTGCTCGCCGATTACAATACTTCGGGCCTGTTTAGATGTTTCGCGAATTTTTTTTCGAGTATGTCGGGCACACATTTGAAGTATTAAATATAGACTAATTACAAAACTAATTACAGATTCTGTCAGTAAATCGCAAGACGAACCTAATGAGTCTAATTAATCCGTCATTAGCACATGTTTACTGTAGCAATTTATTGTCTAATCACGACCTAACTAGGCTCATTAGATTCGTCTCGCGAAGTACACTCCATCCATATAATGAGTTATTTTTTTGACTACATTTAATATGTCATACATTTGAGGGAATATACTCGAAAAAAATTTCGCGAAACATCGGGCCTTCAAAGAGAGGTGCATTAATTCACAAACCGGACAGACCTGCTCCTAAACTTTTTGCCACGTGCCGCAGTATGACTCCGCAGCTTAACTTAGTGTTTGCGTTCAATACATGCCACATTTCTTACCCTATTTATATATTTTTTATTATACAGCTTTTGCCTCCCGCAAGCTTCTCCCTCGTCATCTCCAACCGTCCATCTCTCCTCTTTTCACTGAGATTTTGCAAAGGCTTTTGTCGTGCCATCCATTTGATCACACGTTCACGAAATATCTCCCACCCCAGCCTGCTGCTTCTTTACCGTCGTCCAAGCTTTCAGCTGGTGGATCCACACAACGAACTGCTGGGATCAAAGCTTAGTAGCTCTGCCTGAGTGATTGATCAATGCACGAACTGCTGCGAATGTGTGGCATCCGGAAATTAGACATGGCGACGCATGAACGGGCCTCACTAATTTGCGGTCGGCCGCATGGACAGGACCGTGTGCTCGCACGTCCGTCCAAGCCGGCAGGCGCCTCCGCGTGTGCAGACGTCCCCCACCCCACCCGCTCGGCTATAATGCTGCGCGCGCCCTTCTCCCTTCACGTGCGTGGACCATAATCTAATCTGTCCGGAGAAAAAATGTTGTAACACATTTTTGAAAAAAAGTTGTGACGAAAAATTTTACAACAAATAAGATGTGAAAAACTTTTTGTGCGAAAAGTTTAGCAAGGAAAAAATTTGTTGCAAAATATTTTGCAACAAAATTTTGAGCAAACTTTTGCAACAAAAATTTCAAAAAGGAAAACTTCTGCAACAAAATCTTGAGCAAAATTTTTGTAACAAAAATCTTGAGCAAACTTTTGCAAACAAAATTTTCAAGAAAAAGGAATAAAAAATACCTGGTTGCCGTCGTCCGTCGGATCCCCACCGCTCCGCTCGTCGGAACCCTGCGCGGTTGCTCCCCGGAGCCCGGCCCAGCTTGTGCTGGAGCTCCTCGAGGCCGACGAGCACGGTAGCCCGTCGGGCGCGGCGGCCGTCGCGCGGGGCTGCGGGCGCCGCCAGGGGCATGAAGCCGGCATCCCCCCGGTGGGCGGCGAAGGCCAAGCCCCGGCGGGTGCGCGGGGGCCAAGCCCCCCATCCAAACTTTACATTCGACCGCACCGCTGAAATCTCACGCTCCGCTCAGCCCGAGTTACCGTCACCCTCACAATCAATTCGTGGTGGGACCCACACACCTCACCGTTCTTTATTCCCTCATTCTTTCGGGCGCTGAAACGTCGCCATGCTTCTCTCTTTCTCTCTTTTCTCTGTTGACTGCCGCAGACTCTGCCGGGTGATGCCCCCGCCGCTGCTTGCTGCGCTGCCACGGCGCCGCCTCCAAGCCTCCGTCCCGCTGCCTCACCGGGCTACGACCTCTGCGCCGGTTGTCTAACCCCCCCTCCCCCCCCCCCGCCCCTGTGCCTGGTCTCGTTGGATCCGGGGAGGAGCTCCGTGAGCAGCTAGCTGCTGAGCTGGACCAGGCCTAAGCACGGCGAGAGCATCAGCGCCACGAGCCACCGCGGCGGCCGTCGGGGAGCAGTGCGCTGTCGTGGAGCGGCGGCGGATCACAGCGCATGGTGGCAGCAGTTGAGTTTTTCAAAATTTTCTCTCGATTTTGCTGATGCAAAAGCTTTGCTTGAACACTTTTTTGGGGGAGGGCGACGCCGGCCTAGTTAGTATTGTTTTTTTCTTTTTTTAAGAAAAGTTTGGTGAAAAATTTTCTGAAAAGGTTTTGCACCTTTCACTGCAAAACTTTTCTTCAAACATTTTTCACATTTTTTTCTTGTAAAAAGTTTGCTCAAATTTTGATGAAAATATTATTTTGTTGCACAAGTTTTTTTTCAGAAAAGATTCTACAGTTTGTTTGTTGAAAAAAATTCTCTTTAGACAAATGTTTGTTGCAAAAAAAAAATTCTGGACAAATTATTTTTCTCCACAAAATTTTTGTCTCTGGACAAATTTTGGTGTCAAATTTTTTTCTGAGCGTGTGGGGTGGCAGAGCCGGGGCCATGACGTAGGGTGGGCAGCGCATCCTGGGGGCTGAGGCGTGTGCATAGTGAGGCCTGTCGGTTTGTCTTTTAGCACGAGCGCACGGGCCCTCCCGTGCGGGCGGCCGCAAATTAGCAATCCCCGGCCAAGCCACCAGCGGCGAGAGGAAAAGGAGAGAGAGAGTTTGCAAGCGGCGCGCGGGGGCATGAGTTGGGAAAAAGGAGATAAGGCTGATTGGGTTGTGGGCCCAGCACACGTGGGTGCGGGCGGCCGGGCGCAAACGCCTCCGTGCGCGCGGGTTTATATTTGGAATTGCGCGCATGAACCTCTCCCGTCCGGCAGTGGCGCTGGCTCCTAACTGGGGCACTCGTGCTAGTGCCAAACTGCCAAGGGAACGGTGGGACGAGCCCGGCCACAAGCGGGCACTTGGGCAAGCCAGGGTGCATGGTTTTGGGTTCAGTGAAGCGGCCAAGTTCTCTTCGCACTTGATTTGGGGTAGAGATCGTGGAGGAATCAGAGAAGGAGCGCGAACCCTCCTCCCATATAGTTAGTAGTCCAAATTAATGTTCAAAATACATTTTCCTTGTTCTTGCCGGTGTCCAAATATTATAGAAAGTCATTTGAGAGAGCAAAATATATTTTTGTTCTTCCAGAAAATGAAAATGGTGTATTCCAAATAGTGGAAAGTAGTTCGAAAAATTCAAATGAGAACAGGAATTTCACTAACAAAGTATGAAACTAATTAATCCATCTTAAGTTTTCACATGACCTGAGATGAAGATATAATCTTTATATGAAAATTGTAGCTTTTCGAGCCTCAATGTGATCTACAACTTTTCAGTTACAAACTTTTTAACCTAAAGGTATTTTGGTGCTGTAAAAGGAAATATATATATGTGAAGCTTTTTTTTAACAAATAGTCTTTTGGCCTGTACATTTCTACAAGCGTTCTTCACCGTTAGATGAGGCAACATGGTGATATGAAACTCTCTCATGTGGCAATGTCCTGAATATTAATATTCAGATTTGTTTCACATCTAATGTGGTGACCGACGAATGAGCTGGATGAGTACACCCAGCTATATGCGCGAGCCTACTGTGGCTTGTAAAGTTATCGGCATGCAAGCCAGGTTTGCTCCTCCATTATAACTTTTTGCCATGTGCTGCACTATGACTCATAGTCCTAATATAATGTTTGTGTTCAATGCATGTCGCATTTTCACCCTATTTGTGCACATTTGCCCCAGTGAGCTCCTCCCTCACTATGACCGGTTGTTCATTGCTAGAAATATTTCTTTTGTTTTTTTTAAATGTCCACTTAATTCATCTATCAGCATGAGCTTTGCTTTGAGTGATGAACATAGGACCTTCTTGGAATGCGTGGCATTCGGGAATGACATGTATACGCAAGAAGCTTTGGCTTGGACAGTCGTGGAGCGCCTGGTGCGAAGCGCAGCGAAGGCCAGCCAGGGTGGCCAAGGTGTACGAGATTGGTCATGGCTAGGCAGCCTGCTGGTTCTCTCTGTCAAGAACTTAGTCTGCAGAATTTGGTAGACGGTGAGTATCTGATTGAGGTCTTCTTCGGTGCTCCATACTACCCTATGGTAGTATGGAGTATGGAGGGATGGGCAATTTATTTCTTCGGTGCTCCATATTACCCTATGGTAGTATGGAGTATGGAGGGATGGGCAATTTTGTAATTAGACTGTAATATAATTTTTTTATTGGAGCTCCTAACCTAAATGAATATATGTGTAAAAAGAAATAAATATATCGGACCAAATGAGTATAAAAATAAAAATAATTTTTCTCATAATACCCCTATACCACTATATTACTCGATCTATACCACATTATATCACATGTTAAAAATAATTTTTTCCCATAATACCCTATACTACTATACCACTCGACCTATATTACCTTATACTATAGGTGAAGGTCTAGTAGTATACAACTAATTTGGATCGTCAGATCCTTTTATACTGGTTCTTTTTGAACGCCAGTATAAGGTAGTATGGAGCACCGAAGCAAACCTCCTGATTATAATGAAGAAGAAGCTGTAAATGAATACACATTTCGCTGTTTAGCACGTTCTGGCCACTGAATATGTTAATTCTGAGCATAAAACGAAGGAACTCTAATGGGAGTTGTTAGATTGCAGCACAACAATGCTCAGAAAATTTTCATATGCGCAAACACTAGCTAGGTCCCCGTTTGGAAACACATGAATTTTCTTGTTGGCGTGTGGGAGTAGAATAATTTTACTTATGAAATTCCCGATCTCGTTAATGCATAATAATGTTCGCTTTGATCTCCCTTCAGGTAGTAATGAATTTGAATGACTCGGAGATGGAGTTGCTACAAAGTCTAGAAAGGCCAGCTGAGATGAGATTTATTGAAACAACATGTTTTATTAGTGGTCGGAAGAGCGTATGAGGGCAACATGATGATCCGCAACTCTGTTGCCACGAGCCCACGAGCAGCGACAAAAAAGAAGAAAAGAAAAACAAGAGGGATATGACATCAGTGCATGCCGCATTTCTACCCCATTTATACAACTTTGCCTTCAACGAGCTTCTCCCTCGTCATATCCAATTGTCATATCTCTTGCATTGTCGCTAAGATTTTGTGAAGGTTTTGGTCTTGCCATCCATTTTACAACACGTTTAGCATATTTATTCCCCTCCACATCCAGTCCACGAAAGTTCTTCCACCCCAGCTAGCCCTGCTGCTTCTTTACCTTCGCCCAAGGTTTCAGATGGCAGATCCACACGACGAGGCATCATGCTGCAGCTCAGTAGCTCCGAGTGATCGGCACCAAACTGCTTGGAATGCGTGGCATCCAGGACTTAGACATGGCATCAAAACAACAATGTTCTCCGGCCGGCCATGGCACGCTGGTGCAGAGGGCCGCCGCTGGGGCACACGGTGCACTTGTGCGGGCACGGGAACGGTGGGACGTGCACAGCCTCAAGCGGCCACATAGGCTAGTCAGGCGCATGTGATTGGCTATGGCATGGCTGATCGACAGCAGGTTCCCTTGGTCGACAACTTTGTGTACAAGAGTGTGAAGTGAATGGCCCGGCGAGTGGGCGTGCTATGTCCCTCTGGGCCGGTCCTTCGTTTCGGGTTAGCCGGGGTAGCGATCAAGTACCGTCAGAGAGGAGCCGGAGAATGGAAAGGGGGAAGAAGCTAGCTTGAGGAAGGAAGGAGAGCTGTCGTCTGTCCGATCCTGCCATCATGCGCGCTCGTGCTGACGTGCTGTTCGTTCAGTTACAGGAAAGAACTGGTTAATCAGGACTTATTAATTACCGTGTGGTTCTCTGAAGCCGGAGGCCTGATGTATATGTGGGCGTACAATTTAATTCCATTTTGGGAACACTAAGCATAATAACACTCTTAGATTACACGAATAATCCTAATTCCTATAAACCATAAAAATATGAAAAGCCATTTGCGAGCGAGACAAAATGTTTTTTTGTTCCTCCAGAAAATGGAAATGGCGTATTTTTAGCGCATTCAAAGTACAAACGTAGCAACCTTGCTCTCCAAATAGCGAAAAAAGAGTTTAACGATTTCAGACGAGAACATGACTTTCACTACGAAACTAATTCATATTAACTTTTCATATGACCTCATATGAATATATATAATCTTTATACGAAAATTGTAGCTTTGGAGTCTCATTGTGATCTACAACTTTTCAAGTAATAACCTTTTAATCTATATCTATTTTCATGCTTTGAAAAGCAGCTATATATATGAAGCTATTTTTAACAAATAATCTTTTGTCCTGTGCATTTCCACAAGCCTTCTTCACTGATGAGGAAACATAATGAAATGCCACTCTCATATGGCCATGTCCTGATTATTCAGATTTTTTTGCATCTAAATATCTAATGTGATGACCAATGAGCCCGCTGTGCGCGAGCATATCGTGACTTGTGTGTTGTTGACGAGCTAGGTTTCCTCCATTGCAACTCTTTGCCATGTGCTGTACTATATGACTCCTTTGTAAAGAAGGATTCGGCCATGCTATCTGCCATCCATAGAAAAGTGCATGCAGATAGACTGGTAAATAGTATATAATCGGATCACATCTAGCATATTTCGCGCCCCGTCTACTTGCGAGAGATCTCTTCAATCCCAACAAGCTTCTTTATTTACCGTCGCCAAAGCTTTCAACCGAGGGATCCAAGCATCATGGTGCTAGCTGTGTCCTGTGTGATCAAGGCATGAGTTTCTTGGAATGTGTGGCACTCATCAGGAACCAGGCACCACAATAGAATGTCCCTAGAATGTGCCACGGCCAGCCGTAAACTACCAGCTAGTGCTGTGAGATGGATACGGATGCTTGAACATCCGGATTATCCATATTTGTATCTGTAAAAAGCGATACAGTGAATGTCTGTATCCGTATTCAATTTTAATATGAATGTCAAATAGATACATCCGGATCTAATTTTCAGTATTTTTTCTCTATCCTATGCTCGATGCTGCTCCTGCTGTGCTCGTCGTCCGCTTGAGAAATGAAGGGAGAAAATTACGGTGGTGTGGAGAAATTGCGGTGTATCCATTCCTCCATTCCATTATTTGAGGCGGTCTGGTTCACTGCTTTGTCACGTTCTGATCATTGATCAAGAAGTTAACTCTGAGCGTAAAACAAAGGAACTCAAATAATGGAAAAAAATAATTCAAAGTATTTTTCCATTATTTTTTAGGCCGGATAATCCTTAATCTAAAAAATAATAATGAAAAAAAATACTTCGAGTTGTTTAGATTACACAACAACGCTCAGAAATTCTTCATATGTTTTTCTTGGGTGGACTATATATAGCTAGTTTTGTATAATGATTAATGAATAAGTATAACCAGCCATCCGCTAAACCTACTGTAAATTACTCATGATTCCAATATGCTCCTCAACTTCTTACGATGCATGTACCATACTGGCGCACAATGACTTAGCCTAACAAAATGTTTGTACTCGATGCACGTCACAACAACCCTATTTATGCACCTTTGCTTGTCCCCCGTAAGCTCCTCCCTCATCATCGTCATTGACACGACTTTACAAAGAAGGCTTCGACCGTTGCTATTCATGGAAAAATGCACCTCATTCTTAATTGTCATGAGTTCTCCTCAGAAATGAGAGTCGCCCTCACTACTGCAGGACCCTCCCTCATTCGCGGCGGTGTGGAACTCTCATTCGCACCAGTTATTTAACCGGCATATTTTACTAGTCATTCTAACCGGTGGATCTCACACCGGCGAGGATAATGAAAATAGGTAAAAATATTTTTTTCGTAACCCAAAATAGTCACACATATATCACGTGAAAGCAAACATGCGTGTTGTACCAAGCCTTCGAACTCACGACCTCCTGCCTCGCGCGCGTGAGGCCTTCCTTACCATCCGATCTAGACGTTATTCCTATACGCATGAGTGAGTTCTATTCCTTTTGACCCTCATTGCCTAAAGCCTTAGATCTATTATTTGGACATCTAAGTAACTTTAAATAAAAAACTTTTAACTATAAAAAACTCGACCTACGAGGGGTAAGCCGCCTCCCGGGCATTTCATGTAAGAAGAAGGCCTTCTCAAGCACGCCGAGAAAATCTCCGAACCCTGTACTCGCCCTGACACTAGAAAACGTAACCCATAGACTTCTGCCTGGGCCACACACGGTCCTCAGGCCGACCTAGGCCGTCTCTTGACAATGCTTTGGCACACGGGACCAATGAGGGGAATTGTTTTCCCACAAATTGTGGAGCACCTAGGGATTGAACTCTGGGTGGGATCTCCCCAGCCACTGCAACATGAGCCCCTTTGCAAAACTTTTACCTATAAATCGTAGATCTCGTCAAAATATATAAACGTTGTATAAAGTTTCTCTCCATTCGAGATTGTATGCAAAAATTACGAAATTAGAAGTTAACCTGAAATTCAAATTACAATAGCGGAACAAAAATACATGCTAACAATACAATTTTAGGCATCTAAATGACTTTAAATAAAAAATTGTCAACTACAAAGTTGTAGATCTTGTCGAAATGTCCAAATTTCGTATAAAGTTTCTTCCATCCGAGACCGTATGCAAAAGTTACGAAATTCAGAGTATAACTTGAAATTCAAATTACAATAGCGGGAAAAATTCATGATAATAGTATAGTTTTGAGCATCTAAATGACTTTAATTAAAAAAACTTTCAACTACAAAATTTTAGATCTCGTTAAAACATATAATTTTCATATAAAGTTTGTCTCCATTCGAGTTCATGAGCAAGTTATAAATTTTTAAATTTCCGAGTTCGTACGTGAGCCGACGCGAATAATCATGGGTGCTATTCGAAGCTTATCAATTTCGGGCTAGCGCGAATGACGATGTATTAGTGGATCAATTTGGAGCCGGTGCGAATGATGAGTTATTCGAAGCGGCTCAATCTTAGCTCGGTGTGAAATGAATATTTGAAGCAGCTCAATTTCGAACCGACTCGTATGATGAGTTATTCGTGTTGGCTCTTCTAGTAGATCGGTACGAATGATTTATTCGAAATGGTCCATTTGTAGCCGCTATGTGCCGATGCGAATAAGAGTCTCTCTAGTAGTGCATGTTTGATCTCAACATGTGTTAGAGATTTGGAGAAGCTATTTATTCCTAAGCAATGCTTGCCATGTCCCTTCACCTAACTAGCTTAGGTATTTGATATATTAGCATGGAATCCTCGATTATTAGAAATTAGAATGACTCTCGTGTTGGAATTTTTTTAGTTGTTAAGGTCATGCATATGCATGATCATTTGTCACCTGGAACTGTAAATTTATCATGCCTTGCATTTGAAAAAGAAAAAAAAATCATACATGTTTGCTGTTCATGGCTCACTTCTCGCATTAGGAGTTTCAAAGCAAGTATATATGCAACTTCACAAACGCTAGGTCCCCATTTGCAAACACATGAGTTCGCATGGGAGTAAAACTGTTTACCTTTGAAATTCCTACTGCTGCGATTTATTGGGATGGTCAGAAGAGGGCATGAGGCAAATGACGATCCGCAACTCAGTTGCTGCGAGCAAAAAAGAAAAGGTAACTATTTTGATGACTAGATGAATCAGGACTGAGAACATCTGGCTGTATATGCTCAAGCCTATTGTGAATTACTCAGACCTGCTCCTAATTTTTTGCCCCCATGTGCTGCACCTTTTTTTTGGTGGATATCCATGTGCTGCACTATGACTCGATCTGAAGTCTGATCCTTGGCCTAATATAATGTTTGTCTTCAGTGCATATCACATTGCCGCCCCATTTATACAACCTTGCCTAACGCGAGATTCACCCTCACCATGTCCAATTGTTCATCTCTTCTCGCGGCCAAGATTTTGCCAAGGCTTAAGCCTTAAGTAGTGCCATCCATGCATCGGATCATACACATCATATTTTCCCTCCTGCGTTAGTTAACTCCAACATGTTTCTTTTACCATCTTGCTGAAGCTTCCAACCAACGGATCAACACAACCAAGCATCATGGATTCATGGTGCTAGCTCTGAGAGTGTGATCAATACGCAAACTGATTGGAATGCGTGCTATCCGGGAATCAGGCATGGCGAGAACAGATCCTTGCTCATCAGCCATGTATGGGGTTCTTGGTTCGAAGGGCTGACGTTGGGGCACGGTGCAGTCGTGGCCTCGTGCAGGCACGAGAACGGTGGGATGGCCTGGCCAGGCTCACGACACTGTCTACGGTGAGGTGGCCTGGTTCTCTCCATTGAGAACTTCGTCTATAGCACGGGCAGCCATGGCAATCATGTCGACGTGTTATCTTCTTCTTGGTGGAACGAATCTGATCTGTAGTATGAACTGAGCAGATGGAGAGGAACCGATTGGGATTAGCAAGGTGATTGAGAAAGGAAGAGAGAATAACTGCATAGAGCTTCATTATTAGGTCTTCGTTGGAATGCATAAGTTTTTCCCCACAGATGATGTTCCCAAAGGGACTTCAATAGTAATGAACATGTGTGAAATGAAACCAAAATCTGGATTGAGACTGGAGCAACCTTTCACAGTTTGTGCACAAGAGCTCATCCTCTAACGGGCCTATATGTCTGCCACTGTAAGGGAGACTGCTGGTGAGATGGTCCCACATACTATCCTTAAGTGTATAGCAACTAATGTGACAATACAACCAGCTTGGTGTTGCATTGCAAAGCCAATCCTATTGTGTGAGTTACTGTACGTACTGCTAGCCAGTGCCCACCAGGACCATCTGCTGAAAACATGTTGCATGCACGTGCTGCGCCATGACTCCATAGCCTAACAAATTGTTAGTGCTCACTGCAGCATGTCACACTTCCGCTCTATTTATTTATACATGCGCCTCCTCATTTGTTTCCTGCTAGAACTAGCAGCTTCTTCTCGTGTCCAATTGTTCCTTTGCTTCTGGCCTTTTAAGATTTTCCAAAGGCTTCTGCCATGCCATTCTTCATGGGAAGCTGCGTGTGGGTATAGGTTGATGGGAATGTCTAGATGCTCCAGGGTGGTGATGTTTTCCTCATCCACACCAAACACCATGAAGGACCTAGATGCTCCAGGGGGGATGACTGATGAAGGCATGAGCTCCTGCGTGCTTCGGAATGCGCGGCATTGGGAAGTCAGACGCGACCGGAATCTACTGTCGCATGGCGACGACTGGCTACCCATCCGCAGCGTGGTGACTGGTGAGGTTTTCCTCAGCACCGGCTTCTTCCCAACTGACGAGCAGCTGCCAATGGACTCACGTTAGACTCGCGTTCTCGCTGCAGAACCACCAAGAGGAGCAGTGTTTGCTACTAGTTGCGTAGCGTGACGCGTTCAACATGTGGCTGGCTGGGCCTGCACATCAGTCTGCTCGTTCTGTTTCCGTGTTTGAATGAATGATGCTCCGTCTCGGAGTGCAAATGAAAGAGTCGTCATGCCTTGTTTGCTCCGCGTGGTCCTCTGCTCTCATTCGGGATTTCACTTGGAAATTTCTTGTTTCTGCAAAAAAATTGAATTGCTTACTTTTGAAATCCTCCGCCAAATATATATTTAACAGAGTTTGACATACTTTTGAAATCGTCCGCCAAATATATATATTTTTAACAGAGTTTGACATACTTTTGAAATCCTCCACCAAATAAAAATTTTTAACAGAGTTTGACAATCGCTTCAGTTTCATTTCGTTTGTGTGGGGTTGGTGCAGGAGCTGATAGGGTTATGCAGGAATGCAAGCTCTGTTGCACTTAAGAAACTGAAGCCGTGTAAGACAGTGTTGTTCCTCACTCTTGCGTAATTTCATCACCATGAAAATTTAATTTGTGAAACGATTTTATGGTTCATTTTTGTGGCATGTAGTCGTCATTAAAATTCTTGAAATTATTTTCATATTTAAAATTATAAATTACATAAGTTTGTAGGAGTACAACAAAACAAAAATATAGGCATGACTCCCTAGCCTAATAAAAATGTTTGTGTTCAATGGTCGCTACATTTCTACCCTATTTATATGCACCTTTGCCTCCCGTGCTTCTCTATCACCATGTCCATTTGTTGGGCCAACTCTCTTCTTGTCGTCCAGATTTTGTGAAGGCTTTGGTTGTGGCACTTCCAGTTGCTTCGTGCGATCAACGCTCCAGTTGCTTGGAATGTGTGGCACTCAGGAACCTGACATGGCAACGGTAAGAGCAAGTTTACTGATTACGGCCGCAAGCAGGCGTCTCACAAAGTGAGCTGGCGTGGGTGGTGGCGGGCCCTACTAAAATTTAATGCATAGCAGCACTTTTCAACCAACAGCTGCTGCGTTCGCTCGTCTCCGCCGGCTGGAGTGGGCGCGTCGCCAGACGCCCGCCGCGCTCTCTCTCCTCATTTCTCGCTCTTCCACGTAATATTCCGCCGGCTAGTCGCCCACCATTATACCTGCTCTAAAGCCTTCCTCGCCTTCCTGCGGGACTCCCGGCGCGGAAAGCCACTGTCCAGCGAGTACGGCAATGGCGGACCGACGAGCACGTCCTGCAGTGAGCGCCGTACTGCAGCACTGGGCAGGTGCACGCGTTGGCTGCGACGAGGCTGCCGGGATCTCTCCAGCGAGAACTTCATCCCTGTGACCATGTAGCAGCTCGTTTGCCCAGGAGAGGTGGTCACCTCGCTGACGGAGATGTTCAAGCTGGACGACGAGGTGTCGGATCGTCGGAACATGGCAACAGCGCGTTTGCTCGAGATGACGAGATTCCTGGGAAGATTGGCCAACCTGACTACATCTACATGTAACAAAGCTGGCCTGCTGGCAGCTTTGAGTGTATCAAGTCCATCATGTTAAGTGAACCTGTTAAGCGACCTGCGCCGCTGCTGGCTATGGCCAATTCCGCTCTGCCTGCTGCCATGAACCTGTTAAGCGACCTGCGCCGTTGCAGAACTTATTGAAGACTTCCGCTTGCACACGCCAACTTGAACTTCCTAAGCGACATTATACTGCATTTTTTAGTGTTCTCAGATCAGAGACTATTTCTCTCCAATCCGTGCATCGGCAGGAACCTGCGTGCTCTGCTTTCAGCTCTGTTCTCACATGCAAACTGAAACCGCTAATGTAAGAGCAACTCCAGCATATGACCTAAATTTAGATACCTAAGAACGCTTTTAGGTTTAAAAGAGAGAAAAATTTACGTATTTTAAAGTTGCCTTCTCCGGTAGCATACCTAAAGTCAAAGACTATAATTCTTCTAAGGACTAATCCGCGGACGAAAACTTTTTCGAGGGCTCAATCTACAAATTCTTCATCTCCTTTCTCACCTCTTCTTCTTCCCTGCCCAGCGTCGTCCTTTCCACTTCGCACCTGGCTCGCCGCCGCCCGCTCCTCCCCCCGCCACACGCTGGCCCGCTGCTGCTCCCCCTCCCCGCTCCTCTCCCCTTCCTGCGCCACTTGTCGTCGTCTGCCCTCCCCGCACCGCTCTTCTTCCACGCCCCCTCCCTCCCTCCTTGCGCTGCTCCCCTTCCCTGCTCCACCGACGGCGTGGCTCACGCGGTGGGGCTCGCCTGCATTGAGTTGGCGACCGATGACGCCGACGAGGTGCAATGTTTGTTGGCGGAGCGATTGGGGAAAAGTGCTGCGGCTCGCTGCTCCACCTCCCCGCCCGGCCCGACGCTGCTCCCTCTCGTCGCGTTTCGCACCGACCCGGCGCCGCTCGACCTCCCCGCGTCGGTCCGCCGCGGCTCCCCCTTGTCGCGTCGTCCCGTGGCGGGCTTGATGTGAGGTGGCGGGCGGCGACACTGGCGAGGTGAAGGGGCTGCTGGCGGCGGCAGGATGGAAGGAAATTTCAGGCGGGAAGGAGTTGGCTGATGTGGCCAGTTTTAGGTGAAGACCTATATTGGATGGTTGGATATGTATATTTGGGTCTCCAGGAGAGAGATTTGGGTCATCACCCAAAATAGGTATGCATATAGGTCATCTGCTGGAGCAATCGTTTTTACATATTTGGGTCTCCAGGAGAGAGATTTGGTCATCACCCAAAATAGGTATCCATATAGGTCATCTACTGGAGCAAATTTTTTTTACCGTTTTAGGTATTATGTTAGTTTTTAGGTTTAGGTATCCACTTTAGGTCATATGCTGGAGTTTCTCTAAAGGTGTGATGAAATAACTTCATCTAGAAGCCTTTTGCCATGTGCCTTAGTATATGACTCTGCAGACTAGCACAAGTGTTTGAATCAATACAGGCCACATTTCTACCCTATTTATACAACTTTGCCTCCCGCGAGCTTATCTCCCGTCATGTGCAATTATTCGTCTCTCTTCTTATCGCTAAGATTTTGCGAAGGCTTTGGCCATGCCATCCATTTGATCACACGTTTAGCATGTTTCCCCTCCACTCCACGAAAGATAATCTTCCACCCAGCCCGCTGCTTCTTTACCGTCGCCCAAGCTTTCAAGTGGCGGATCCACACGACGAGGCGCCATGTTGCAGCTCATTAGCTCTGAGCGTGAGTGATCGACCAAAACCAAGGTCCAACTGCTTGGAATGCGTGGCATCGAGGAATTAGACATGGTGATGCCGGAACCTTTCCTGGCCGGCCGTGGCGTGGGCTACCTCTGGGGCATGGTGCACTCGAGCTTGTGCTACGGAAATGGTGGGACGAGCAGGGCCGGCCCTAGGGGTAGGCCACCATGTGCTACGGAAATGGTGGGACGAGCTTGTCCATTACTTTTTGCCATGTGCTGTACTATGACCCCTAGTCCTAATATAATAGAGAAATTTTAGAATGCTTGTGTTCAATGCATGTCCGTTTTGGCACTATATATTGATGCACTTTTGCCCCCAGCGAGCTTATCCCTCACTGTGACCAGTTGTTCATTGCCAGAAATATTTCTTTGTTTCTAAAAAAATTGTCCAGTAAATTCATCTCTCAGCATGGGGCTAGCTTTGAGTGATCAACATTGGAACTGCTTGGAATGAGTAGCATTCGGGAATGACATGTCTGCTCCTGATAGAAGCTTTGGCTTGGACAGCCTTGGGGCACCTGATGCAGAGGCCAGCCCCTGGGACACGGTGCACTCCAGCAAGTATGGGAACGGTGGACCGGGCACGGTGTCCATGAGCATGTGGGCTGGCCAGGTGCACGGGATTAGCCATGGCGAGGCAGCTTTGCCTCTCTCTGTTGTGGACTTAGTCTGAACAAAGACGTGAGTATCTGATTAAAATGAAGAAGCTGTAAAGGAAACACAGTTCGCTGCTTTAGCAGTGTTCTGGTCAAGTGGTCGTTGAATAAGTTAATTCATTTCAGAACGTAAAACAAAGGAACTCTAATGGGAAAATAGTTCCAGTACGTTGTTAGGTTGCACAAAATGCTCGCAAATTCTTCATATGGGAGACGGGGGCATGGGGGGGGGGGGGGGGGGGGGGGGGGGCTGCTTTAGGAATTACATATCAGGCATGCAGCTTGGATAGTTGGATCACAAACACTAGGTTCATTCCCGTCTCGAAACACATGAATTTCCTTGTTGCCGTAGGAGCAGAACAATTTTACTTATGGAATTCCTTCTTTCATTCATGCATAATAATGCATTTCTTTGATCTTTTTCAAGTAGTAAACAATTTGAGTGTCTCGGAGACGGAGTTGCTACAAAGTCTAGAAAACCCAGCTGAGATTTATTAGAACAGTCAGTCCAATTCCCCCTCCTCTCCCCCGCCGTCGCTCCCTCCCGAGCGACTCGGGGGCGCCACCCCGCCGCGCCCAAACCAACCCCGTTCGCCCGTCCCCGGAAGCGGCGGCCAGCGGCGGTGCCGCTGCCGGCCCTGCGTCGCGCTCCCTCCCTCCCCTTCCCTCTTCCTCTCCTCCACCCTGCAAATCCTAGACGGTCGCTTGGATCCGTCGCCGGTTGCCGGTCACCGTGGGCAGACCCACCTCCCCTAGGCCAGATCTACACGTCCTGACGGTGGAGCCCTCTTCCTCGACAACGACCACCGCTACCACTGCCTGGTCAGATCCGCGCCTCTCCTGCCGGGCCCTGCCTCGCCGGGGCTGGATCTGCGGGTTCCCGGTGGGGGGGGGGGGGGGGGGGGGGCTGGCCGCTGCCTTCCTGGCCATCGGGGGCGGAGCTCCGTGCGCTGCCGCCGGCCGGCCGGCCCCCTCCCCCCTCCCCCCCCCCCCCCCCCCCTCCAACTCCCCCCTATGATGAAGTGATCCTCCACCTGGGGGGCACCAACAGTCTTGTGGGTGGAGGGGACGGGGGAAGGTGAAAGCCGAGCCTGCTTGCAGGTGGATGACGACGTCGCGCACCTTCTTGAAGGCGTCATTCTCTCCCCCCTCTCCCTCCCTCTCCGGCAAGCTTCGGGTGAAAACCTTGACCTGTTGGTCGGATAACGACGGCGCCAGTGGCGTCGCTCCCTCCATTGAGGCGTTCTTTTGGAAGCTCTAGGAGTTCTTCTGCTGTTGGTCACTGGGGACTATTGCCGAACACCGCCCACAGTCATCTCTGGCTCACAGGGGAGCTTATCCTTCTGCGCCTACTTGTACTTCCTAGACCACTTCGTCATTGTGGATTGCTGGACTGTGGCTACATTGGCGGATGCTTTGCCGCCCCTACTTCGATCGTCTGGCAGATGCTTAGCCGCTCTGGCGAATACTTTGCTGCCATTGACGTGATGCTTGTTGGTCGTCTCCGACGGATGCTTGGCCGTCGTTCTTCTTGTGGATGCTTGGCCACCTTCTGCTGTTGACGGATGCTTTGCTGCCGTTCTTCTGGTGGATGCTTTGCCACCTGCTGTTGTTCGTAGACTCAGTCGGTGATCTTGACTGATGTCGTCCTTTGTGTAGGTTCGGTTACTTTGGACAGCTCGCTAGAGTTGTGTGGGGTTCATTCCTTTCCTTGTGGTCGTTGCTCTTTTAAGTTGTTGGCTATTTGTTTCACCGGCCTTTTTTGAGTTTTTCTCTTCTTTTAGTCCTTTGTGCACTCGTGAGGTCAACCTCTGTTTGGCCTACACCGAGTAATGTCTATAACTGCTATCTTCTTAATAAAATACATGCTAGGCACGTTCGCGAAAAGAGATTTATTGGAACAACATGTTTTATTAATGGTCGGAAGAGGACACGAGAGGAACATGATGATCTGCAACTCTCTGTTGCCACGAGCGAAAGAAAAGAAGAAAAGAAAGAGAAGAGGTGTGCATCTAATGTGATGACTGATTAATGAGGTTTATGCGCAAGCCTATTGTGAATTATGCACGACGATGTTTTTCAAAAAAAAAAAAGAATTACACGAGCCAGATAGACCTGCTCTTCTTTTTTCTAAAAAAAAGATAGACCTGCTCTTAAACTTTTTTCCATGTGCCTCGGTATATGACCGCAATCCCAATTTTGAAGTCGCTCGCACGGAAGCGAAGTCGCACTCCGCGAGCAGCGCTCCACTGCGCGCCTCCGACCCGCACACGGTAGACCCCATGTGAGGGACCCACACGCACGGGGCTCACCTGTGCTGGCTCCAACGTGGGTGGGACCTAGCACCCCTAGTCCTCTTCTCAAAAGTTTGTTGACAAAAGTTTGCTGATAAAATTTTGTTTAAAAATTTTGACGCTGAAGAATTTTGTCGCAATCAAAAGTTTTTTGACAAAATTATGTTGCAAAAATTTTGGTGCTAGAGAATTTTGTCGCAAGCAAGCAAAAGTTTGTTGACAAATTTTTTTGACAAAATTTCTCAAAAATATTTTCCTGACGCTGAAAAATTTTGTCGCAAGCAAGCAAAAGTTTGATCGCTCAAAGTTTTGTTGCAAAATATTTTTCCGTCAAATTTTCACTTTGATAGATTTTTTTGTTGTACAACTTTTTTTTAAGAGAGCGTGTGCATGCACGGTGCACAGCACGATGCCTGTAGTGTTTGAGTTGAAGATATTTGCAATTAAAGAGGTTGCATGCACTCCTTTGATTAAGCGTGAGGAATCAAAATTGCATCATGCAGATGCATGCTAGAGCGGGGGTGGGGGGCGTCTGCATGCGCTTTTGTCGCGTAGTGCGACCGTACGGATGCCTCCTCACGGGCGAGCGCAAACTAGATTCTCCCGTATATGACACCACAGCCTAGCATGTTGCCGGCGGGGCTGCAGGCGGGGGCAAGCCCATCGGTGACGGGGGCCGCCCCTTACGGTGGCCTCGCACGGCTGTTCGGCAGGCCCGCGTGCGGGTTGCTCGCCAGTGGCGGGAGGAGTCGAGATCTGGCGGTGGCGTGGGCGTGCGGCACGGCGGGATGGCCGCGCGCGACGGTGGTTAAGTTGAGGTGGATGAGATGTGGCTGGGCGAGTGGAGGAGCGGCGACGGCGCCGCCCCGGCTGAACTGTCTTGGCTGTGAGCCGGAAAGTGTCGAGCTGTAAGCGTGCGGCATAGGGAGGAAATAGTCCAGGCGTACGCCCTCATCGGCTTTGCTGTCGGTGGACATGACGGCGGCGCCTCAGGGCGTCGTTCGCCCCGCTGGGGGCGTCATGTTGGAGCTCCAACCGTACTGCATAGGGTTTTCTGGGTGAAAACCCTGCCCAGTTTCTGGACGAGTGACGGCGGCGCCATTGGCGTTGTACCCTCCTTGAAGGCATCATTTTTAGAGACCCATGTCAAGCTCTTGGCATTTCTGGTTCATTAGTCATGGGCGGCTACAGTCGGTGGTGGCAATCTCGCCGCTTGGCAAGCTGGACGGGTGTTGTTGAGCTCACATGGAGATGTTCGCGGCTATGGTGACGGTCGGAGGTCATCGCATGGGTTGTCGATTGTGGCTGCTTGCAGCGGACCGCGGCGGCTGACGTTGCTTGGCAACCTGTCAGTGCGGCATGAGACTGCATCGTAGTACGGCGCTTGAGGCATCGGCATCGTGGGAGGATTTGGCTTGCAGCGGACTGCGGCGGGTTGTCCAGCATGGCTGGGCTATCCGGTGCGGTACTGTTAGATATATATGGACTTGATCCATATAATATTTAATAATAATCCTAAGACACGTGTTAAATATTGTGCACGTATGGTTTAATACCATATGGAATTTTGAATGGACAGTGACTCAACAATGGGATCAGACTTCTTGTCTATATACTGAGGAGTTGAGAAAAGGCGTGATGTGCCATGCACATGTTTGTGCCTGACACAATGCCGCTGGCCAAATAAAGATGAGTAATTTTTTGGGAGTTTCCATTCTTAACGTTGGTTTAAAGTGGAAGTTATGGGAGTGGAGTTTTCAATTCTAATGGAGAGCTACTAGAGTTTAATGTTGGGAGTTTCTCCCGTGAACATTTTACTCCGACGTTTCTTGAGCTCCACCTCGTTTGGTCTCCCTGGTGCTGTATAAAAAGCTCATCCCGGCATCCATTTTAAAGAGTCCTTTCAAGTTCTCTTAGCAATCCACAGCCTCTGTTGCAACAGTTCCGGTTCTTGCGCGCACAAGTACTGGAAGAGCAGGTCTCCGAAACGAGTGCTGTCTGTGAGTTCATCTGCTCAGGTGAAGGCCGACAATCACGGTTTTGGGAAGTGTCCACAAGCGACACGACTGCTCGCTTTGTCCTCTTCTTCCTGACGTCTCGATGGTGATCGGCACAGCTACATCTCTGCACTGCACCAAGCGGTACGACTACATCGGCAGGCACTATGTCGACTAGTGCATCCGGCTCTGCCGCTGGGTATGTATCCATTGCTTTAGTAAAGTTATGGATCAAAATCATGATGGTTGTTTTTCTCTATATGTTCATCATGCCTGGTTCACATATGCACATGTCTGAGGTCACAAATATGTTGTTTATCTTTTTCTGGATTAAATTACTACTGAAATTGCCTAATTATCTAACAGGTACATCATCGAAAGATGGCGCAAGTGACTTATTCGGCTCGCTGGCATGGCATCGGAGATTATCTACGCGGGTGAAGCAAGGTTGTGAGGTCGACTTGCGGCGACGACTCGGCGGGTTTATGGAGACTTGGGAGGCGGGGCAACTTCGCTCACCACCCTGACGACGACTTAAGAAACGAATTCATGATGTGGATACTGAGGCGGGCGTGGCGAGGCCCCCTCATGTGGTGTTTCTCCGAGGCGACGAGAGCGAGGTGGAGTCCAACAGAGGATTTGGCGAGGCCTCCGCGCGTTGTGTTTCGCGGTGACGACTGCGAGGTAGCCTGTGATGTCCGGATTTGGTGGTTTCATCTTGTCAGGTAGTGTGTGGTGTTGCAGCCAATGTTCGCCCGTTTAAACGCTACTCGATGGCTCACTGTGCAGTTTAGCCCTAAACTGTTAATTACACGGTCAACTCGTTTACACGGTCAAACATGGTCTTACACGGTGTAAACGGTTGACTTTAAATGCGCAAAACAGATTTACACAGCGTGTAAACCCGTGTAGGCCACCGTTTAGGCTATATACTACTTGGTACTTGTATGTCATTGTCATGAATTTGAAGATGTGAATCGGTATTGTTGTCGCATGTTGCCTTTTGATTATATTTGTATGGTTGCTTACATGTGTTTTTGTGACTCATGTTATCTATGACTCGATGAGTGTCTAAGAATTGAGAATTGGTCCCTATATTACTTATCATCTTGTCATTTTTACTGATGTGGTACACTACCGTGTAATCCGTGTACACGGCGTTTACACGACCTACACGCTAAACGGTGCTTAACCGAACGACTACCGTTTAGCGTTTAGGCTAACATTGGTTGCAGCAGCACTATGGCGAAGGACCTTGCATAGCGGTGTCCTTCTCGGTGCGGTGCGGTCTGCTTCTTTTGGCCTCTATCAACGCAGGGTCAAGTTTGCAGGTTTCGATGATTACGTGGGTGAGGGCCGGTGGTTGCCGTGTCTGACGGGGCAGTTGTTGAGGTCTGAGTCGATGTCCCAATCCGACGTGGGTGAGGGCTGGTGGTTGCCGTGCCTCTGTCACCCTATTTATGCACGTTTGCCCCCAGCGAGCTTCTCCCTAGCTCACTATGACCAGTTGTTCGTTGCCGGAAATATTTCCTTTTTTCTAAAGAAAATCTCCAGTTATTCGTCTCTCAGGATGGTGTGCTAGCTTTGTGCAACCATCATAGAAACTGAGCAAACTGCTTGGAATGAGTGGCATCCGGGAATATGACACATCTACGCTAGAAGCTTTGTCTGGGGCCTCCAGCGTGGAGGCCAGCCGCTGGGCACGGTGCACTCCTGCAAGTATGGTAACGGCGGGCTAGGCATCGCGTCGAAGAGCAGCATGTGCTTGGCTAGCTAGGCATCGCATCGAAGAGCACGCGGTGGGCTGGTCAACTGCCCAGGTTTACGAGATTTGGCTGCAAAGGAATACGTTTAGCTGCTTTAGCATGTTCTGGTCACTGAATAAGTTAATTTTGAGCATAAAACAAAGGAACTAAAATGGAAAAATAGTTTCAAGTTGTTAGATTGCACAGCAATGCCATGCAGACGATTCCTTTCTTGTGTTAGCCATCAAATTTAACATCAAAACAGCTATTCAATAACTGGTATAAGGTCGGAAAACTGACCAAAAGTTTGGAATAAAATAATAAAATTGTCCAAAGCAAGCTTACTATAACATATTTTTCTGCAAACCGCTTCGCGGGAAAACAGAGAGCACATTACCAAAATTATTAAAAAAAACTGTTTTTCCTGTGCCAACAAAAAAGAATGAGTAAATTTCATGGCCGGTCCTTAAACTATAGGGCAGTTCTCGTCTCGGTCTACAAACTATAAAATTGCATTTTTAGGTCCCTAAACTATTTAACTGGGTCATCTAGGTCCAAATCTACCATGGGGACATCCAATATCTGACATGGTGTGCTGACTGTGAAGCCTACGTGGAACCTGACATGTGGGGCCCATATGTTAGCCTCCTAGCAACGTGGGCCGTCTCTCCGCACTCCCCCGGTGGTCTCCCCTGGTGACCCCAGCCCCGCTCGCCCCACTATCGCTCGCCTGACCTTCTTCTCCCCCTGGCGATGTCGGTCGTCACCCGCGCTCCCCAGGCCGTCTCTACCTGGCGACGCTGGCTGTCTCGCCTCGCGCTCGCCCGTCTGTCTCCCCCGCGACAACCTCGGCTTCGCTCGCCCAGCGGCCATCTCCCGGTATCGCCTTCCCATGCCTGCTCCTCACCGGAGCCCTCCTCCGTGCGCCATTGTGCCACCGTCGTCCTCGCATTGTTCTCACCGCCATGATTCCTTGTGATTCCGGTGGTCCCTATCACCGAAGCTATTCAATAATGGTTCAGGGCAGAGCTAGGGAGTTGAGAGAGCTTGTGGCGTGGGGAATTGGGTGGAGATGGAGTGCCGACGCCGAAGTTGGACGACGGTTGGAGCTCGGTTGGTGGGGAATCGTTGAGAAAGAAGAAGGGAGAGAGAGGAGGAGGAGGAGGAGGAGGCTGACATATGGGCTCCACATGTCTGGTTCCACGTAGGCATCACAATCAGCGCGTCATGTCAGCTCTTGGATGTCCCGTGGCAGATTTGGACCTAGATGACCCACTTAGATAGTTTAGGGACCCAAAAATGCAATTTTATAGTTCGTGGACCTAGATGAGAACTGCCCAATAGTTTAGGGACCGGCCATGAAATTTACTCAAAAAGAATCTACATACGTGAAATGAAATAAACCAATTTTGCATGAAACAAGGGAGGGGAGTTAGATTACATATTCATCGGATTCAAAATGTGCAAAATTTTCAGAATGCTATAGTTATAAGTGGCCACAAGAGAATTACACAGCAATCTGATTTCTTAAATTCAGCACAGTATAGGTAGAAGCCTAGTATATAAACGGATCACATCTAGCATCACCTCCCATATACTACTTGCAAGAGACCTTCGTTCCCAAACCGGCTTCTTTACCGCCGCCAAAGCTTTTAACCACCGGATCCACGAGATGAAGCATCGTGCTGCTAGTTGCATCCTGTGTGATCAAGGCACGAGCTGATGCGGCTTGGAATGTGGCACTCAGGAATCAGACATATGGCCGTAGTAGAATTTTCCCCGGCCAGCCGTGGGGCGCCGGCTGGCTGGTGACCAGCCTCGCTGGGCACGGTGCACTCCAGCGAGTTCGGCGACGGCAGGCCGGGTACGTCGTCCGGCGGAGGTGGTTGTACCCCTACCACGCCAAGGATCAAAACTTGGGTTTGACATCAAATTGTATTCTCATTGGTACATTATTTTTCAGTGTGTGGTACACGTGCATATTGACAATGAGACGTTAATGGTGACTTCGTCAATCTCAAGACCTACTAGTCTACTCTCGTATGTATATTTATATGGACAGATGTGCCTGCCTGCGTGTGTTTATATTGATGTTGCAATAGAGAATGGAATAGCTTTGATTATTTGTGAAACTAAATGAGTGAACAAAGCTAGGGGACATCGCACGATATATAGATCCAAGGGGACAAACTTCTTAGTTCAAAAATGTGCTATAAAAATTTCCTATTATTGTAACTAACTGCAGAAGTTTAGGGGAAATCAGTTTTTAGGGGAAGTTCTTAGTCTAAATTCTCAAAGCACTTCATCATAAAGGATGCTTATACATAATTTAGTACATTCTAGTCTTATCGCCAAACATGAAAACAAATTATTTTATCTTCTCCGTGGCTGTTCTCAACTTAAACAAGCAACTAGACTGACCTCCCCTCTCCCCTTCAATTCATATGCAAAGCCAAACATATGCAAAAGGTATGACAGTAAATAACTTCACCTAGAACTAACACCTGTCCGAGCCCACATATCGACATGGCGTGTAACATCTGGTCCGAGAGTGTGCAGCGGCCAACAAGTACAGCCAATAAGCTAGGTGCAATGCTTATTGTGAGTTACTACTGGACAGTGACCGGTCAGACCTACTAACTTTTTTTTTTCGCGTGTGCTTTAATTACAATGACTCCATAACCTAACAAAAACCTGAATGGCATACTTTCACCCTTTTATATATGCACACCATTGTCTCTCCCAATCTTCTCCCTCATGTCTAATTGTTCTCCTCTTCTTACTTTTAAGATTTCCAAAGGATTCGATCGTCCAATTTGTGGGTTGATACATTGATTTAACGCACATCTAGTTTTAGCCGGCTTCCTTGCTGCTGATAGAGCTTTCTAATGGTGGAACCACATGATGATGTAGCACCTATGGTTTCTTCAGTTCTCCTGGTGACGTGATGGATGCATCAACTGCTTCGAAATGAGTGGCATCTGGAAATCAAACATGACCATAGCACTCAAGTATGGAGACCACTGACTGGCTCGACACCACCTTCATCACCTTGTGACCGCAAGCCGCTGTCACTCTGCAAGCCTGATGAGAGATACCCGTATTGTTACCGTACTCGGAAGTCGGAACTCCATGAGATATTTGAGATACTGCGGTATGGATCCATGATCTGCATGATGAAATTATATTAGAATAACTCACTATTTGTAATTGTTTAAGATGTTAAGGTCAGGCATGATCATTTGCATCTGGAGTTGTAAATTTGTAATGCCTTGCATCTCAAAAGGAAAAGGAAAACACATGCCTCATTTGATGCTCATGTTTCCTTCACGCATTAGGAATTTCTTATCCAATATGCAACATCACAAACAGCAGAGACTGAGCCTTAGCTCGAGTGCTTGCTCTGGTAGTGATCGGTTGGCCAGTTTGGTTCCTAGGTATCATACCACATTTCTCACCAGTGCCAGCCCCCAAATAAAATGGAGCCTGTGACGGGTGTGAGTGAGTGCATGGTTATGTGTGAGTACTAGTACCAGTAGAGATGCATTAAAAAATCACAAACAATACTAGATCCCCGTTTGAAAACAGATGAATTTTTCTTGTTAGTGTGGGAGTAGAACTATTCACTTTCAAAAATTCTCATGTTCACGTAAAATAAATAATATATTCTCTGATCTTCGAATGAAGAAGTTGACTGACTTGGCGATGGGAGTTATTTCTACAAAAGCCTAAAAATGCTAAACCCGGTGCAGTCCAAAATACCTTTACCTTAAGTTGATAATTGATGTTGACAAGGTTATAGTTATTAGGACCGAAGCATACAAGCGGTTCAATCAATTAGAAAAAAAAGTTATTAGGACTGATGCGTAAAAGACCGAGCATGCAATTGATACGATGAACAATTTCATAGAGATGGTGATTGGAAAGGGAAAATCGTGAATATGAAGGGAGAAATGGGGCAGGGCGGGATTTTTTTCTCGAATACGCATGAGAGATACGCATGAGAGCTACGTATAATTGTATTAAGAAGGAAAGCGATTTAGATGTTTGTTACAACGCGCTATCGAGGCGCTGCCCTGTCTGAAAGTCTACCTATTACACGAAAGACACAACCAGGCATTGACCAGACGTAGGAAGGACAGGGTGGGATTCAAACCCAAAAACTACTCAAGGTTGGGAGAGATAACATCCTTAACAATAAACCACGACTATGTTTGTGTTTGGTTAGACATATAAATTGTTAACAACCGGCGGTCCCACTGGTCAGAACAGATTACCATTGAACAACGAGATGTTCTACTAGTGTCTCCAGTCATGAGGACGTCCACAATGTCTTCCAGCTTTAGGATCACACATGGTCACATGAGCGAGTTGCAAACGAACTGCTGACCATTTCAACTATTTTGTTTACATCGGCATTGTTTAGGGACACAGTGCCAGCTGATGAGCATTGGAACGACAAGTGTTATTCATGGTCAGAAGAGGGCATGATGCAAACTGATGATCTGCAACTCTGGTGCTGTGTGAGAGAGAAGAGGGTGTGTCTAAGGCCACCCGCAAAGGGCCGCTACACGCTTACTATGGGCCTGCTTGGTTGCCCGCCTCAATTCGCCACCGCCATAACTCCCACGCCACGTTACAGTTCCACCATAGTACAGTACACACGTTTTACGATGGCAGCATGTGGCGCCGATTTTCTCCGCCACAGGCTGTGGCGCGCCGCACCGTGGCATGGCAGCCTGTGGCTGGGAACCAAGCAGGCCCTATAGCAGTGTCACCTCATCTTTTAAGAATAAAAAATAAGAAGAGAGAGAAAACGTCGCCACAGCTAGCGGTTGTCGCTAGCACACGGCCCGAAGCAGAGAGAGGGCCACGCGGTTTCCCATGCCAACCAGGAGGAGGGAGAGTGAGGAAGGAGGAGAGAAGGGTTAAAAATGAATTATGACATGGGGCTCACTAAATTCAACAATAAATGTTGCCGTGAATCTGTTGGGTGACTAGTCTACAAATGTTGTCTATAGCTGATGTGGAGAAGTTATAGAGAGTATGCCTATCTTTAACCATTGCGGGCGCCCTAATGTGATGACTGAGTATAGCTAGCTATACGCAAGCCCGTTGTGAATTATTCCTGAGTAGTTGCTTCTGTCGTTTTTTGTTTTCTCTTGGTTCTTGTGGGGCCCAGTTGTGGGTTTTCCCTTGTTTTTCATTTAATAAAAATTACGACAAATCTTTTGATCTTTAACTTTTTGACATGTACTGTATTAATAATGACTTCATAGCCTCACATAATGTTTGTACTAAACTATCAATGCATATGTCGCATTTCCACCCTATTAATGCATTTTGCGCAACCATGATCTTCTCCCTCACCAATGTCCAATTGTTATACTTCCTCCGTTCCAAATTATAGGTCGTTTTGGTTTTTCTAGGTTCATAGATTTTGCTATGAATCTAGACATAACGTTTATTTAGGTGCATAACAAAGATTATGAATCTAATAAAGTCAAAACGACCTATAATTTAAAACGGAGGTAGTATTATCTATCTTCTTATCGCCTAGTTTTTTTTTCACAAGGCTTCAATTCGTGCCATCCATCAGATCACGCATATATAGCATATTTCGCCTCCATGTGCGACACACCATCCAACCCAAACGGTTGGCTTCTTTATTACCATAGCCGAAGCTTTCAACTTGGTGGACCAACACAGACAACCAAGCATGATGCTATCTCTGAGTGATCAACTGACGAACTTCTTGGAATGAGTGGCACCCAGAAATCAGACACCGCGCCATCAGAACCTTGTACAGCTGGCCATGAGCGAGGGGTGCAGAAGCCGGCAGCGTGGTCTGACCAAGCGTACAAGACCGACTATGGTGAGGCGGCCAAGTTCTCCCTGTCAAGAACATCATCTGCTGAGCCCCGTCATCTGGCGAATTGCCGTGTGATGCTCCTGGTAGCCAGAGGCTGAGCAGTGGTAGGAATATAATGTAGGCTTTCTATAACAAAAGGCTTTCTAGAAGATCAGGATAACATAGCAAAATTGTCAAAAGCAAGCTGACGACAATATAGTTATGGACAAGGCTGATAGTTAACAAAATTCCTATATTATGTGGAATGAAATAATGTGATTTTTTGCACTAAACGAGGGAGGAAGTTGGATTAGATATACTAACATAGTGGGAAGGGTGGTATTCAGTATTCACAGGACAAATCTGTTGAATTCGAAATGTGCAATGTTTTCAAAGCGCCAATTTTAAGTGAGAAATATATGTAGATCAATCTGATTGTTCAAATTCGTTGCGTTATAGGTAGTCTTAACTCTTAAGCGTAAAATGACTTCGTCCTATGGTGTGCTTGCGCATAATGCAGTCCATTCTCATGCTGGACGATGTCGTAGCTCACTACCGGAAACGACGTTGTTGCCGTGCCGTGTGCAACATTCTTTGCCGTGGGCGCAGCGCTCGGATCCGGTAGTGGCTGCTTGAACAAACACTGAGAAATTTTTTGAACTCAAGTTTCTCTGTTCTCTCCTTCGTATGCAAAGCAGTCTGATTTGTTGTGAAACACGTCGTCAACGGTTGGATCTTCTCTCTCACGCCTCTCACGACAAACACACAAGAACAAGTATAAAGTAGACAAGAGACAATATAGGTGGAGCTTCTCTTTATTCCTCAAATCGATATATTACAATGGGGGTGCTCCTCCAATTATATAGTCCGAACTAAGGCTAGAGATTTTGGTAAGAGCCCACAAGCAACCGGACAAGGACTAGGACTTCTAGTCCTCCTTTCCTTCTTGGAAAGTCCGGTTGTTTTACAACACTCCCCCTTGAGCGATTACCGCGAATGCATATGCCTCATCAAAAACTCCATCCGAAAACCCAGTGGGAAAAACGGTTCTTAGAGAAAGAGTACATATCAACCGCAATTGTATTGCACATGTTGTCTCGTCAAAAACCTTACGTGAGAAACCTTCAAGTAAAAACTCACAAAGGAAAAAAGATTACAACATTAAACCTTCTGGTTATACACAATTCTATATTTACTATTCTTCATGAATAGTGATGAATCTTCAAGATTAATGCATGAACTTCATGATTCTTGCATTAATGATTTTAAATAATCAAGTGGTATACCTTTATGGTAAATTCAAAAATTAATCATCAAGTTGATTCCTTCTGAGTAACAACATGATAAAAAATATGCTCCCCTCATGTCGACATCCTTTAAACTTCAGTGTTCAATAATGTCTTAATTACATTCTACATAAATGTGTATGAGTACAATAATTAGTCCTTCAAAGACTTAACTATGATAAAGAGCAATGCTTCAAGCATTAATAACCACTTATTAATTGTGCAACACAAAATAAACTTTTATCCTTTCAGAGGAAGGAATATGGGGCTAATAAGTTTCAATTCACATATCTTCTAGATATTTTATATCAAACTTTAATATTCAAATTTGAAATAATAGCAACTCTATCTAAGTGGATTCTAGTTTATAACCAATGATCTATTCACTAGATCTTCAAAGATGGCTTATTCCACTATAGATAAATCAGTCTTCACTTTGGCATTTGAGGGGATAATTCAAATTGCCAATCACCAATATACCTTCTGTGGTATTTGAGAATACTTACTATCAATACTAGATAGCTATGCATAAGTGCTTAAATGGTACATTCAGGACCATATGATGCTCACTTCATTGTTAATTTATTTGGGTCTGTATAAAGTTAATTCATATCTTCAAGATTATTGGTGTTCATTCAGAAAATGACTGATAAGTCATTCATTGACTATATCCTTCAAGGATTTTGTAATTCTTCAAGAATAGTATTTCTTTTATGTGAGAAATCCTCTCATGCAAGAGAGAAGTGATTTACATGAACCTTTTAACTTGAGTTCTTCAATGAACCATTTTAAAAGTGTTATTCACAATAAGTCATTCTATGACTTTATTTCCTTCCAGGATTTAACTCTTCTAGAGATTTTAATATTCATTCAGAAATATTATCTACCTTAGACATTTAATACTTAGTATGAGATTTAATTTTAATTCCTTCGAGGAATGATGATTCCTTCAAGGATCACCTATGGATTTTCCGAATCCATCAATTAACTGCATAATATTTAATTTATTCTTTCCATTTGCCAGATAAGTAGCAGAATATTCATTCATACATAATGGGAGTTTGTTAGTCTTTTGAAAAACCTATAAACCATTTCATTTCACCATATCATTATTCCATAATGACTTATGTAACTTGAACTTGCAAGTTCAAGTATATTCTTAATGATTTAACCTCAATTGCATTTTTTCATTGACCCGATATGAGCGCTGCATGCGACTCTGCCATGGACTTTATTTGTGGATCCCTGTTCTCGTTTAGAGAAACATTGCAATGATAGAGGTAATATTGTCGACATTCATTCTATTTCTCCCATATCTTCAGGATAAGACTATGAT